>QUSF01000004.1:20063907-20401407 GCA_003676055.1 Chloebia gouldiae | reverse complement strand
GCCTTGTACAGAGAAAATCTAACACATATTTATTAGTTCTTACAGCATAAGCTATCTTCAAAGCTTTATTATGGAACAAAATTCCAGCAAAAATTATGTAATCTCCATACTTTTTATTCTCAACCTCATTGTGGTCTGGAGATGTGATCACCAGTCTAAGTAAATAAAAAATATTACATCTGCTAGCCTAAGTGAGGAGTGCATCAGGCCCTTTAAGTTCTAAACAAAACAGAGCTGTTGCCAAAGTGTTATCAATAACTTGAAGCATTAAAAGATAACTGGTTAGGGGGAAAAATCAGGTCTTGTCTTAAGCATCAGAAACTTTGTGGGTTTTTAAGTTTTTGAAGTCTTTTACATTATGGGGTAGCAACTTTCTCCATCTTTAGAGGTAGGCTAAAATTCTGTACTATTTGCATGATCCTAGAGACTAGGATTGTTAGGAAAACACAAAGTAACAGCAAGTCTTGCAGTTACATTATGTAAGTTGCCCACCCTGCAAAGGCCAGTGGTTCACATAAGTATGAATACCTCTGTAAAAAATAGGGTTTTTTTAAATTAAAGATGCAAAAGGGTTATTTAGGCAAACTCTTTTCAAAATTCCTAGATTTTATGAGAATCAAGAAATAGGACTTTAGGCACAGTTGTTCCGTTTTTTGTTTTCCCTGTACACAGTGTTATTTTCTCTCCTACTCTTCATGCATTATTTTCTGTTGTTATTTGGCCAAGCTCTTTAGTCTAGAGTTAGTACTCCCAAAGGACTTAGGCCTGATTTATATTTCTTTTTTGAAACTATGCATCTGTATTTTTCTACCCTTAAATTGAACTGCACAACTGAAATTATCTGCTGTGCATCTGTAGTTACACAGGGCTTTAAAATCAGCTGATTAATTCTCAAAGGTCTGTAGACACCTAACTTACACTAGTCTTTCGAATGTTTTTATTGTTTTTATCAAATTTACTTCTATTTAATCATATATTTGGGGATTTGTGATGCACAGAGCAGTAAATATTGGCACGCTTTTATCACAAGATTTCTCAGCTACAGCTGCATAAAATAAAAACTGTAGACACGAGATTTCTTCCTTTCCCTCTGTGTGTTACCTCATCAACTCTCGTTTCATGCGCTATTATAGACGGAAGGTCTCCATAAGATCCTGTGCAATATAGGAAATAAATTACTAGATTTTCTTGTTCTTTATCTTCTGCAGTTGGTTTCTCCAGAGGGGGAGATTCAGTAGTGGGGGTCATGGAAACTTGAATTTAATGTTCCATGCCCTTTTTTTTTTCTTTTGTAATGTAGGAAAAATCCATGAGCAAGTTTCTGACTATTTCACATGTGCAAGAAATCCCCTTATAGACTGTCTCCGTTTCTGGAAAATAAAACAAGTGAGAGCATAATTTTAAATGTGTGTTCAGTCAGGCTTCATTATGTAAAGGACTTCAGCCTCTCAATTTGGGCTACAGCATGTCTCTTTAAATGACTCAGGCAGGTTATCCAAAGCAGCTGGTCAGGGCTGCCACTGGCTGGCTATGTCTGTGTGTGTTCATCAGTGGCTGCTGAGAACAGGATGAGTTCCTCTAGAAAAGAACAAAGTTCTTGGAGAGTGGGTTATGGTCTGAACACAGAGCAGGTAACTACGGAGAATGGAGGACATTAAAGTGTTTGGCTGTAATCTCTAAGTGCTCTTCCTGAAAATTGTTTCATGCACTCCAGCTTACTTTTCCTGTTCTAGTGCCTTACAGCTTATTACCAGTGTTGAGCAAAAATTAGTAATTTTCCCTTAATGATGAGCTGTGCTTTGAGACTGAAATTAGGATAGCTTCCAGGTTTTCATTAAGTAAAAAAAAAATTTAATTGTGAGTTTGAAGGATTTTTGTTATTCTAAAGTGTATCGGTTCTTATGTTTGGTTTTTTCCTCTGTTTGTTCATATTGTAGAGCTTTGTGGCTGCTTGGAAGACTACACATTCTGTGGCTTGTATATGATAGATTGAGTATATCTAGATATCTCCCAGTGTTTTGAGGGGACTTGCAAAAGTCCTCATCCTTTGTGTAGCGTACATTTCTGTACTCAATGCCTCATAATTTCTAGCATGTTCACAGGCACATTGAATTTTAAATTACATTCTCAGTTTTCAATAGTAAAGGAATAAATATTCTAAGATATATTTGATATTAACTGTTTCTCTGAGTTGTTGCTTTTATTTAAAAGCTTTACATTATTACACTTACACAAAGGCTATGCTTAAGTTAAGAAATATAAAAGTCCTATTGCAATGCTTTGAAACTTGGAATCTCACATAGACATTTCATCTCATATGAAGCTATGCCCCTAACTTACACTGTTCGGCAGTCATAAACCATCCTTTCATCTGTCAAGCTTAATTTACAGAAAATGACTGATTTATTTGTTCTGAAGTAGAAAGAAATGGTAAAGTGTTTATTTCGTGCACTAGAAGCAAAATATTTGTTTCTAAACAGCAAGCTTTATTCCCATCTCTCATGAAGAAAAAAAAATCACACCTCTTCACCTTTCAGATTGTCTCCTTCATATTATTCATGCTAGTCTTTTCTCACTAATTTTATGATTATAATGAGGCAATGGCATGCTGGTTAGCACAGAATGACCTTTTAATTGAAAAGCTGTAAATTCAGTCTCAGTGGCCAACACTGGCAGAAATTTAAATAAATAAAGCTGGAAAGACATTACAATGGGCTGGCCTCTTGACCAAGGTGCTACCAAGTCCTGCTCACCTGTCATCTGGCAATGCTTTGTAATTCCTTGGTGTTAACTGGCTGTCTTTTTACAAGTTAGGTTAGCATGAGAAGAACAAAGAGCATGGAGTCTTTTATTGGGTAAGCAGAGGACTTTGCATTAGAATATCTTCAATAGCTGATCTAATACTATACTTCATAAAGCAGTCTTTTAGTCACCTGAGGCTTATTGTTTAATTTCCAAATCATGATAAAAATCTTGACAGATTGATGCCTGGGTAATTTGTGTTCCTTTATGCAGTTTGTCTTGTTCATAGTTTTATTTTTTGTGCATTTATTATTTGAAAACAATAATAACATTGGTTTAACGAAATTTTCTTTCTGACAAGCACTTAAGATTGGTGCCCAGATACTACAATGATAAGGTCTTTTTAAGTGTTAGGTAAGATGCTTGAATTTTTGTAAGCAGCTCTGAGAAACTGTGTCATGTTCAGTGTCGTAGAGACACCCAGTTCATGCAATGGTCAATAGCACATTATCCTACCCACACATAAATGAATACTTCTCAGGTTCTTGATGTTGGTGCTTGGCACTGCCTCACTAAAGTTCATAGCTAACAATAGCTAATGCTATATTAGTGATAACTAATAAGAATTTATAGTCTTGTATAACATAAAGCAGCTTTATGCTGTCAGTATCATGCATCTTTATCAGGAATATATCATACAGACAATGGAAATTTTCCATATCCTTTAAAGTTGTGCATTCTGTATATTTGGTTGTTAGACAAATAGAGCAAGCTTTGCTGACTTCATTTTCATTCTTGGCAGCATGTTTTTATCATAAGGCAGATAGTCATTAATTTACAGAATCAACGCTGGGAACAGCTTTTGTGATCTCATATTAAATTTTCGCCTGAATCCGCCCCTTGGCAAAAATTACTCACATCGTTAAAAAATATTTAATTAGGCTGTAGTTTATACCCAGCTCACTGGGGAAATGTTGGAATTAATATGATTTGCATGAATTCTGTTTCTCTTTTTCTGTTAGAGATTAGTTTTGAATTCAGTTCAGAGGGTCGCTGACACTGCCAAGGACTCACAATTGTGAAGGTCAAACAGGTAGCAAATACTTCCCCTGGGTAGCTTCCCTGAAAAGACAGCTCAAAATTGCTTTTAATTATGGGTTACCTAAAAGGCCACTTGCTGTTTTTATTTTTCTACAATCTCTCAAATATTATATGGCTGGAACTTCTAGGTAGACCATCAGCTCAAATCTAAAACAACATAAGTTGTGCTTTCACTTCTTCATATTTTCTTAAAAATGTATAGCATATAAAACCCAAACAGAGTGGACACAATCAGGCATACATGTGTCTACATCTGTGTTTAAAACATTACTTTTGGTGTCTGTTCCTCTGTTGCAGTAGGGAAAACCCAAAAACTTCTTTCTTTTTCCTAAGGTTTGTAGGAAAATAAAAGTATATTTTGGAAGGAAAAATATTTTCCTTCATAGCAATGCATCCACTGGCTTAATTATTCTTCTCAAGATAAGGTACAATGTTTAGTTATGCATTCTCTTGTTTATGATTTCAAGGGTTAGAAAAAACCCTGGGGATCTGCAATCCTGTGCTTTTTAAAAAGAGAATTTAATGGAAATGTTAATTAATAATCTAATCAATCAATTAATCTCTGTTACATAAGTGTTGAAATCTAATTCTCCTTCCCAGCTCTATCTATGCAGGGAGAAATGACTGCCCACTTATCAGGATGATGGGGAACCATTACAGGCGCAAAGAAAAAGTGAAACTGTAACAGTTTTGTGAAGCTGACACAGATAATATGCTAAGAATGTACTCCTGGATTTGAGACAGACCACAGTATGTCAGTGTGGTGAGCTGTTGTGCAGCTCATTTCAGAAATTAATTTTTTTTCTTTAGTAGAAGAATGTAAGACCAGTCTCGATATAGTTAGGAGTTAATCTGTTTGCTTTGTGGAAACCCTGGCAATTATGACATATCGGTAGTCAAAAAATCCCCTTAACTAGTGAGCATCAGGTAGTACTGGCTTTTACCTCGAGTTCAGAAAATATAAACAATCTCCTTTATGAAATATGTGCAGACCACATGCTCTTGACTAGCTAAATGTTGATAAATAAATATTTATATCTCAGGTGATTTATATAGGGCTTCTATCAGTGCTGCAAAGGTGAGAGTCCATTTGACCCTTATTCCTGGTACTCTGAATCCAAACTCTCTGGAGCCTGGAACCCTGCCAGAGGTGCCTGCAGTACTGATGGCAATTTAGTTGATAACAATGCAGATAATACTTTCATGGTCAAACTCATCTCCAAAGCAGACTCTGAGTATTTGTGTCTGTATGCTTCAAAATGCTTTAAAAAAAAATCCATTGAGAGTCTCATGCGTAGGAAAGAGAATTAAGTCGTACGTAGGCATGCACAGGTGTTGTACAGCTTCTGACACCAAGCTTCTATTTTCTTTTGAAAAGTCAGTTCAGTGTGTATAAACACTTACCAGAGAATTTAGTGAAAAGCATATTGCAGAGAAGTATAAAAATGTAAACCAGCTTTGAAAAAGGAAATAGGAAATTTGTATATCCTTAGCAATGTATTTAATCTTTTGGACTATATACCATGCACTCCAGTCAATGCAATCTGTACATCTAAACTCCTGTAAAGTCTGAGATGTAAGAATTTTATATTGCATTTTGAGTATAGACTCTAGACAGAAGAAAATGTAGTTTATGGCAGTTTTTGGACTGCAGAAGCCTAATTAGATATTTACATCGAGATTTCATTTAGCTTCCTTCAGTTCTTTCCTGCAGTAAGAAAAAAGCAAAAAACAAAATGTCATACTGAGCCAGCATTGAACATAATTCCCTTTCTCTTGCTTTCAATGATTTACCATTTCTTTAAAGCGGTATGTTTTTCCTTTTATCTTTGGCATATTCATTTTCCATCCTTTTCCAACATGCAAATCCTGATGGCTTGAAATTACACTCTTCTTGGCAAGGAAAGGCCACAGCTTTATTTGCAGCACAACTTGGTCCAAATACACTAGTATTAATTGTGCACACTATATACAGAAATAATAGCTTACATTGCCAGCAGGCAGAATTTCCAGTCAGTGATTATAACACTCTTTTCCAACTGAAGAGTTTCGAAATTCTTGCCTGTCGGGGAAAAACTGACCATTCTGATCCACAAAAGTGGCATTGCTCTAAAGAAGGCACCCCAGAATTTCTCACCCAAAATTGTAGCGACTGAAAAATCAGTTATATTCATTTGCCTGCATCCTTATACTATCCTTGTGCTCTTTTACCTTTTTCTCCCTTCTGTTCCTCACATAAGCCTCATTATCCATTGCTGTATTCAGGGACCATCAGTCCATAAATACACCATTCTGACTGCATCTGATACAAAACACATATATTATATGTATGATGCAAAAATAAAATGCTGTCATAATGCTGAATAGAGGCTTAGGAAGTGCCAGTCAAGCCTAGAAGGTTGTGGTACACTATCTGGAATCCAGCACCACACAGTTTCCCAAGCAGGTATTACAAGCATGGCTACAGAACATCTGAGGTTTAAGATACTGTCATACCTAAAATACGACAAACCATTTTTAATGTAATTCTGTTCCATGGATAGCAGAGACTACTATTAACTATGTTCAACTAGAGCATTAGTTACACTTCAGGAAAGAGGTCTTGAAGTCACTATGGATAGTTCTCTGAAATTGTTAACTGAATGTGCAAAAGTAGCCCAAATGCAGGCATCATGAGAAAGGATGTTGAGGATATTGTGAACATAAAGCACAATCAAGGCCTGACAATATTTCTTTGCCAAGCAACTATAAAGAGAAGTGTTGGAAAAATTCTTAATTTTTAGTTTGTTAGGTATCTGGAGCCTTTCCCTTCTATGCAATTTTTATAGGACTGCATGGTGATGGCTAGTGAGATATACCAGATCTTGGACATTTCCAGATCATAGCCTTAGCCAGAAAGATAACATCAGAATCCTGACAATCACAGAAGCCACTCTTGCTCTTTTTTCCTTCTTCCTCTCTTTGTTCTGTTTCTATGTGATGCCCATGGAATCAACTGCATATTCAGAATGAGAGCAGTACAAGACAGACTCTGGACCTTGACAGAGCCTGTGTGCTGCCAGAACAGGACTGTTCAAAGAAGTAACAAGAAGACAAAAAAACCTCACTGTGATCTGTTATGTAAGACAGATGCTGGCAAGCATTAGCAGTGGGAGATAAACAAAAATTAAAACAAGGGAACCATTTAATATAACAAAAATTATTCAGAGAAAAGGAAATGTCTAAAATATATGCTTACTTGTTAAAAATGCTCAAAAGTAGGGACCATATTTTTTGTATTTTACTCTACAGTGGAATCCCAGCAGTGACTCAAAGACATTTTGACAAACAACTTTATATTGGATGTATTTATAGGAAAAACTGTTTTCAAAACTAAGGTTAGTTGTCATATACCTCACAAGATAAAGATTTCTCAGAGTCTAAAACTAATATAGCTTTCCTGTTTAACTGGTTTTTAGTTAGTAGGTATTGTGAGTGGTGCTGGAGGGAGAACTGAACTTGATATGTTGGCCTCATTATCTTGCTGCCACTCACTGTTGTTCCACACCGTAGAAGTATCATTCAAAAGTCAAGGAACTCTTCTGTTCTAAATAGTGAGTTGCATTACTAAATTAATTAAATGAAAGAGAAATCATATGAGTAAATGTTCACAGTCACTTAAACCCATTAAAATGAATGCAGTGTCTAGGTGCAAGTTCATCTCAAAAACACCCTTGGTCACTTCCAATAGATGTAGACACTCAGGAAGCAGTAAAGTCTAAGCAGAAGATTCAAAAAGACAGTGGTACAAGGATCTCCAATAAACACATATAGCTTTATGCAATTATTAGCCATGGAAAGAATTCCACAGTGTGAAGAACTGGAATTCTTTTCCTGTGGTAGGAAAGATATATTTTTGCTAAATATCTGAATTACATGGCCAAGGTATAGCTAGTGAGTCAGTTTACAAACTGTCTTTTACCAAAGAATATCTTTTTCTTTTCTGCCTTTATTGGACCTTTTCATTGTATTTGTCATTCTCCCTCAGAAGCACCATTTCCTTCTGACTTCAGCCCTATTTTCAAAATTTACCTCTCATTTCTGCCAAAAATTTCCATTGGCCTCTGTAATTCTTATAATTTTTTCTCTTGCTTCTGTGAGTATTATCACTCTTACTGACCCTTGCAGTTGTACTTCAAACACCTCCTTCATTTCTTGGCCATATCTCAGTCGAAGCAGAAGTGAATTTTTGGCCTACTGTTTCCTAACATGTATTAGGTGTTTTAGCATTTAAGATACAAAACATGTCACTGAGCTCTAAAAGTGTCTTTTTTTCTTCAGAACCCATGCTCTTTGCAGTCTGTATGCATCTCTCAGGCCACAGAACCTCCTCCCTCCTTTCTGCTCTTCAGTAGTGCCAAGTACCTCTGTCCTTTTCTTAATCATTTGGTTACCTGCATGTCTGTAATCTTCCCCTCTTCCTCCAACCTCAGTCTCACTTTTTGCTTCAGTCTGAGTAAACTGTGACCATTTTTTCTTAAAAGCCTATAAGTATCCCAATATTTTTATTTTCCTGACAACTCTTCTTCACAGATTCTCAGATTGTAGTCTCTCAGATTGCCTCAATTTCCTTTACTGATTTTGGCTTTCTGGTGTAAAAGAAGATGTTCTTGTACATCTCATTTGTTAACTCTAGCATACCTTGCTCTTTTTTCCAGACCATTTCTCTCCTACACTAAAATACAAATATACTTCCACTCAGAAAGCATACTCTTCCACTCAGAAAGAGTTCTTTCTTTTTCTTGAATACTGGGAATTTGTTTTTCTTACCTGGATTCAGTTATAGCTTCCATACTAAGACTCTTTTTTACTGTATCATTTATGGTATGTGCAGCATTGCATAAATTATTAAGAAATAAATCAAAAATTGTAAGAGGAAATATTTGGAGAAAGGCATGAAAAAACCATAGTAGTCTACTTCATCTAAATACAATGAGATCCTACAAATTCTATGTAAATCTTTCTTTTCTTGTTAAGAAAGAGAAAACCTATGTAGGTGTGTGCTGGCTTCAAAAATACAGCTTTATCAAATCCACAGACCATGTTTGAGAGAGTTTAGATGGATGTTTAGAAGTCTGTGACAGCACAGTGATCTACTGCTTTCTCTTAAGTCAAAGAACTAGATTCCTGTGAATGTGAATGTTTAACAAACACGTAAATGCTGAATGAAGCTACAATAGAAATCATTCTAAATTGCTATGTTTATTTCAGAAAAATCTGATGTAATCTCTCATTTGGAGGGGAGTGCAAGCAATATCTACTTGAACAAATTTTATGCAGCATGAAGCTGTGTTGTGAGTTAATTCTAAAGAACATGCATCTCTAAAGGTCTTCGCAATATTTTAAGCATTTGTTCATTTTTTCTCTTAACATGCCTGAAATGGAAATTCATCTGTGAATGGTGGTTTTTATTCGTGTTTTCAGAGAAGCACATTTGCATGCCCTAGAAAAGAATCAATATTATGAATGAGAACTCTCCCCAAAAGTCTTTAATTATATGTCTATGTATCAATATGTAATATTTTATGTTTCCCCAGATTTTTTCTTCTTTTAGCTGACACAGACAGACTTTGAAAGGAGTAAAATCAGCAATGTAACAATGAAATGCATACAAACTTGTTAAATGTGATGGCAAAATAAAAAGCTGCAGTCAGTATGATCAGTTAAAAGAAAAAAAAAAAAAGATAGCCAGGAAACTGTCTATCATGTGATGAAATTTGACAGTAGGGATTATGGCTTTGATGGACCAGAACAGCTAATAGAAGAAGCTGACATTTTTGAAACCCTGCTAATTAAGGGTTCCTTCCTTAATATTAAAATAAAGTCTTTGTCTGGGTTTTATGGTTGGAGAATCAGGTGTTTTCATTAATATATGCCAGTCAGTCTTAATAAGCTTGGAGGGCAGAGGAAGTTATTATTGAGTGACCTTCTACAAAATAAGCATGTTGCTAAGGGCTCTAACCCTGCCCTGTTCAGACTGATGAATCTCATTTCCAATGCAAAAGCTTCACAAGAAATCCAAGTATTCTCTGTGCAATCACAGAAAATAATCCTTGTGTCTCTTGTAATGTCCAGAATTGCCACTTACTATACTACTACTGTACAATGAATATTACAATACACATTATTTTTCTAGCACAATTGTCTACATTTCTGAATGGCCAAGAATACAAAAACTTATTGTCCAGACACTTGTATTGAAAAGTCAGCTCATTTTAATACTTCTCAAATAGTCATCTACCCTGTTCATGAATTATAATGCACAGAATACATCTGACAATACTAGCTTTGAAAAAGAGATATGCCTGTATTATTACATATTCATTTTCAAATAGATTTTGAACAGATTTTAAACCATTCATTGAAATTCATTGAAATGATAAATTCACAGTTGGATTTTGATGGACTCTTAATCTAATTTTACATTTGATAAGTTTTCATCTTTTTTTAGTAGTAATTTTGATTTGATGTAGATTTTTCAAGCTAAGTGAAAGGGTGTGGTAAGTTACTAGTTGTCACCATATATTTGCTGATAGAAATTAGAAAATGAGATATGGAACTGGATTAATTATGTGACGCAATATAGCTATCAGGGGTGTGCCTCACATCAACTCTGTGTGGACTGGGCCATTTCTAGCACCCTTAGACTTTCTGCAGATATTTACTGATGCTTTGTTGCTTTTAGCTTCCCTTGCTTTTTTCTCACTCAGTCAAGTCAGTTCTCTAAATGGTCTGTGAGATACTGCACACATAGTAGAGGGATAATGGCAATTTGAAGCCACACATCCTGTTTGCTGACACTATACTGATAAAATAACATGGCTGCCAAGTAAAAATGTCAGAGTTGGGAGAATATACATGATCCCAGGTCATTGTGTGAATCTCTAAAAGTTGAGCATTTAATAGGAAGCAATCAACTGCATCATATTTGCAGGTCTCCATTCTTTAATTGATGGAATAGAAGATGGATGTACTGTTTACTTATCCAACCAAACCCAGCTATCACAATCTGTAAAGTACTTGATAAAACTTATTCCAAAAGTTTGGAATATCAAGTTTCTTTATTTATTTATTTACATTGATGACGAGACTAAATCTTAAATTGGCTTCAGAAATCAAGCACTTCAACAGAAGTGGGTATAAAAACTCTTAGATAATTCTTACTCTTATTTATTGTTACATACATAAATCCATTGTAAACCAGTGAGACAGTTCAAACCAGAATGCTAGAAAAGACAAAACTGAGGCCCATGTATTTAATTTCTATCTAGATATTTTCTTCCCAGGGCATTTTGTTACATCATTACATGAAAATAAAATGAATAAAATAAAATAATAAAATAATTAATGCCCTGCAAAATCCATCCCATTATGAAGATCCACTATCCTTTTGATGTTTCAGTTATTTATAAGTGCCTAATAGATGTTGTGTTTGAATGCAATTAGTCCAGTTAGCCTATAGACTGCTTTGAATATGAAAAGATCTCTGTATTTTTTTCCATTAAAGGCAAAGCCATCTATGCACCTTGGACTATCTGTATCTCTGCTAGATTTATGTATTTTAAGTTTGTGATTTTGGGCTACTTTACCCCTTGAGCATTTTTTCCCCAAACAAAAGTAACTTTATTTAGCTCCATATTTAACCTTGATCCTATTCAATTTGGAAAACTACTAAGTGCAACATTTTTCTTAGAATATGTAAAACTGAGCAAATGAAAATTGCTAGAGTTTTATGGTGGCTTTTTGTTTGGGTTTTTGGTTTGGTTTGGTTTCTTGAGGGAAACTTGTGGCTGTGGCTGCTGGAGGTCAAGGAGGTGGCTGAAGTGTGATCAGTGATTTCCACTCTGTCTCTATGGACAGATATGAATAGAGAGAGGACAATCCATATAGTACCTATTAGCATCTCATTGGCAGCTGCAAACCACAGGAACAAAACATTGGGTCTACCCTGGGAGTGACTCAGGTATATTCTTGGGGTACCTGATGTACCAGGTAGCTATTTTTGTTGTTTTAGTTTGAAGAAATGCAATAAATCCACCTTCTCACTGCATACAGTAGTTTAGAACTCCAAAACTTACTGCTAAAAAGTCTGGTTGAAAGCTGCTGATTTCTGATAATAAAGCTTTTGTAGATATCAATATATGTAAGAACTAACACTCAGAGAGAAATATTCTGTTCTCATCCTTGTTGGCATTGTGTTGCTAAATGGTATGACAAGAGCTTTCTTACAGTCTCAGCAGTATTTTATGCACTGCCTGCTGTGACTCACCTAAGAGCCAATATCAGTGTGCTCATTCACCAAAAAAGTAAGAGTAAAGCAGAAATGGTACCCCTTATGCAGAAATCAATATTCATAAATAAAACAGCCAAAGTCACTGTACTCAAATACTGTAAATGCTGTATTTTTTACTGTAAATGTAATTGAAACAAGATCATTCATTTTGCTGCTGGAAAACAAATGGAGTACTAAGCTAGATTTCTGCCTTCTTCAAGAATAATGGATTTTTTTGTGCAGGAAGAAGGAAATTTATTCCACAGCAGAAGCTTACAGGTCATCTCCAGCACCAAATATTGTGACTGTAGCTGAGGACAAGAGACATGGTGTGGAAAGAATACTCCAGGATGTTTGCAAAAGGCTCACTAACTGCTAACAATGGGCTAATACTGTAGTAAGTCTGGCATCAAGTTTGAAATCTGCTATAACATCAGTGTGCCTTGCCAAAGTGAAGTGCCAAATTGAGGGTCATTACATTTTAAAGTCAATTCTCATGATGTAATGTTAATGTTGTGATTGGAAGAGTGGCATGCAAGTTGTGAGGCTCATCCTTAGTGTGGGAGGATACAGAGGACACCCCAATATGCTGAATCGTCTATCTCCATTCCATTAGTTCTCCCAGAATGGAATATTTCAGACCCGGGACAAACATAAACCAATTGAAAGGTTTAAAAACACACAACCCAACATATTCCTGCAAACATTTAGGGTCTAGATCTGTGGTGAATGGCTAATTTAATGTAGAAGGAATAGCACAAAAGCACCTGTAGACACCAAACCATCAGCAAGTTTCCCTCCACCAACATATTTGTGAATCCTGAAATAATCTGACTGTTGAAAGTATTACTCTAAGTGAACAATATGACTAATCTCTTTCAAGAGGAAGGCAATAATTTGGAGACAGTATCTGTCTGCGTCATATACAACTCTTGCCTTTCTCTGCAACTTCATGCTTTGCTTTGTATGTGCTCCTATTTTCCTGTCTTCCTCACAGTTTATAAAACTGAAGCTAAATATCTTGGCAGCAATGTTTTGCTCTCACCTTTCAGTTCTTAAATATGAATGTAGTAATATAGGGCTTTTGTATGTTTGAAACTTGAGATGACCTCCAGTTCTGAGTAGCAATAAAAACAGAGAGGTTCTGGGGATATTTTCCACAGTCTTTATAGAAAAGTGGATGGGAAATCTCTCCTCTTCGCCAAAGAAACAGTAGAATCTTTTCTTCTGTTACTCGATTTTGTAAAATGCAAATGTGTTTTAGAAAAAGTTGAGAAAGTAGTGAAATTTGATCTTTTTGGCAGTACTCCAATTTTCTGCTATGTACCTGGTCAAATCCATTCTGATACAGTCTTAAATGCAGTAGTTAAAGGAATGACTTAATTTGGAGACCCTCCCACTCCACTGTCGTCTTGGTCAGGATTCAGACTGCAAGTTTCTTGGAAGGGAAGAGGTCCCTTCCCAGACTGGCACAGGGTCATGAGGCTTGTACAAAGATCTTTAATTCCTTCATTCGTAAGTTATATAGTGTTACAAAGAACTGCCATGGGCAATCTCTGTACAAGATGAAGAGAAAATAAAACCAGAGGTATGAGAGAAAATGGGACCTGAGCTGAGCAAAAGCAGGTGTCCAGTGCTAGTGTTAGCCTTGAATATACTTGCTCCTGACAGAGTAGGTGCCACATGCTATCAGCTGCAGAAGGCTACAAGCCCCCCACCCTGTCCCAATAGGAAAACTCTCTACCTTATAGCTGACTTACATAAAGATATTAAGGATTTTATATCCATGGCAAAATTTTCCAAAGAGCTGTCTCAGGCCGAGCATCCAGAATCAAAGGCTGCTTTTGAAAAGTTGACCCTGGCCTTTGGGGAGACACTGCAAAGACTTTTCTCGTTTCCTGAAAGGGTAATTTGAATCTCATTCTATATTCCCACATTGAATTAAATTCAAAATGTCTCCACCGATATCAACTGTTTGGTGAAAATTGCTGTTATTTTATGGAATTTCTTTTGTAACCTAAGCTAAATTAGTTACAGACAGCTGTGTGTATATACACGTGTGTACAGTAATTGAAAGTCTTTTTTATTCTATTTGATTTACTGTTGAAGATAAGTTTTTCTTTCTCCTCTTTCTACTAGCATGCACATAAGTTTATCCAGAAGGTTTTTCAGTTTATCTCCATGAGATATGTGAATTAAAATTGAAAGTAAGATTGATTGGGAAAGAACATAGTGTTTCTGTCCAAGTAATTCAATATTCAGAAGTTCTGTGATCTGTAAAAGTTATGAAGAGGGAGGTATCATGCCCATTAGTCCAGAGGAAAACCAATTCTAATGTTGATACCACATTACATTGTATTTCACTTTTTTCTTGATGTATTATTTTAAAAATTGTAGTAGAGTGTGGTTATTTTCATATTGTGTTTCATATTTCATCTCTAATCTTTCATGTTGGGTGACATGGAGTTTAGTATGGAGTTTAGTATCTAGAATAACATGAACTAATGAGAAAATTAATAATTTAAATGCTTATTTAACTATCTGCAATTTAGTGTGTTAATTCTAATATAGAAAATTCATTCTGGCATAGATATTTTACTGCTTTTTCTATTACTGAGCTATTTGTAACCATATTTCAACTTAAAAATATTTAATTAATCGCCCCTTATTCATTAAGGAGTTTGCAGTGCACTGTCTATTTCCACAATCTCAAAGTACTGTTTAATCCATTTGATCAAATAAGATTTACTGTAGCACTAACTTTTCTTGTTGTCTAACCACAGTTAGACTGCATTTCTCAGTAACAGAATAGCAAAGGCTATTGATATGTCTGTTGAAAAAGGCAAATTCTTCCTTGTTTCCCAGGAATCACATCATCCGAAAAGATGTAATGATTCTGATTTTGAAAAGTCACCTGAACTTCAGAATAGTTATGCTATTCATTAAACAGTGAAGTTACCAAATGTGAAGTGCTAATGTCTTAGATATTTTTATAACTTCCAGAATTTTATGGCATAACAGTGACTTCTTTAAAATGTTATGTCCTCTGAGATTTTTGGAAATGGCTTTAAAAAATATATGCTGAAAAAGAAAAGAAAAAATATGTGTTAACCCATTTTTCTGCTAAAGAATCTTCAGTTTCCTGTTGCTATGAGTGGATACAGAGGTTCACACTCTATAGTCACTTCATTAATAACAATCTGTAGCAATTCTTTTGAAGTCAGTATAGTTAACCAGCTGTAAAACCAATGTTACTGAAATAAAATCCAGACTTACAATCGCCATACTTTCCACCACATACCACAATCATTTCTTATACTTCTTTCGGATTCTCACTATTGTTTGTAGTAAAACAGTAGTATCTCAGATACTGCAGAGTGGTAACCACTGGTAAATTTATGGTTTTTTATAGTGGTGACCACTGTAGCCGCATGCATGACTCATCTTGATCAGAGGCATGCATGGCAGGAGTTTAGCTAGAGACCTTTTGGCAGCTAGCACAGTACCCATTCCTCTAGAGCATATTGCATGCATCCTATACGTATTCAGTTCAGTTAGAAAAGAAGGCTTTTTCTCCCAATCAGGACAGCATATGAAAATAATTCCATGTCTCCATGCTGCATGCAGCATGATTATGGATGTGCTGAAGCAACAATAATCAATCTCAGTTAACTGGAGAACCTTGTCACTTGCTGCTCTTAGTCATGCAAAGTGTTGTACAAAGAAGCAAAAGCAATACAGCTTGATTTTCATGGAGGTATTATTGTACATGAGGTACTGAGAGGTTGTGCATTATGATAGGAGCACAAGCTGCTCAGCACTTTTCATTTTGCTGCGTTTTTATAAATAATTACAGAAGTAAAGTGTAAGTTGTGTGGCTACACAGCCAGCTAGGGTACCTTGGGCTTTTCTCCCACTTTCTTACACACATCAAAGCAACTTGCAGAGATGGCATTATCAGACACTTTTTTTACTCCAAATGCACTATTTTCTTTTTATGGAGATTAGTTTAAAATGATCCAGTGCAAATCCTATAAAATTTACTTCTCTGTTAGTGGTAAGTGGCAGCTGGCAGCAGAACAGTTCAAAGGTGCATGAGATCATCCATATTAAACAAAACAACCAACCATTCATTTGCATCCCATTTACCATGAGGAAAGTTCAGCACAGGTTTAACATCAGCCATGTACTTAGTGTTGGGCTACAAGACCCTGAAAAGTCTGCTCCCCCAGCAGCAAATGGAAGCCTAAAACTCGGTGGTGCTACTGAATTAGTTTCCAGTGAGAAAAATAAATTAATTTGAAAGATAAAAATCCTAAGTGCACCATGTGATAAAGATTTTGTTGCATTCAGAGCTGTAAATCTTTGTAAAAAAAAGAGTAACTTGGCTAATAAGACCTGAACTGTACAATTATATAGAATCTTCTAAAAGTCTAGTGTTTCCTTTTAGAGTCTGTATCTTTTAGGCTGCAGGCTGAAATGAAGTGCACTATTAAACTGCTGTTTCTGAATAATAGCTAGTTCATGGTTTCTCTTGATTTTTGTCATCTGAGGTTGAAATTATTTTCTTAGGGATTTCTGTTATTGCCACACTAGTCCATAGTATAACTAGATCATAGTATAATGTTCTTGATTTCTGATAAAGACTGGAACAAAGAATAAATTTGATCATAGCTCTTCTTATAACCTTATGCATAGAAGGAAAATATAATTGCTTTATTTTTGATCTTTCATGTTCACTGCACTGCTGAAGTTAACCTGTCCATAACCTAACAACATATGGATTTATTTGCAATATCTTGTAATAACAATGAATAATGATAATGTTATTCAGAAACAGAAATCCTCCGTTTTTCTTTTTTTTTTTTTTTTTTTGTTTATTCTTATAGAATGCATGTAAACTGAACATCTAGAATTCTGTTTGCAGGCTCTCGGTAGCAGTGGTCAAAAACCTTGCCATTGCTTCTTATGTGACAGATAGTGTACTGGAATTTCCCTTTCATTCCTTCACCATTTGCTTCTCAGATCAGAGTCTCTTCCTTCCTCAAGTCAAGGAAAGATAGCCAAGGTCTCAGTCTGATAAATGTCCTGACCTAGAAATCCCATAATTTCTGTGTTTCTTCTATTAGAGCAGTTTCTTCCTGTGCCTCTTTCTGGGTCCACTTCTGTTCAGGCTGCCCTTGAACCATAGCTGTTTTCTGGGGAGGTGGGAGCAGGTGGATGTGGAGTGAAGCAGAACTCTGGCTGTCATGATGCCTTTCCTGCCTCAAACATTTTGTGTTAATCATTTTGTAAGTTCTGCTGTAGTTTGTCTTGTTTCCCTTCACTGTGAGATCTGTGATTACTTCCATTGAAATGAGTACTTGGACTTCATAGTTTAATGCAGTTAACAATACAACTGTGGAATGAAAGGGATATTGAAGAATTTCAAAAGAGGAGTTGTGACTGAAATACAGTAGTGAAAAGCTGACAGAGTTTATCAAAGTGCTGCAGTTTACCTTCATGCAGAAGGAGAGTGGCTGTTTTTATAGTCACTAATCCCCAAATAACCACCAAGAAATATTAAAATACACATTCTATTAGTTTCATTTAATTTCTTAATTGCTCAAATTCAGTTTACCAATTTATTGCTGTGTGAAATGCTTAGAGGCGATGCGTACATTAAAGGGATTATTTACATGTAATCCCTCCCTCCCAAAGGATACAAACTGATCATTTATGAATCCTGATTTACACTCTGTAACAATACCAGATGAATGAAATAGTTACTGCAGATTGATGTAGCTCCTGAAAGTGCAATACAGCGTGGAGTATGATTTAGTACTAAAACTGAACTATCTTGTTTTCACTGACGATTTTTGTAAAGGTATGTGAATTTAGAATGAAAAAACTAAAACTACTTGCTGCAATTTTATTACTTATTTTCTGAGAATATGTGCAATCAAGACATTAATTTTAACCATGGGAAAAAGTCTATTTTAAAATATAGCCCATGTTCTATTTGGGATGTGGATTATTTTCAGCCAGGGTTTTGATTTTACAGGAAAGAGATTTATAATTAGTTTTAACATAATTGGCAGGGATTTACCATTGAGATGCAGCCTTGCAGATTGTTCCTTGCCTGTGGATATCTCTGTTGGTATCTGTTTGCAGCCAAAAGCTGTGAAAACAAGATGTAATAAGAGAAAAGAGAAATCAGAAACCTTACCCACAGTGAAGGAAAAGGAGTAAAATTTTGAAAAGTCTTTAAGTACATTATATTAAAGGAAATGTCTTTAATCTGCAATCTACTCATTACACACCTCTGTAGAATGATAAAAATCACCTGCAGTTTAAAGGAGGTATTTGCTTATCCTGTCAGTGTTATCTCAACCCCTTCTCTTTGGCCAGATGTAACCTGTTGTATTAGAAATGCTCACATTCCAAAAGTATGACCATCTGTACCAGCAGTAAGTAACACTGGGACTTAAGAGAGTCTGCAAAAGCCATAGGCACTCTAGCTTCAAAATCAAACATTTGAAATCTGAAATACTCTGTCTTCATTGCTTAAGAATTACTCTGCATTTCACCTGCTTAAGAATTTCATCTCGTTCTTTAGTGAGGGATCTCTATGTGGTTGTGTTTTACTTTCATTTCCCCATAGATTGTGGTCTCTGTAGGCTGGCAAATACAAAATAATTAGATGTTTAAAGAGATGCATATTGTCTGTGTTCTTAGATTGAGATGGAATAAGCTGACACCAGCAAAAGAAAACAAACAGTTTGCCAGTCCACACCCTCCCTGACCTTTCCTATGCCTTGCATTCTGCTATGATCATTGAGCTAATGAACTTTATTGATGAAAAATTACTTATGTGCATATATTTTTACATCCTGTGGCATGGCCTTAAAAAATACATTGTCCACCTACTACAGGTTTACATGTCTGTATTTATAACAATAGAGTGATTCATTAAGAAAATGTTTTATTTCCATTAATTTTTGTGGGTTTATTTGTTTATGTTGTGGAGACAGTAATTATATCTGCACATCTATGGCTGAACAGAGATTTGCATGCTGAGCAGGCATCCATAAACATAAATTTTTATTTAATATGTACGCAGACACACACATTTTCCCCTGTATAATTACATGATGTTTCATTAAGTCATATAGATACGTTTGTTCCTTTCTCTCTTTCTGTATTTAGGGTTTAAAAATACAGACTGGTATTCATACCATTTTATTTTATTTGCCTGACTATGCACCAAAAAAAAAATCTAATCAGTCCCTAAATGAATGCTGTTGGTCTTGTCTAACTGAGCATCTTTGTTTCTAATGACAGGAGTGCTGCATCCAGCGTTTAAAGTGCAGCACGTTAAAACTTGGAGACAGAAAATCTTACATGATTGCAGGTTTCACACCTCCCCTCCCTCCTCTTTTTTTGCCCCTGCAGGTGGAACTGACAGGCAGCAGTGTGTTTGACTACGTCCACCCAGGAGACCATGTGGAGATGGCAGAGCAGCTGGGCATGAAGCTTCCCCCGGGGCGAGGCCTTCTCTCGCAGGGTACAGCAGAGGATGGAGCCAGCTCAGCATCCTCCTCTTCCCAGTCCGAGACCCCTGAGCCAGGTGGGAATTGCAATTGCAGTGAGGAGGTTGGCGGGCAGGACCTTTACCAAATGATTGAGCTCAAGTCGCTGGTGTGAAAAGACTATAAATAGGTCTAATGGTATTTAACAATTCAGGGCAGCTTCAAGTTCCAAGCAGTAATTAAATAAGGAAGAGATTTGAAAATAAAGAGACATTTTAATAAGTATAATAGCAAAGATCTAATTTTGGTTGAACAATACATACAAAAGGTACTAGTTCATTTAGTTTCTCTTTCAAATTGTTGAAAAGGTTCCGATTTAGTATCTCATCTCTTTTATTGTTACAGTGGTTAAAAGTAATGCATTTATTTATTATTCAGCAAAATCTTTGAATAGGCTTTATGAATATTAGCTTGTGAAGAATGAAAAGTATTTGGGACTTGTAGAATTCTTAGTTCTTTTTTTTAACATCAGAAAGTACTTGAAAGATGTGAACAGATAAATTAAGGCTAAAAAGAAAACAGTAATGGCTACATTTTAAACTGCCTTTCCAACCTCAGTATTTAATTAGATCAATTGTATAGAGGAATGAACAGAGGTGACATTCCTCATTGGAATTCCTTCCAGGCCTCTTATAGACTTTGCATTCAGAATGTTCCCATTTTCATTGTGTTGTACTGATGATAATTTAAGTATTAGGGGAAAATCCATTTATAAATTAAACAAAATGACTTGATATCCATCAGTCCCCTAGTTCATCAAGCTGTTCAAACACGAGGAAGATTGGCTGGTCGGCCTGGGTCTTCCGAGAGCTCTGGTAATTAGATCTGCGAAGGATTTATTCTTTGCTGATTGGGGCTTTAAATTAATTGAAGTTCCACATTTGTGGTTTTGTCCTTTTTGTACTTTTTTAGAGGAGATATTTCATATTCTTGTGTGGTGGAGTGCTTGGCCAAGCAGCAGTGGTTTAAATGTTAATTTTTCTCATGAGAAGTTTAAGATTTTTAATGAATCAAGGCCTGATTTGAAGTGCAAAGTTTTATTTGCTTACTTGGGAAATTATTTTTCTACTATTTAAAGATGTGTGTACTGTACTTGATCTGTTGTTTTGAAACAGGCTCTTAAGAAAAAAGTATTTTATTGCTGAACGTTAGAAAGACAAAAGGAAATAAAGCTTAAAGCTTTAGTTAGAAGTGGCAGAGCAAGCAGAAAAATATAAATGTGCTTCTCTGTATGTGAATGGTAGAAGCATGGAAAAATTAATCTGTATTTAATGTTCTAAATATTATGTTCACAATACCATCTGGAAGCTATCACAGAAGGAAATACATAAAGAATATATACAATCAAGATATGATCATACACAACTCACTAAAAGGAGAAAAGGGAAGATTTGTTCTCTAGAGACCTGAGTTAAGTGTTTTTCCTCAAAATAATGCTTTTTCCATTGTGACCACATGTGAGGGAAGCTAACAAAAGCAGTTGAGGGTATTGCCATGAAATAGCATCTTAACTTATTGATCTGGGGGTTAATTTATGGTTTGGAAAGCAGGAATCCAAGAAGATTGCTTGGAATCCTGTATCTGGAATTTTTTTCATCTGCCTTGCATTGTCATTAGGATTATTAAACAGCCTTATTTGCAGCAAAGAACCCAGAACTGGTCATCAGTGTTTGTTTGTGCTTGTCTACAGTTATTCCCAGAGCTCAGCCTCGGCTGTATTCCAATTCACTGTCTCTGGTGGATTCTTATTGCTAGGTAGGAAGAGAGCCCATTTTATGTTTGATTGAGGAGCAGCTCTGGGTTTCATCCTGCTTTGAAGGAGCACCCATTTTGTCTCATTCATAGGGCAACTGGAGAAAGAAAAGGAAGGGAAATAGACAACTCATCTCCAGTGCCATGTGTGCTGCAAAAAAGTAAATGCCCATTGCTGTAATTGCTGCCACCAATTGAAGTTTACATTCAGGTTTTGGCTATTTTGTGCACTAAAAATAGGGCTGTTTCATTTAGGTTGTTACTGTATGTAGGTTAAAAAAAAAAAACCCACCCACCTTTTTGTTTCAGTTTGCCTTTTTTTTCCCCATTTGACACTTATCTCATACAACTAGTGACCTTTGTTTGTCTCCAAATACGTTTAATCTTAAATTCATTGGCCACTGCTTATAAGCAATGAGGACAGATTTTCCTTGGAATTTTAACATTTTACCCTGAACATGTGTTTTTCAACAGTGCGATTTGCATTTGATTCCACTATAAGCTTATAATATTCAGTCTGGAGAGATTCTGCCTCTACTCTTTGCAAATGGCTGAGAGGAATGAATTGCTACTGAAATAGAATCATAGAATATCCTGTTGTAAGGGACTCACAGGGATCATCGAAGTCCAACTCCTGAATAAATAAATTATACACTGCTCTTGTTATGTAAATCCTTAGTTGCAGTTTTGTCAAACTGTGGCTAATAACAACATTTAAATTGACTGATAGATTTCTGTAAAGAAGGGTAGGGTGCTACCTTTAACTAAATATCTTCACTAATGCAGATGATAGCTCCAAGGGAGTTTCTTAAAAAGTTAGTGTCAAGCTCTACATCTCAAAGCTCCTTATGGTTCCTTAAAAGCTGAAAGAATTTTAACTAGATTTCCTGTACCTTAATGACACGAAAGAATGTTTTTGAAGACTGCTGTTCATTGCACCATAATCTCTTTAACTGTGTTAAGACACTAAGATATTTTTTAAATAACAGTGTGTGTAATTTTGGGGAAAAAAGGATATCAATATGTGATTATTATGAAAATGAAGAGGCAGCTACTAGGTATGGAATTTTGCAGAATCCTTGATGTGTTCAGTGTACCATTACTAAATGACTCAAATCTAAATAACATTTGGCATTATAATAGAAGAAAATAACTGACTAAGCTAGACTAAGAAGCAGTGATACTGAACCATAATAAGAAGCATTTTTTTCCAGCACTAGACTTTCTTCTCTGAAATTAGACTGAAGAAAATGGGGGTAATTAAAGATACATACTTACTGGGCAACAAAGCACAAAAAAAAAACAAGGGTAGGTTTAAGGATACAGTTTCAGAGGACATATTTGTCAAAAATCTTTTGTTTTGTGTCTACCTATAATCAAGACTGGTCCTTCAGTGGGTATGTTCTTTGTCTGACATTTCTGAAACCTTCAATTCTGCTTAATATTAACAGTGAAGATTTTAAGGTAAAGACTTGATGTAGTACCTAACTTGCAGACTCCTGTTGTGCAAAGAGAACCTCTGGGCCATGATGCTTGGATGGCTAATTTACTTTTTCTATGCATCTACTTGCATCTTTTCATTAGTTGTAATAGTTCTGCAGGCTTGGGATTATAATGGTAATGCTGTCCTCTTAATAAATTCAATGTAGCTACTGTTAAGTGCTCAATAAATGGAAAACCAGAAGCAATAGAATAAGGGGAAAAAAGTCTCTTTCTTGAGCAAAACAGTTATCCAAGTGTTCTAAGGAGTACTGTATATTTCTCAGTGGTAAAGAAACATTTCCCTTTCTGCTTCTAAAACCATCTTATATCTCTAACATCAGTTAGCAACTGTAATACTGGTGTCAGGAATAACATATCCCAGCTGCATTTTAGAGTGAATTGAGCTGGGACAAGGGGTCCTTGGAGCTTACAGAATGGGTGAGAGCTTTTAAAGGGAGAAATCAATACTACAGCAGGATTTAGACAACTTAGCAAAATATATCAGACAGAACTTTGGTCAAAGAATAACTACAATAGCAAGTTAACCCATGGGGTGCCTGAAGTACCGTCTATAGCATTTCACTTAAACTCTCAGCTGAAAAGAACATTACTTATTTTAGCAGAGAACTAGAAGAATAATAAAGGTTGCAAATCCACTCCCTTAAAAAGTCTCCTCATACGTGTTATCCAAATTCTCTTTGGATATTATCTCTGTGATTTTTCATACCAGTTAGGCATGAGAAGATAAAGAATTGCTCTATTAAGCAAAATTGCTCAGATGTGAAGAAAATTTACACTTTTTTCTGAGTTGCTACTTAGTAGAAGAGGTACTTTTCAGAGAGTCAGAAGGAGAAAGCAATACTAAAAAGACTAGAAGGCTCTCTTGGGACAAGTCTTGGTAGAGCTGACTACCTGTACTTTGAGTGGGAGAGATTAGAGAGACCTGAAAGGTCTGTCACTGCAACTGTATTTTCTCAGGTCTTAGCAGAACATATTTTTAATAATGGTATTTCCTAGGCTTGGATTGACATAACACACAAGGATAGCTGCCCGTAGAGGCAGAACTAAATCTTTATTACGGAATCTCAGTAATATTCTGTTACTTTTAGATTTCTACATTTTCTCTTTTAAAATTTTTCCCCATTAAAATTACAAAAATAGTAAGAACCTATAAAAAGAATAAATAAATGGTGAATAAAATGGTGCTGTTACCAGTCAAACACTACAAGTAAAATGTAGAGGAGAGCCACTCCTTTCCTGCTCTGTTCATTTTAGTAAAATGTGTATTTTAAAAGCCCAGTTGGAAGTAATCAAAAGTATAGCATGCATAGCAATTAAATTGTTTCTTTGGGCAATTTGAAAATGGAGAAAATTAAAAACATAAAATTACATTGACTCCTCACTAAACACTGAACTTTCTTGTAGTCCTGCCCTCAAACTGATTTAGGCAGTGGGAAATATTTCTTATAAAGCTTTAATGCCCATCCATCTTCAGTTAAGGTAAGAGAGTTCTGGTTTCACTCATTTTGCATTCTCAATGGCCATCAGCAGAAATGGGATCTTTCTTTTGACTATTTTCTCATTATTTATATAACCTATTCAAGTAATGGAATATAAGCAGTCCACTTTGTGGCTGGAATTAGTGCATTTAATGCAAGGTTATGGGCTTTTGATTGTTGCTGAATCTTCATGTGTGCCTACATGCCAGGCACCTCTTGAGATTGCAGCACCTCTTGACACGCCTAAGCAAGTTTCAGATTTGTTGGTTTTAGTATCTCAGCAGAAGTGCTAAAGCAGCATAGACCTCTCTCCTACTGCAAAATTCTCCTCAAATCTGTGAAAAGATGCAAAATAAGCAAATGGAGATAGCTATTATTGCTCAGAGTTGTCCATGTTTAGAAAAGGCACTCCTCTTCATATTGTCCCTTTAAACACAGAAAAGGTTTACTGTAGCACATGTTACAAAAACCAAAAGAGCAGCATAAGGCTTAGAACCTTGGAGACATCCACATCAATTTTTGGTTTACTTTTTATTTTGATCACACATTCAGACAAGAATAGTTTATTAGCACTGTGATTCTAGAACTTGTTAAAGGCACCTAGGAGGTCACTGCCCTGCTTACACACTGTGCCCTCTGCCACAGATTAGTGCTACTAGATGGGAGGGAAGAGCATGGGCACTGTCACTTGTCAACTGTAACCTTCACAACCAAGATATTAATATAAGCCAAAATCAGTGGTGGTTTTACTAGTGGCTAATCTGAACTGTAGATGGCAGCTCCTTAGAAGCAGACACACCATGCTTGGCAGCCTTAGGCAGAAAGACAACAGAGATGTAGCAAGCAGACGCCTTGGAAATCATCTCAGCAGGAATCTTCAGAGTTTTTTTGTGTCAGAGTCCCCTACCTGTAAAAGCAGCAGGGAAGTCAAACCCCTACTCTGCCAAAGGGGCAGGAAGCTGCAGCCTTGCTCTGCTATAGCCTTAGTCCCATCGCAGGCATTGCTGCCTCCCATGACCACAAGGTTTCAAGTGCTGTCACAAGAGCTTCTCTTCTTGTGAAGTCACAGTACTTGAGAATATGCTACATAACCTGTTGATCCTGTTGTCTTATTTTCTTGTATCAAGCAAGGTTCTTTCCTAAACAATGTGCCAGAATCTTCCATGAGGTCAAAATATATTTTTATGAGCTGCCCTTCTCCCCACCTAGTGCCACCATCTTCTGCTTCTCATATCTGTGTTTTCATTCATCATTTCCTTCTCTCTGCAGCTTTTAGCTGGACATATACTGGAAGTGTAGTTAGGAGAACCATTTACAGTAAATGCAAGCAGGCTATGGAATTACAGTGTCAGGATGAATCTCAGTCCACAGTCACTAGAGTATATGTAGTGACTGTATATGTATATCCATTCTTGTGCACCAGCAATCATAGTCTAAGAGTGGCATTTTCAATTTCTTTCTGGCTGATTTCCAGACTCCTAGAAAGGCATCTCTGAACAGCTCCGGTTCACAATTCCTGGCATTAGAGGTACAGCCAAGAGGGGAGTCATGTTAAAACATCACTGTTCTGTGATCTACTCTAAGCTGCCCTGAAGTACTCACAAATAGGAACTTGAGAATATCCTAGACATAGCTTCCTATGTCATGCTCTGCCCTGAATGAAGCTCATCCAGAACACCAGAACTAGAATCTAGGGAATGCCATAGTGAGAGGTCATGCTGAGGAATTTAATACAGATATAAGATATGCCAGTGTAAATACCCTGAGACTCGCCAGTTAATTTGTCTGACAATTTTGCTCAGGTTGATTAAGCTATATTATTGCATGGTGCCTACAACATACAATAAATGCCTTAAAATCCTTACTGTGAAAGTTAAAACTACAAACCAAACAACTGCCTGTTTCCTACATCATTCACTGGTAAGGCATTCATTTGGAAACACTGTCATGTGTGTTGTGATACGTATTAAATTCTGTAAACGTGATGACAATGAGGAATGTCAAATATTTTTTGAAGACCCTTTGGTAATGTATTTCAAAAAGAGCATGAAAGTGTTTTGGTTTTTTTACCCACTTTGACAGGTGAATTATTTACTGCTGAGCGTAGTTTTCTGAACAGCTGAAGTTTTCTATCAATGAGATGAATTTAGAGTCAGGCAAGGGAAGCCATCTCACTAACCCTGCATCCAACCCCATTCCCAAGGCAGCTTGACTGTATCTACAGCACTTTCTGCTGTACTGCAAATGTCAAACAGAAGGTATAATGGATTTAATATTAGTGCTGGCCAAGTTGTTGAGGGAGCTGTTAATAATGTCACTCCAGCTATTGATCTGAAGCCTTTAGAAATCAAAGAAAAGTGAGAGATCCCCAACTGGGGAAAGGCACAACAGTGACTGTTTTTTGTTACCAATATATTTCTACATATATAGTGCTGACTTTCTGGAATTATGTGATCATCATTAATCTTTCAGAGATTTCTGGAATCATTATGTGGTAGAATAATATCAAGGTGACCAGTATGCATGCTAATGTTAAAATTTGCTTTCATTTCAGCCAACAAGTTAGCTTTCAAATGTAAAATAGTAATGCTAACCATTAATACAAATCTTCAGCTGCAGGGAAATTTTATTTATTCTGTAATCATATACTAGTGAGGTTGAGATGTCTGGATTTGGCTTCTCCTAAGATCATTGTCACTTCTGCCTGTTAACCTGGGATTTCTGTAACTGCCATTGCAAGAGGATAGGTTTTCCTAAGTAAAATAATCATGGCTCAGCTTCCTCTGTTTACCACAGAGCTAAATTTTGCTCTAGGTTTATATTCTTCTAGGTACCTCTGTAATAGTTAACCATTCAGCTTGTAAGGTTCTGCTCTAAAATAGAAATGTGTTCTAAGAATAAGTGCATCTTTTCTTCTTTCTACCAAATTTTGCATTATTAGGTCATTCTATAAAAGGGGAACCTCAGTTGCCTGTAGTCACAATTAATAAATGGAAGTTAGATGTAGATTTTGTGTTTAATGTATATCAAGTAATCATGTAGTTCATCACCATGTTTATACAAAGCAAATAAAGAAAAATTCAACTTGGAACTGTTATCTGCTGGATTGAAGATGAAATAAGTCTCTAACATATATATATATATGTACTTATAAGGTATACCTGATAAGGTGTAAAATCACCTATTGCAAGTGCATTAATGTATCACAAGATTAGGCAAGTGTATTTAGTATGCTATGAAATTCCAAATCAGTATAAACAGTATAATCTACCAGTATAATCTATGATCTGTCAGTATAATCTACCTTTGCTCTTGTTTGATCCCCATGTACTGTGATAAACATATATTTTAACAGAATTGATTTTCAGGCAGAAATTCTATTGACTCTTCCATTACTACAGGAAGACCAACTAGCACTCTGGACACACCAGTAGTTAGTGTGGTTTGTTAACTCTTTGGAAACAGGCTAGAAGAAACTAAAATTACGGCAGGAGGATTGAAGACTGCATGGACATTCTACTGCACTCCTTCCCTGCACTCCTAAAGAGAAGCACATGGGCAAAGTAGTCTGGAGAGTGTCTATTTGCCTGTGTTGATTTCCCCGCAGCTTTTTTCAGATCTATTTGATTTGGGCTCTGAGGTCAAGATTTTTGTTTCATTGATCATGTGTGTGTGGCAGCTCCAGTGGAGTATGTTCCTGTGTCAGCTGAAGGGTTGTGAGAAATAAGACAAACTGATCTTCCTGAATATTCCTAGTCTTACGTGGGATTGTTCCCGGTCATCCTGCTGAGTTTGGAAAAATCAGTCATTGTGTTTCCATCTTCTCACAGTTAGTTGTGATATTCAGTCTACATGTTCATTTAAAATATATTCCATCCATCTCTGCACACCACCACAATGTTCATTTCATCCTTCCCTCACAAGTGCTTTGTTCTGAAATTTTTCATAGTTCTTATTTTGTGCTCTTCTCTCAGCTCATTCAGTTTTGTCTCTTAGTTTCATATGAATGCCACATTTTCCCAAACAGAACAATAATTTTACTCAGTCATTATATTCACCTCTGTTGCCTTAAATTACATTGTTTTTTTTCTCCATCCTGTTGTTAAAAATTCATATCTCATTTACTCTTGCCCCCACCAGTCGTCTTTCCAACCTCCTG
Organism: Chloebia gouldiae; assembly: GCA_003676055.1. NCBI lineage: Eukaryota > Metazoa > Chordata > Aves > Passeriformes > Passeridae > Chloebia > Chloebia gouldiae. The sequence continues at coordinate 20,372,790 of QUSF01000004.1, read as the reverse complement.
TTTCTTCCTCCTAAATATTGCTCTATGACATTGAGTATCTTTCCAAAGTAATTACCATTAACCATATTCATTATACCTACTTTTTAACTGTGGGGATTTTTTTTTTCCATTTGACAGATTTGTTGATGCTCGCTCTGAATAAAATGTAGATTACAAATTTATTTCTTTTTTATTATTATTTTGGTATTTATTTTATGATCTACACATTTTGTTTATTTCTCGTTTTAAATTTAGGGTTATAAACGCAGAAAGTGTTATATATAAACAAATAATTTTAATTGTTTTTGTGTTCCTCTCTAAACTAAAATAGCACTACAGTCTTTACTTACCTAATCTGTGTTGATATTAACTTGTTTTTCAAATATTATACTTCTAATTGGAGCTGGATAGGCTGTTTCTTTTCAGGATAGAGTAGAACAGTACCGATGCTTAATAATCTGAGATTTTGAGCAGATCAGACTTGACTGCTTAAAGCTCTTGGCTTGTTGTAAGTCAGTTATGTTTAATTCATCATACTACAGACTAAAACCTTGTTCTTGTCAAAATTACACAATTCTATCTTCTTTATATACACAAAACAGCAGAGATACAAAGGATGATATTACTTGGTATCGATTCAGCTCTGTGGGGGGCAGAGATCACAAAAGGCAGAACTGGCCAAAAGGAATGTCTGCCTCCAGTGAACAATTTTACTCATGGTCACACTGGGAAAAGCCTGAAAATATTGCTTCTGTGTGAAAGGTTTGTTGCTTGCAGTTCTTGAAGCTTTTCCCAGGTAGTTTGTCAGAGATGCTCCTTGGTTTTTAGTTATGAATATGATATGACCACTCTGAATAAGTCATCTAACGTTAACATCTCTATTTGTTTATCACCAGGTAAAGTGTGTATCTCTCTGACTTTATTATATTTTATGGTTTTTGCCAGGGTAAATTGCTTAACTAGCTGCAGGGCAAGTAAAAAATCCCTTCAGTGGTTTGTTGCGCGAGTGCCGTGTGCCGCTGAGCCCCGCTGTTGGTCACCCGCAGAGAGCCCTGTGAGCCCAGAGAGTTCTGTGCCTGCACGGTGCCCAGCACAGTGAGGGCAGCCCGGGGGCCCAGCAGGGCCACCTGAGTGGTGAGGGCTATCCCCATTGACTCCAGGCACATAGATAAGGCTTTTTATAGTCAGGATATTGCACAGACCCATAAACTGTCTGTAGGAATGCTGCTGAAGAGCCTCACCCTGGCTACTCCTTTCCAGGACTGGACATTTATTGGATGATAGCATAGCAGGACTGAAACACAGTATGAATCCAGCTCAGCGTAGGTGATTAGGATTAATTATTTCATTAACTGTATCTTATCAAAGCACATTACTCTTCAATTTTTGTAGAACATTGAATAAAAAGACATAGTTGTGCTATGTCTTTTTTTTTTCTTTTTTTTTGAAGTGAATTTCATTCTGATGATAGGTGCCAGATGGAGACTGCCCTGGGGAATGAAATTGTTTGTTTATCCACAGAACACGTACAGCATGGGCACCAGCAGTGTAGGCTTTCCCATGCTGTTGCATTGCTGTTCTCCAGCCTTGCTCTCCAGTGACTTTCTGCAGGGGTAGGAAGACAGTTCACAGTCTGGGCCCTGCCCAAACTCCAGGTGTTTTCCTGTGAATATATGCCATAGTGACAATTAGAGTCCATTTTCATGGGCTTTTTTTGGCATGGGAAATGTTAGTCCCCCATCCAGTCCAAATAAGCCATCTAATGATAATACTAATCAACTGCTTACCTAAATCAAATTTTAATCAGTGACCTATGCACAAAAGATCAAAGGCTTTAGTTTCAGGTTTCCTATTGTATTTCTCCTGAGACTTCCATTTCTTATAATAGCACTTTATCTCGTAGAAAGAATATTGAAATAATTCTAGTACTATTTAAAAAAAATGTAAAAGCAAGGGAAAATAATCTTTAATAAGATTTTTTTTCAAAGAGGTGAGAAATCTTATTCTGCCATGCTGCAACTCTTCAACTGAGAATAAACATTGTCAGAGATTTCAACCAGCAAAAGGAAAAAAAAAACAACAAAAAAAAAAAAACCCAGAGCAAAGGTAGAAAATAGTACCTTAAATATTTTCATCAAATGTGCTTAAACCACGTATCCTGCAACTACAGTTTTAATAAGTTGATGCATTTTTTAATTCTGCATAAAAACAATTGATTTTACTTCAGGGTTTGTGTTTGAGAGAGACTGGCTGAAACCTGAGCTTTTTGTTCTTCTTCTACAGCTTGTTTTGAAGGCGTCATAAACAAATTACTAAAGTGTCCAACAAGACAAATGTTCTTTAATCATCTAATGCACTCATTTATCCTCAGCCTTAACCTTAGTCCTAAATTAAGTCTCTTGCTAAAACATAACTTCACCTAAAAACAACCATCAATCCTATGTGATTTTGATAAGCACATTTAAAAAACATAAACAATCAGACAGTTGTCAATCCAGCTGAAGTTCTGTGCCATTTAAAAGTTATTCATTAGGATATGTTTCTAATGCACCTGCTGCTAATAAAATTTTAAAATGGAATGAACAATGTTTTCAGGTTTCTTCTAGAGTTATAATTTTCTGCCATTTACTATGACTTGCTTAGAATAAAATCAGAATGCATATCAGAAAAATATCAACTTCAACTTAAAATGAGCAACTTCTAGCCTAATGGGATGAATTTTTCTGAAAATATTAACATAAGTTATATTTTAATTTGCATTCCAGTTTCACAGTACACTAACAAAGTATGTGTCACACCTCTGTGTTAAGTTTATTTGGTCATTACCTTCATTATCTACTCAGGATTGAATGTACAGGAAGTATTAGACAGGGAAATATTAGTAAAATGGACATAGATTACACATTCAAAGCAAGATATTTTGCAGAATATATATTTGCCATTTGACCTTATGAATAAGTAAGGAAAGTGACTGTAAGGGGGTATGAAAGATATTGCTAGCTGATATTCACTGTATTTCAGAATTCATTATCTTTTGTTTAAGCAATATTTAGCCACAGCCAGGACTAATGCAGCATTTAATTTTATTTTATTTTGATTTTTTTTGTTTTATTTTATTTGACTACTTGTCTCTTCAGGACCTGGAAAAATACCACTGTTGAGCTGTTTGGGATTCTTTCTCACTGGGGCTTTAAAATTCTAAAGAACAGATAAGAGCAAACAGCAAATAACTGGATTTAGAATAAACTCAGAAATTATCGCTAAGGCCCTTCCTCTGCCACAATTTGTCAAATCTGCTGATAGGAAACAAATTCTATTCATAAAGATTTTATTTTTTTGGGGCCCTCTTGTGATTTGGTAGCAATTCAATTATAGTTTTGTGAGATAGTGAGCCCGGAGAGGGAATCCAGACTGACAAGAAATATGACAGGACAGTTACAGAGTGTTTATGCAATTAAACTTTCACTGACAATACCTGCAGAATGATGAATGCGTGGGCGGAGGTATGTGTGCACAAGCAATGCCCCACAAGTATTGCACATTTTTCATTATTATACAACTGTTCAGATCTTTCAAGAATAGCCTGAAGTGAGGTGGAAAAGAGAGTGCTGTTCCACAGCATGTTAACCAAATGCTTTTTCATTTTTTTTTCCAGTGGGTCTTGATATGCCAGGTGATAAAAGAACATCTATTTTAGAGAAATGTTGCAAGAAGATTAAGATTTAGCCTGAGTTTGACATATATTAATTTTGGATTCTTAAAGAGGCTTTATTCTTTTTCTATCTGCAACTTTATATCACTTCAAAATTGATAGATACTGCATAATTAAACTGCAAGGTTATTCATTTTATTCATACAGGTGCAAAGGGCACTATAAAAGTAGGATTTTACTGATTGTAGATTAGAAGAGAAAGGAGAAACTTTAAAGAGTTTTGTAGAAAACCATGAAAGCTGACATAATAGATTCATTTGGTTGATCATAGTCTGTATTTTAGTATGTCTGTCTTCCATGGAAATATAAAATCAGTCAACTAACTTTAGTGTCTCTGGAAGATTGTGGTGAGTTTTCCAGGCTGGAAGTTACTCATGTGTTGTGGAGTTTTGATTTTGAAAACGTGTTGTTAAAACATGTTGACTTAGACTACCTCTTGTCAAGGAGTATAACTACAGCAGTGAGTTAATTCCTGCCAACCTTATGTTCAAAACCTTCTCTACCCTAAACAAAAAGGAAGTGGGAAAACTACAACGTGATTGCCTGACAGAGGAGCTGAGCAGGACACTGGCTGCAGATTTTTTACTGCTGTGGAAATAGTTCAACTGACACTTGAATTATTAAATACGGGCCTGGCATGGACATTACTACAAAGTGACCATTTAAACGTTATCTAGAAACCTGCTGACTTCTCAGAACTTTGCTTGACATCACTGAAGTAAACACTGGTGATTCAGAATTTGATTTCTAAACACCTGAATTTTTGCTCCTTTCTAGAGATGGTTGTTTCCTGTCTTGTCAATATCTATGTCTGGGAAAATTTCCATTCATCTTCCTGATTTACACACAGATGTATCTTCCCTTTCTGAAGGAATGGCAGTATTTACCCAACTTGCACATGCAGACAGCTTAAGCTACTCAGAACAAAAAGCCGTACTGTACTGAAAAAAAAAAAAACAAACCTGTTTTTCCAAGAGCTGTTTCTAATGCCTACTAAAATTGATAGCAGGAAAAAATTGTTTTCACATTACTTAGGTGTTAAAATTACATGGTGGTGTTCCTTTATTTTCAAAAAACCAAACCTAATCCTGTTAATTCAAAGTGAATAACAAACAGGACTAAGACTTTTTCCCAAGTTGTTACATTTATTCAACCTGCTTGTGTTTTGTTCTTCATCATAATTATTTCCAAGTCAAATCTGCACTGATTTCCTTGTGGACCCACATACCTCTGACTAACTTAAAGAATTGAGCTGGGATAATTCACACTATTCCTTGGGGGTCATGTTCTCTGTTTTTTTTCAAGGACATTTTTATTACAAAGCTGATGAAATTTGCATATTAATTCATTTCTTTCAATTTTTTAAGATTAAATGTTGTCAACATGTATCAGTGCAAGGCTCTGACAGTGCTGATGAAATGGGTCAGTCAAGCTTGAACATTTAGAGTAATGCAGCCATCTGCAACCCCCAAGCCCCTTGTGTAGTTTAGTGCTACCATTGCAACTTGATTAAAAAAAAAGTTTTATTCAATGCAGGATATTAAAACATTATCAGTGAAATGATATGTGTTACTCCTGCCATTTGCAGGGAAAGCATATTTGACAACAAAATGGATCTAAGGATCTCCTTTCTGATTTAAAGTTAGTGCTTTGTCAATCTTAATTAAACTCCAGTAGGAAAAGTATAGGGGGTAAAAAGAGTTTCTGCTGTGCCTGAGCTTAGAATTTATTAAACTGGGCTTCATGTCCCCTCCTAGTCTCCATTTTTACTGTTTGAAAAGTAGTGTTATTTACAGGAAGGAATTACCTACATTCTCATGTCTCAGTGGCCCTGGAAAGCAGTTGAATTCTTCTGAAAATACCAAGACTTAATAGAATCAGAGAAATTAGAAATGGAAAAGAGCCATTAGGTCAACTTATCTATCCCCCTGCCAGAGCAGAAGGGTTCCCTACAGTATTGCAGTCTTACAGTTAATAGTTATGGATTTTGAGTCACCATTTCTCAACTAGTCATGAAAGTATTTGTTATGCAAGTTGCTTGGGTTCATTTTATCTTCACTGATGGGACTGATATCTTTGTATTCTAATATGCTTATGTTTTAATAGTCTGTGATTCTAGATGCAATGTATATAGACATGCAGTAATATCCTTGCCTCTCTTTAACACATGCCATGCATTTTTGTCTTCTATGGTTTTATTAACCTGCATTTATCTAGCCTCTTACTCAACCAGTAGTCCTTTTGATATCAATGAAAGCAGTACACAATAGCCTTGATAATTAATTGATATAAATAAACGCAGCCATAGGTTTTATATGCGTGGAGTCAGTTTTGGGTTTGGCAAAGACCTTTTGAAATCACCAGGTCTAATTATGAATTTAGGGCACTTAAATCCACCATAACACCAAAACAATGTGTTAACAAGTGTCACTTGTTAACTATTTCTCTCTAATTACTGGTACAGATTAATCAGGTGACGTATTTTAATAGAAACGGCTTCTGTTCATAAATGTCCTCTTAATTGCTTCTTCTGATGACCCCAGAAAAGTATGTTGGCTGTAATTGGACAGGAAAAAAGAAAAAAAAAAAAAGGCAAAAAAACCACCACAAAACAACCACAGACTGGTATCTTGGCTTACAGATGTAAAGACTGAATCCAACCTTGAATATAAATACAAAGCATAGTCAGAAACTGGTACACCATAGATGTGGAAGAGAAAATGACTCAAATATTAGTTGGCTTGTATGGCAGTTGCTATCCAGAAACTCTGCTGTGTTTACTTTTAGGCAGTAACATCGCCTGACTTTATGTGGTAATATCAGAGCATATTTCAAGCTTAAGCTTCCATTAATGCATGTCATACAGAAAGCTTGTGTTAATCATATCAAAGACTGTAGGTAGACATGGGATAGCCTTTTAGTACAAACTCAAAAAGTTGGACTGTATTAAAAAGTCAAAATCAAACTTCATGCTGTAGTAGAGCTGAAAACATCCGATATGAAATATTTAAAGTGTGGAATACAGTCTTCAGCTGTGGGCTATAAAACTTTAATTTTGTGAGAAGCTATTTCTCCAGTTGTTCGATGTTTTTAATTCTACAAATCCATGTTTATTAGCTTTCAAGGTTTAAACAAGGTGTTACTGAGTCTATTGAAAGTAAATGATACCAGCTTCTGAGAAATATAGTTACTATGATTTGTTTTCTGTTTCTGTGTTCTAGATAAAGGCAAAAGAAAGAACAAATAAAAGGAATTGATTAGCACAGCTCTCTCTTTTAATACTTGTAAAATCACCTAAGATACTTTGTTATTTATTTTATATGCCACAAGAAACAGATCAAATTGGTCTGGAGTGTGATTTTTTTTTTTTTTACAATGTTATATTTAGGATACATTGAGAGAAAGTGTAGCATCTTTGATTCCATATATTCTTTTTTACAGTTATCAATTCTAATGCTCAAGTTTATCTCTTCCTCTCTGGGATCTTCCCAAATATTTTGAAACAGCTGTTCTTAGTCCAAAATCTAAATCCAGTAGAAGGTCAGCAGCCAAACCATGGTCCCATTATAAACAATTAAAATTTCTCACTTCTGCAGTGAAATTGTTCCAGTGTTATGCATAACTTTATACAGTTGCAATGGGGGTGAGCATTGTCTCTAACTTCATGACCTCTTACAGACAAATCCATGGTAAATTTTTCTTCTTTTCAGGATTTTTTAGCTAGTAAGAACATGGTCTTAAACAATCCACTAGATAAACTCGTTGCAACAAAGTAGTTTGGCGCATTAAATACAACAGATAATTTAGTAAAGTTTTGTTAGATTTTCACCTTTGGATTTTTAAACAATGAATGTTGTTAGCTTTGGTAAATCACAACAGCTTTGTTTTGGCAGTAGCTGCTGCAGACTCGTAAATCCAGGTTATTTTATCTAACAGTGTTTTGATTAAATTTATTCCTCTCCATCTAACTTAATTTTTTTATGTAATGAAGTTTCCAAGCCATGAAGGAAAGTAAATTTACTGTAAATCCAGACTCTTTTTTGCTAGGAAAGAAATTCAGTATATGTTTGCTTCACAGCTCCCATTTAATATCTATAACTTATCTTACTTTTGAACGCTGAGTTTTCTCAGGAATAAACTCAGAAGTTATGCTTTCTTCTACAGTCTACAGGCAGGTTCATACCTACACATAAGGAAAATGTATTTTTTATACTTCTGTAATTGTCTCCTACCAATATCTGCTTCTGCGTGTTCTTACACTGCACAGTATGTGTGCTGCAAATGAAGCAGTCAGGTTTTGACACCTTATGTTTGTTAAGTCTTTGTGATTCCTGACTAACAGTGATCACACATCCAAAAAAGGATTTTGCGCACTTTATTGTTTGTGCTCTGAGCCACATAATTTCAAACATACCTTATGTTTATTTTAAAGTGTAAGGAAGCAGACATTATTGAAAGAAAATATCACCAGTTGGAGACCATGGATAATGTTAGATCTTACTGATCATAACATCTTCATGGGATAATTTGATATCGGAATGGAGTCTTCAAAATTGCTTCTTCTCTAGATATGTGTATGTGTAGAAATACCAACCCTTAAGCAGGCAGGGACACTTGTGCTGCATATTCAGCTGCATTGGCCAGAAGGACAACGAGTGATTGGTACTGAGGGAAATAAAAAGAGTCACAGCTGAACGATAATGGTGGATGCATTCAACTACACAAAAGTTTCACATTAGCAACATTTCAATGAACATTTCTTTATACTTAAAAGATTTGTTTTAAGGGTTTTGGCACACAGAAATAGTGGGTCTGTTTTCTGCATTGATATTTCGAATTATAAAATAGGTTGGTTCAAAAATAGTTACAGTTGAGCCTCTAATATAATTTTGTTCAATATCAGGGTGTAGGTAGAATTATTCACACCACAACTTGGCACTACTCCAAATGTGCTGGGATATCCTGAATAAAGGAAAGAGCTGAATGTAGCCCATACAGGGATACCATAATCCATAGATTCACTAGCCAGTATTGGGAAACTAATCCATAAATTCATCATGAAACTCCTTTAAGTAATGACAACTGAATGACATCAGAGGTGAACTTACTAGAGTAGTAATGACTCTAAACAGTGAAATTCCTGAGGTTCTTGTGAAAATCCAATCTGGTAGAAAAACCATAAATTCATCATAGTAAAGACAACACCATGCAGTTGTCTGCAAGGTGGTAATTTGGAGAACTAAGAGTAAAAGTATATTGGGTTATGTGTGGAGAAAAAAAAAGGCAGGCTATGGATTGGTAGTTAGAAATTAACTGCTCAGTTTACTGAATTTGCATGTAATAAACAGTTTATGTTAAAAATAGTTTATGTTCTTCCTATTAGTCTAAACTGGCATTGAGGTGTTAGAGTTGTTCACTGAGACAAGACAATTGCACACAAAACCTGAGATTTCAAAATAAGAGATAGCCAAACAGATATATTTGTGTGGTGTAGATGGTGTATATAATAAAAGAAAAAATATGAAGGAAAGGTGAAATGCCTAGGTTGCTAAAAATCCACAATGCTTGAGTAAAATGGCAGGCAGAAAACTGCAGGATAACAGTTATTACCTAGGAGAGAGAAATTTTCCTGATCTACAAATATGTTGTGGAAAACAGTACTAAAATAACTTCTTAAAATTATTTCAGTTAACATACACATGACATCATATAACAAGTATGAAACAGCTTTAGACATGAATTGCAGATATGATTTGATGTATAGGAATATTTCTTTCTGAAGAAAGATGCAAAAGAATGAAATAATTTTCCATATGATCATTTTCCCTTGGTGTATTTTTACAAGGGGACAAATCCATTTAGTAAAACTCATATGGAAGATCAGGAAAACAAGTAAACAGGAAGCACGTTTGTCACGTGCTTTAGATGTGTGGAACTCATTGCCACTAACCCTGCAGTCAAGACCAGACCAGAAATATATAGGCATTTATATATGGTGACAGCATTCCCTTTTAATTTAAGTTGCAATATTTATATAGAAGAGTGAATGGTACTTCAAGTCAATTTAAATGCCAATTGGGAATTTAGGAAGAAAAGTCTTCTATATGCACATTGTCTATGGTGCACAAAAGGTCTTCTGGCTCTTGTTCCAGAGATATTTGTTGTTATCTATAATCAGATAAAAACTGTTGAACAAGCAGTCCTCTAAAGTTCTGCAGTAATAAGACCCATACTTTCCTATATTTTTAATTAAATATATATTAAACCAGTACAAAATTAGCCTTGTTCTGTTGTGATTGGGTTTCTATAAAACCACATAATACTGCATAATGGAGCTCAAGAGCTTGTGTAAGCTGATCACTTCACACATTACACTTAGGTCTTCTCTGAAGAACCTCCTGCTTGCTTTCTTCAGACAGAAGGTAGTAGACCTTGGAAAATGATGGTTCTTATATAAACAATACCAGATTCAGAATATCTGATGCACTGAAAATGGCTGGGGCTTAGAACAAAGCCTAGAGATTTTGGCAGATTTTTCTCCCATTTCTCAGCAGTGTTAACCACTGCTGGAAGTCATCTAACCTGGAATGCTGAGCTCCAGAGGCACTCCAACCACTGTGCCTCTGGTCAGGACAGGCTGCCTGCAGCAGGAGAAATACCTTGTGCTCCACACCTGTATTTTGTCCTGCAGTACACCTGCAAAGACGTTGTGCACTAAAGAGGCAGCATTCTTGTACATCTGTGTATGTATACAGGGATATATACATGGCATTATGGGCGCCAAACAAACACAATGGAATTACTAGGCTTGCCCCCAAGTTTTAAGGCTACAATTATGATTGAGGAGATTCCTTGTGGCTTTGCAGTCATCAAATCAGTGGTTAAAGACTATAGAATCACATCTGCATTCCAAGACAGAGATAAGACTAAGAAAATCAAGTGGGTTTTGAGGAATAAAATCGCTGAGGAAGTGGGCAGCAGAGAGAGGGATTGAACCTGGAAGCAGCACAGGTATTCACCTGTTTTGAGGATTACACTAATATACTCCAGATAACGGGGAGAGGGTGGAGGGAGAAATTGCTTAAAGTCATTAAGCCAGAAAGCCTAATTTACCATAAATCTTGCCAAGTTTATGCTGTTCCTGATACAAACTCACTCTAACTTTTTCTCTCTAGAGAAGGTTCACAGTTGGGTTTGGTTGGTTTTTTTTTTTCATTTTGGGGTGGGTTTTTTAGAGCAATAATAGTCTTTGTAAGGTGGCTGCAGTGTCAGCATTTATCTTGAAACTCTTGGATATTAGTTTTGACTGCAGTCACCTTTCTGACAAGTGTTATTGCGACTGTGTTTTATATCCCTGTTCAGGATGATTTCTAATGATAATACTCTGTCTACCTCACTGCTTCACACTAAATTATAGATGCCACTATGACAGGACAAACTATATCCAAGTACTAAACTCTACTCCCTTTGTGTGATGTCAGTGCCTTCACTACTTGTGCCTAGAATTAAAATCAGGATAGGAAGATATGCAAAACATTTCTGCTTAAAAATAATGTTCTGTCAGTTATTAAACAAGTGATATTTCATTTAATCAGCTCAAGGGGATTATTTTAAATGAAAAGGCAGAGAGTATGATTTTATTAACACATTCCTGCCCTAGAGTCTTACTGTAATAATTCTTTACTTGACTAAATTAAAAAGTTATAATTCAGTCCTTCCACAACAAAGACTTACTGAGAGTTAAATTTCATTAGTTTTTTCTATTTTGAGTTGCATGTGGAATAAAGGGAAGGAAGGCCACATGTATCCAGAAAAGTAAATATTATATTATGAATAAAAACAAACCAGAATATTAGTGAAGACCGTTATATTATCCAGTTTTAACTTGTTATTGAAATGCCTTCATCATTAAAATCATGGGTTTTGTGCTATCTTTGTGCATATGTGTTTGCTAAAACAAAGGCTTTTATCAGGTAGCAAATTTTTCAGCCTTGAAAATGTGAACTCTGGCAGACTAAACCTACTAGTTTTATCCGCCTGTAAGTTACTACAGTCGTTGTGCTGAGTGTAATACAAAGAGTGCTCTATAAACCATTTTGACCAACTCTTTTTAATTAATTAGTCAATGGAAACTTATAAGGAGGATATGCAAAAGCCATTTGAATACCCATATGTATCTGTGGACTAGTATGTGCATACATGCATTAATACAGTTCTGTTTGTAGCAGCAGATAAATAACAAGGGTATCTCTAGTGACTCCATAGTTAAAGCTCGGATTGGAAAGTGTACTTCAAATCTTATTTAAGGTAGGATAAAAAAATATTTCAGTGTATATGACAATCTACATAAGAGTTTTTCTCCTTTTTCTTCTTATACAGTTCTAAGAAAATAGGGTTCTATAATTATCCTTAAAGTTTCAGAGTATGACATTGAATATTAAACCAACATCAAGGAATTTTTAAATAATTTTTATGGTAAAAGTGTACACAATTCTCAAAGTGTATCCTTCTCTAGGCCAATTTTTTAAATGAGAGAATAAATGTGCTCACTTTCATCTTGCATATCTCACATTCAAGATAGTTGACTAAATCCTGGTCTTGCTTATGGACCTAAATCTTAAGTAACTGAAATTTTAGGTGATATTCTGCATTTTCTCCCATGAAAACTGAAAGTAGAATTTAATCCCATTGCTATAAAAACAAACTGAATATTACTCCTGAAAAGGTTAAGAATGTTCTATCTGATATCACATCAGACTGAAAAATGTAAAATAAATAAGAAAACAAATGATAAAGCAGACAAGTGAAAGCTAAATATTGTAAATAGACAGATAGACCAAGTTATTTATAAATTTCTTCTCAGAGGATTACTTCATTTATCTTTGGAGAGAGACTTTCTCATTGCAAGAGGTATTTCACTAAAAAATTAATTGTTTATTAAGAATTAATTAAAGAGGTTAACATGGGACTCTCTGATCAGGGAATATCAGTCTCAATACTTTGAACTTGCAGGTGCTGCAGTGGTTGTAGTTAAGACGTTATATTGGCGTTTTCCTTCATTGCAAAGGGTTGTGTCAGGAAAATCTTTAATATAAAAATAAAAAGCAGTTCATGCATAAAGCATGATGCCCTGAAGCATATTAGATCTGTTTATCTCTCTGTTTAAAACGAACAGTACCTGGTATAGTTTACATAACAAGGCAGGGATCAGTTTGATAAAGCATTTATATCACCTGGGGAACATGCTGGCTCATTTCCTCGACACCTTTCTGCATGACTTGTTCACCAGCAAGTAAAACAGCAAACAAACTTTTAATAGGTCAAGAGCAGAGAACCTGCTTGTGTTATAAACATTTGCATTTGCCCTCTGACAAATAGCTCATATTTCAAGTCCAGGTCTCTGCAGCCAATCACTGAATGATAATTATTGATTATATTTTTATGGACAAATCCTTAATTGCATTTAATCATTTGCAGCCTTAAAGATTTTTTTTTCTGAAGACAAGTGAAAGCTCAGTGCTTGTGTGATGTACATGAAATTATCTGGGGGACCCAAATAAAGGACCGAGATGGGCTCTTGCCCCCAGATGCAGAGACAAAGCTCTAGTGACCTCATTAGAAACAGGATTTCACCTCGCAACATTAACATTTTTGGCAAATATGACGGTATAAATCTGTGAGTTAACATTTGAAAACACTTTTTTAAACAAATGAATTTCTATTTAGTTTGCAATTAAAATCTGTTGTTAGACTAACGGATTTTTTTTTGTCACTCTTCCATTTTGTTTAATGTAATCCAGGATATGAGTCACATTTGCTTGTTGTTTCTATATGTGGAGCAAATACTGTAGCTGCTGTTTCTGTTATAGCACATCTGCTCTGCTGAAAACTGCAAAATGATAGATAAACATATGGTCAGGAAAAGAAATAGATGAATAACATTTTGTATTATTTTTCAGTGAACAGTAATCATCACTAAATTTCTTTGCAGTTCAAAGGCTATTTTTGTTAAGCGGACATGGGGAGCTTCCATGCAAGCTATTGTAACTTTTTCATATTTTTATGTTAAGTACCCAGAAGTATGTTTTCACCCAACTGGCATTTCCAGAACTGCATGGTAAAAGCAATACTGTGTTCTTCAACTGTTCCATAATGAAGGAAAAAAATTGTTCCGTAAAGAGAATAATTATTATTTTTTTCCTTTTTCTGAAAGTTTAACAGTGGAATATATCTTCCTTAGGGTATAATTAATAACAATTTTCAATGCTTTTATTCACAGATGCAATTCAGAGTATCTGTTCTCTGTATGTATAATGTACCAAAAAACCTGATATCACTTACAGGATATGTATCTATCATCCCAGTGGACATAAATCAATGATTGAGCCATAGGTAAATAGATTATAAATGGCAATCGGAAGGAAAAAGAAGTGGAAAAGAGAATCCATAAAAATAATTTTGCAAAGCTTGTCTTATGTTCTCATCAGAAACTAAACAAAATAATCTGACAAGGACAGAAATCAAGTCATCTGGCAAATTCTCACATTTACTTTTATAAAATAATGTAATACAGCACATGGCACTAAAAATAATAGTGTGTTGTGTAAGGACAAAACGGTAATACTATGGCTCTTGTTTGGACATATCCAACCCAGCAGCTTTCATAGCAGTTTCTGCTTTTTCCCAATGCCATTCAATCACACAGGCCCATGCACCATTCATTCCTTCCTCCCCACAAACTGGACTTCCCTTCCAGGCACAGGGAGCCCAGGAGAGATGTTGAAATGGCAGCTCAGTAGTCTGTACAAAAGCAGTGCCCACGTCTTTATACGCTGTAGTGAAGGTGTTACGTACAAAGTCTGGGGTCTGTGTACCTTACATGAGCTTCGAGGGGTGTGTGCTTGGGCAGCTCTTGGCACACTGAGGTGCTCTAAAGGAATCCAGGATTCTGTACATGGATTGCAGTTAGCAAGATGCTTATCCTGTATGCATTGGTTGTTGGGTTTTTGCTGTTTTGTAAGAGTGTATGTGACTGCTGACTTCTAGTGGCTGGCCCGCAGATGACATCAGTGCTGGAACTGCTGCCCCTGTCAGGGATTCTCCTGTGGCTCAAGTGTCAAGGGTTGTACGTGGCATTGGACCAGAAAGACGTGGTCATCTCCTCTAACACAATCCTCTACTAATCCATGGATATGCTTGAGGGTTGTCAATGGGACTGGGAAATTATACAAATAGGCTAAGCTTAGGATGAAAACAGCAGAGTAAAATTATGTGCAATGCATGCTGCAATTATATGATGCAAAGCACACAGGGGGAAAAAAATGTCACCAAATTACTTTGTGTCTCCTGCTTTTCATGTCTCTTGCCCCGCTCTGCTGCTGTACCTTAGGGGAATGCAATATATTCCTCAAATACCTACCCCAGTTGCCATTAGGGTTTCTGCCCTGATTAACACTTTTGTTGTTTCATGGTGTTATTCTTGTATGACCTAAATTTTCTTGTGCTCAATCCAAAGATCTTTGGCACTATGGAAGCTTTGTGAAAAAAGGCCCATCATCATTCATACAATTCAGCATAAAGTGTTGTATCATGAAATAAATCTTTAAAGGAACTTTTTAAGACAGATTAGCTTATTATAATTACATTATTAGGAATCTATTTCTTTGCACTAGGTAGGGGGAACTACACTGGCAAAGAAATATATAATGTGTGCCTCAAGTCATAACTCCTAAGTTCTTTTTAATGTCCTAAATAAGTGACCTAATTTTCTGAAATGGTGAAAACCAGTTTTTCTCTCACATGATTTCCATGACAGCTTCCAAATGCAATTTTAAAGCTGACTTGCAGGATCAGGTCCTGCTTTTGTCAAGTGAGGTGAATTAAGGAATTCACCTGTGTATTCCTCTGAACTGCTCAACTGTGAACTGTCAGAGTCAAATAAACTGGCCAAGATAGAATAGGATTTCTGCATTAAAAAAAAAAAAAAAAACAACCTGTACCAATTGCAATTTAGATCAGCAGAATACAGTTTGCCATATTAGAATTCAGTCATGAATCAGCCCCAGAAATACTGCTCTAACAAAGAAAAAGCCACATACTGTTCATAACAATAAGTGGTTAGGGCTTCACTTTTACACTTCACTGAAAGAAATGGTCTTCTAATTAAACAATTGTTCACAGAAATCACATTCCAAGAACTGAAGGAAAAGAAGTGGAAAACTCATGATTGTTCCTTTTTATATTTTAGTACTATGAACTGAAATATCATTTATCACAAAACTAGTTTTTCTTGAGTTCAGCCTGCTGTTTATAGTAAAAGAATTGTACATATTAACATAAAGCTGTGAATCCATTTTTAACTTCCTCTGATGTCAAAAGGTCCTTCGCATTCAATCGATGAAGCTTCTTAAATATCTGGCTCCCCCATCAGCCCATTCCTTTACTTAGATATCTGGTTATTGTACCTGCAGTTGTGCCATTGGATCTAGGACTTCACAGCTCTCATGATCCACATGTGCTAATTCTCACTTTTTAGTGCTTGACCACAAAACTTATTCAACAGTCATAAAATTAAATCCAGCACAAAGCAAATTAAAATTTGGAGCATACATTTTATTTATCTGCGCAGTTTTCAAGTTTACTTACTGGTTTTCCAGTTTGCTCAGCAGCTCTGTTCTGCAGAAATCCTGCTTGCTGTTGGCTTTTGTTACTACATCATGTGGGCTGAATTTACCAGTGTTTTTTCTGAAGGGAAGGGAGACTATGTATCAAGTGGCTGCCATTCTTTGCATGAGGCTGTGCTGAGCTGTTCACTGAAAGCTTGTGTCTACTGCCTTTCTGATACCATAGTTTTTCACCCTATCCTGTAGACAAACAGTTGATTTTTCTGCTCAGAATATTTTAGTGGTGTTTAACTGCTTGCTACTGTAAATAGTTCTTGTGTTGACTAACTGTTGCATTTAATTTTCACTTCTGTCAAACAGGAATTGCGTTTTGGCACTCACATGTTGTAGTCTGGTAAATTCCAACACTGGATGCATGTAGACTTCAGGAAGGAACGCTTACATTTTTTGGGTTGTTCTGAGACAGGACATAAGAATAATAGTGATCAGATTTGCTATGTGGTTTGTCCTAAAACTCTCAAAATAGAAGGTGAGAGCAAGTTCCACTTCTAAAGCTCTCTTATAGTAACAGTCCGTCACAGTTCTTCTTTAACATAGCACCTTACTCAGATGCTCATTCAAATCAGACCATTTAGGCAAGGTTAGACTTCCTCTGAGAAGAGGGACCTGTATTTCTGTACTCACAAAGGGCTGCAGCTCCTCTGTGGCTCTTCAAGTCTGGGATCCTCCTTTGAAGGTCAAGGAGGTGAAAGCATTACCCCAGGAACATGAAGGGTGCCGATGTTACATCAGGAGTGAGGGATCATTGACACAGCTAAAGCCCCCTAATTTTCCTTTACATTTACGTGGCTTATCATATCTTACTTCCCAAGTCACTCGTGCAGGTGTGTAGGGGTTGAGCGGCCATTTTGACACTCTGCTATACAAGTAAAAGGATCATTGTATTTAGGCTCTTTGTTACTTATAATATTGTGGCATTTATGCCATAAATTCCTAACATGTGAAGTCTCTTTGGGAGACGCCCGTGAGCAATGTACTCCAAGGATGTTTCCTGTAACTCTTCAATATTTCTGTAGCCATCAGTATGCTCATCATGGGAGGTCCTATATAAATTAATCAGCAATATTGCTAATGTCAGTTTTCATGAACACATCTCAATATTGTATAAATAGCAGCTGATCCATTTGCATGAGTCACTTATCTTCTAACAAGTCACTTTATGGTTGATGATTTTGCATCAAAAGTTAATCATTGTCTCATGGCTGCCAGTGTTCCATAAAGTGGACTTTCCTGGAGCACACTCAGGGAGTGCCAGTGAATGTGACACTTAGGGCACTCAAGGTATAGCTAGCAAAGGAAAAACAAATGAGCATTGCTTACATGTTCAGCATTACTTTTAGGAGGCCTACAGAGACTTTGGTCTCTGTTTACACTAATCTTAGGTTAGTGACTGTCATATTACATTAGCAAATTTAATCTCTGTTAATGTGATAGAAAGTTGCTAATACAATGAGACTCATTATATTAACAACTTTTGCATCATGTTAGCAAAAGCAAAATTTGCTAACAGAATGCAAAAATTACCAATATGATGAGGTAATCATTATCATTATTCTAACACCTGATTATATTAAGCAGTTACTAACATTTTGTACATGAAGTCACTATTTGCACTGTGCTGGAATTTTCTAGGACTATCTGGAGTGCCTAAGTAAGAAAAAAACAAATATTTTTTACAAAATCTTTTTGGAGATAAGAGTTTTATTTTGCATTTTGATATGTTAATTAATCAAATTCACTCTGAAATTAAATTTTTTGACCTAGAAAACTCTTTTTCCATAGACCAGTAAGCCATTTAATGATCTATGTTGTGACTAAGGCAATAAGAGAGTGCAAAGAGAGCATGGATCACTGTTGGCCTTATATCAGCTTTTGGCTTTGAAAAGTAATTTTATATAACAAGTTGTATTTTACAGTATATAAGAATTTATGTAATATTTCATTAAAATATATTAATTCACTGTTAAAAGTTGTATTTTTGTAGCAAGACATACATGTATTGTAGAATATATTTGCACATAAGATTCATAGTCTTCCCCAATTACTTCATAATTGTTCATTAAAAATGTACCAAGATTAAATTAAAATTCTTATAATAATATTTTTAATGTGCAGGGTATAATCTGACTGCAAAACTCTTTGCCATATGTAATATGCTACATCTCTTATAATTTCTTAGAAAACAGTCTTTTAATTATTATTCTCTACAAAGCCTTAATTCTTATACAAGCTATGTAATAAAAACCTTTTATATTTAAAGATCATCTGCAGTGATTAAAGAAATCAATTTAAGCATAGATTCTTCATAAAGAAATCCTATAATGTCAATGGGCAAGCTTTGCACACTGCTTTTTCCCATGTAAGTAGTAGAGTGGGGAAAATGTAGAGAACACGTTGAATATATAAAAGGCAGACATCTTAGGCCACCTAGAGATGGAGCTTCTCAGTTCTGAAGAAACCATCACAGAACCACAGAATACACAATACACAGAATCACAGAACCACTTCCGACACAAATGGGTGTTGGAAGTGATCTTAAAAATAATCAAGTTCCAATCCCACTTGACATGGACAGGGACACTTTTGAGTACACCAAGTTGCTCACAGCCCCGTCCAATTTGGCCTGAAACACTTTCAGGGTTGGGGCGTCCACAACTTCTCCAGGCAACCTGTTCCTCACTATTCTCATAGTAAAGAATTTCCTTCTCATATCTAATCTAAACATACTGCCAATTTAGAAAGAATGATGGTAGGAAGAAGCCTGTCAAAGGCTTTTATCCAGATAAATGCTATCTGTAGCCCTTCCCCTGTGCACTGACAGAGTCATCCCATCACAGAAGGCCATAGGGCTGGTCAGGCCGGGCTTGCCCTGGGTTAAGCCATGCTGGCTGCCCCAAACCACCTCCCTGTCCTCCCTGTGCCTTAGCACAGCTTCTGGGAGGATCTGTTCCATGACCTTCCCAGACACAGAGGTGAGACTGACTGGGCAGTGGTTTTCAGGGTCCTCATTTCCTTTATAGATGGGTTCAATATTTCCCTTTTTCCAGTCACCTGGCCCTTCACCTGACTGCCGTGACTTTTCAAATCTCATCAAGAATGGCTTGCAGCCAATTTCCTCAGACTGTGAAATGCATCTCATTGCATCTAAT
Organism: Chloebia gouldiae; assembly: GCA_003676055.1. NCBI lineage: Eukaryota > Metazoa > Chordata > Aves > Passeriformes > Passeridae > Chloebia > Chloebia gouldiae. The sequence goes on along the minus strand of QUSF01000004.1, from coordinate 20,353,267 downwards.
AGACTTACCTATGTTCAGGTTCATGGTCATGAACCTGATCTTTACTTACAATGAGAGGGACTTTGCTCCCCCAGTCTCCATCCTGCTGTCCATCTAAAAGTGAGGTTGCCCTTGAAGATGGACAAAAACAGTATTGAGTACCTCAGCCTTCTCCTCATCTGTTCTTACCAGTATTCCAGCATTCTTTATTGGGGGAGTACACCTTCTCTGACCTTCATTTTCTGGTTAATGTACCTGTAGAAGACTTACCAAGATGGTCACTGAATGTTATGTCCATTCAAGGACCTGGAGTGACTTCGGTTGAAAGTACTTAAAGTTTTCAATACTCAAAGAAGAGAAGCCCTGGAAAGAGATTCACCACAGCTCTCCTTAGCTTCAGAATTTATTCCAACCTTAATACAAATCAGCTTTTTGATGCTGTTTATAATTTCTAGAGAAAGGTCATAAGAATGTTCCAATTCAAACCAGAAAATTAAGAAAAGAGAAGACCATGTAGTTGCATATCCTTTCTGGAGGGACTTTTTTTTTTTCTATGCTACTGAATATTTAGAAACTACTGGAGTATTATAAACCACGGGGAGTGGGGGATAAGTAAACAAGAGAAGCATTTCCTGCTACAGATATTCAGATGGAAGAGGAATTTCATTGTAACACAGGAACTTCTATAAGTGAATGTTGAATATTTATCTAGCCTACTATCTTATCATTTAGAGTAGCTGGTACTAAATACTTCCCAATCACATGTAAAATCTTCAGTATGGTAACTGTCCCATATAAGTTTAATTAGAACACTTGATATCTCATGTAAATTTTATCATGCATAGTGTAGCATGATTATTCTAGTTAGCCTCAGAGATACTTAATCCTTCTTTTGAAGTAGATAGATTAGATAGATGGATAGATAGATAATTGTATAGATTACATGTTGTGTGGTGAAAATTATTTATTTCAATAATTTTGTGCTTATCAGTTCAAAATGTGTTTTCTCTTCAATTTATTGAAAATATCCTGTTATTATTCTATCTTATAGATATCATTGAGTATTTTATGCATCTCTTGTCACATTTGTCTGCTCTCAAAGCTATATATTTATAATCCCATTAATCTCTCTTCAAATGCCCTTCTACTTAAGTTTTTCTGTTTCCATTATTCTCTTTTTTAATGACAGATGACTAGAACTAAACACAATACTGAATTTAAAGTCTTCTCCATAAAGGTACATAATGGAAAAGTAATATTTTCTTTATAAATTTATTAATTTTAAATTATTTTAGATTGTGTTCTAACATCTCATTTAAGTCTTTAGCTGTAACAGTCTCCATACAGAGCAGGTGTTTTCACTGAGATATTTGCATTTCCTTTTATTGCCTAGTTAAAATTATTTAAAGCTCCTGAATATAGAGGGGTTTCTGTTTCTTTAAAAGTGTGCTACGTCTTACCCTTGTTTGCATGAAATTTCATCTGTTGCTCTGCTGTTCAATTGTCTGCCCTCGATTTTTATTTAGTTCTTCTCATGTTCCTCCTGATCTTCTTTTGATGTAATAGCTGCATTTTTAAGTGTTTTGCCCACTGAAGTAAAACACACAGCAGATGGGAAGTCTGCAGATACTTCCCACTGAATTATTTAGGTTAGAAGGGCTAAAATGTTGAAACTATAAGAAGAGAGATTAATAACCCAGATAGACCAAAACCAGATTCCTATGCCTCACACTTTCCCCCTTTTTCCAGTACTGCATCTGAGCTAGAACATAGATAATTTCTGAGAGAAGCTTTTATTTGCTTATAAAGATATGGTATCCTGTAAGTTGAGTGGGAATGTCCTGATATCTGACAATAGAAGGGGGAAAAAAAGGTATAAAAACTAGAAGTGAACTGAAATTTTAACCTGCTGGAAGTTGGTACCACAGAAGGAAAACAAGCATTTGTGTGAGCCATGACTCACATACCTTTCCTTTGGGCTTAGTCTCAAAGTGAAACATATCATTGTGGAAGTATTTTACTTCCCTAAACACAAAGAAATATGCAAAACTTGATATATTTATATGTGAACATATAGTCAAAGGTCATATCCAGCTTCACTTAAAGTTTGCCAATTATATATTATACATTTCTTTATAATTCCCTTTACATATCTTTATCTAATGCATATCTTTATCTATGGGAAGTACTGCATGTGAATATGCTTTTCAAATTTCAAATTGAAGTCATCTGCAGTGGTGCTCCTCAAGGACGGAAGGGTTAGCTGGCCCACGGGTGGGAGAAGAGCTGCTCATTAGAGAAGGTTTGTTACGTGGTAACGTATAATTAAGGTAATGGTCACAGCTTGTGTGACAGCAAACACTCTGGCAGTTGTTTGATTGCTGTCTGGGTCAGGAGATCAGCATTTTCTACAAGATGTATCCACATTAGTGTGTTAGTGGACAGGTTAGAAAGCAAATTACAGCTGCCTTTCTTAGGCATATTGCTGTCGAGGCTCATTGTTCTGGGTTTTTTACTGTATATCAGCAATAATATAGCTTCTGAAGACTGCATGTGACAGGTTAGGCATTTTATCCTTTGAGTAAACAGTAATCATGGTGTGAAGAAAGTGGGGCATTGGAGATTTTTCCCATTCTTTGAGATTTCCATTCTTCCTTTCTAGTTTGCTCCAAGGGCTCTTTGGGGATACATATATTAAGCCCTTTAAATTGTTCATAATAAATCTTTGTCTCGGGTTGATTCTGACAGTTTTTTAAAGAGTCTTTTAAGAGACAATCCTCAATCATTTACTAATCCATGGGGTGATCTTCAGACTTGGAGAAAAAAGAAACTGTTCAAGCCCCAGGATTGTGAAAATACAATGTAGAAAAATTTTAACTCAGAAAATACTGTACCATGGAAATTTCACCAGTCATACCATGTTCTGCTGGTACCTAAAATCTCATTCTCCAATTTATTCAGTTTGCAAATACTGAAGGAAGAAAAATGGATTACCAAAAATAGGAAGAACTGTTTTTATTGATCACCTTATTCCTATTATCATGGGTCTGGCCTTATTTTGTTCAGCACTTGAATTGAAGGGGCATTATGGGAAAAAAAAGTAATTGTTCCCATTGTTAAAAAATACCAAAAAGTACCCCAGAATTCTGTCTGTTAAGTGTTTACTATTCAAGCCTTGTGATAAATATGCCAAAATATCTGCAGTGTGGGCTGATTTTTTAACATGCTGTTTCCTGTTTTATATGACAGGTTCTGATTATGTCTGTCAAAAACCTTCTTAATTCCACAGTGCAAAATAAATAGATAAAGGCAGAAAATATAATAAAAGTAAGATGTCCAGTCCACTTGACATTTGTTTTTACTAAATAATTTGAATGAATAGTTTTCTAAGAATAATGCATGGTTGCAGCCCACAGAAACTACCTCTAGGGGTTTTTTCTTCAGCAGACTCAAGTCTGTCATTTTTTGGAGATACTTGTTCTCAACTCCTTTTGAATTTCAATGGCATAGCACTTGTCATTATTTTCAGCTTTTTTATAAATTCTGCATAAGCAAAGAAATCTATAAGTGCAAACTTATCTGTGTAAGAACTCTCTTGGTGTACCTTAGGAATATTGTTGCCATATTTTAATTTAATATGCTGCCCTGAGGAGAAAATACTGTAACAGGAACAAGGCAGCAGTTGTAATAAGGGACAAAGCTATAGAGAAACCTGGGCATTTGGGTCTCTTACCCTTTCTTCAGCCAGGAATGTAAGTGTTGGAGGTGAGGGCTGCTTCTGAAAGCACTACCAGCTGAGCAGCACGTCCCAACAGCATCAGCTACCCACTATCCCAGCTGTGCTAGCAAATCCCTCAGATGCTGCAGGATTAGCAGCCTGTCTGATTCATCTTATCCCAGACCAGATCATGGAGTGTCAATGTGACAGATGAGAGGGGACAATTGCACAGAGAATCTTGTAATGATGGAAATGTTAACAGCACTCTGAAATACAGTTGGATGCACAGAGTTGAGGACATAATTATTTTCACATTTAAGTAATAGTTATATTTATGGAATTTTTAAGTGCTTCTTGTTCAGCAAATATGAGAAAGGCTATATTTCTTCATTTTTTCCATTATTCTTTCTATTGAAAAATACCAATGTTACTTAAATCTGGTTTTGACAGGGGATAAGTAGATTCTGAGTATGTGAAAATACATTTTCTTACATTTTGTGTAAGAAAAAGTGTCACTTGACTGTATTCTGAAATACATTATTCTGAAGCCATGACATGGTGCTTAGCACCATACCTATTGCCACTGACAGTCCAGTGATGAAGTTATCTGTAAACAAAACATTAAACATATGGCAATTCTTCTAGACAATTATACATATTTTCCCTTGAACGTATGGTGTGTAAATCCAACTTGCATGAGTTTTTATCGTTGAACCAGTCTAAATTAGCTAAAATTTTGTTTTGTGAAGAAAATTATTTCTTGCTCTCCATGCTTCAAAATATTTATACACTTATTTACATTTGACACATCAATATGCACTCACATAAAGTTTAAACTTGAAAAATGGAACAGTTTGATAGAGTCAACATGATTGAAATCCAGAGAAGAGCATGGAAACCTCTTTGCAGTGTTAGTTGTTCACTGTTAGCAAAGATGAACCCAGATACTCGCCATGTTTCAAAAATGTTAAGGGATCAAATGCTGCCACAGTCGTACCACCCTTTCTTCCCTCCCTTTTCCAGTGTGTGAACAGAAAATGGTGGCCCCCTCTGTTTATTGCTGCTGAGCCAGTAACTGTTCACCATTAGCAGATCAGTCTGTGCTTGCACATGTGCACCTGCCTGGTTCAAACATATGCCCAGTAGCTACACACTTTTCTAGACAGATTATTCAACAAGGTTACACAATTTGTCCAAAGTGATTTTTTTTGTCAGGATTCTATATGCATTGATGTAACAATCCAGTAGATACTAGCAACCAGTAACTGCCCCTTGGTTAGGCTGCATGGAAGATTCATGTATATAAAATAGTGTATTAAAGTAAACTTACAAAAGCAAAGAGCAATCATTGCAAATGTAATTTTTTTCTTCCTCTTTGGGATTCTAATTTTAAAAGCATTAAAGAAGACAGCTGCTCATGCTGTGATATGCGCTAAACAGCCTGAAGGATGGAAAAAAATATATTTGTAGCTCATAATAACTATTGACCTTTCTGATATACAGTGTTCTCTGTGTTAGCTATTCTGTTCTATCAACAGTGAAGATTGAACATGACTTTTTAATAGAAAACATGGGGTTTCAAGCTGCTTTCACAAAGGTGTTTATGTATTGTTATTTTGTATTGTAGTACAAAGACTAAGTCCTGATGCCCTTTGTCTGACATCATGTTTGTCATTAAAAAGCCCCACTGTTACTGACTGCTTCATATGAAGAATTGGCTCATAACCATTTTATAGTCGTGATAAAAGCACTGCTCCACTAGATCCAGAACACAGGTATTGAAAATAGAATCCCCCAAATATTCCAGCAGCACAAAAGGTATTTTCTGAAGAAATAGATTCCTCAAGTGGCTATATTTTCAGGGAATTCCACTAAGACTTCAAACACTCACTTTTTGTATTCATACTGTTGCTCCTTGGCGTACTCAGGCTGCTTCATAATGGCTTTTGCTGGATGTCATGTGCTCCCAAAGAGTATCTTTATGATGCTCCTTTTTTCTCTTGAACTTTCCTACTGCTTAGTTGCTTAGTACAGACACATCCACTGGCAGCAGCTTGACTGTGGCCCTTATGTATGTTTCCCTAGAGTGGGATCATCCAAACACTGACTTTGCAGTGTGAGGTAACTCAGCTGCTCTCCTTTTCCTCAGAGAAAAGCTTCACCAAAAAGCACCTCCCATTTGGCATATGAAAATCTGGAAAGCAACCTCTTTATTGTGCTTTTTAAGCCCAAGCTGGCTGGCAATGTTAAGCAACATCAGAAGGGACTTTTTAATGTTTGTTGGAGGTGTTTTTATGCCATGTGCTGGGAAGGAACTTTAGTGGGCCATTATTGGCAGCTCTAAACCACAGTTATTTTCACAGCTATGCTCTGTAGTGTCAGTTAATGATTCACAAGTTACTAGGCAAGAGCAGAAAACTAGCAAAAATAGAAAAAATACCCTTGGTTTTCTAGTGCAGGAAAGAGGGGGAACAACATCAGCATATAATGGCAGTTTTGTGCTGAAACAAAATGCTTAAAATTGTTTATAAGAAGCTTCTCAGCAAGGATAATGATCATTTAAGTTGCGGAATCCAGCCACATCTCAAAGGAGATTAAACATCTAGTCCTCTGTTCTTCACAGGACCATCAAGCCCGTTGGGAAGTTTTTACCCTCAAAACTAGTCAGTGTCTTTTTTATTTTCTTTGTTCTTTTCTCAATTCCCAGTTTCTTTTCTCCATAAACATTCCTTAACAGAGGAGAGATATACTCATATTTATGATACTACACTCTCCTAATATCAGGACCTTTCTCATCCATTGGGTGTGTCCTGCTTCAGACTTTATTAGAATTGCTGCAAAGTGAGTAAACAGTAAGGAAATGCTATCACTGTGTTAATTATCTTTGGGACTTTCATGGAACCTTGAAAATGTAGGAGAGTTGCTGACCTCATATGAAACCTCATATGAAACCAGGTCAAGTTAGATTATTTATTCCATTGCTTAAAATAAATTAACCTTAGATGTAAAAGTGTAGAGGGAAGTTTGAGCTTCATATGCAGGATGGTTTATATATACCACTCACTCACAAGACCACAACAGCTCTTCATGAGTTGTTCTGGTCTATTGGATGAGTATGGGTATATTTGTGAGTGTTTAGATAATGGATTGAAGCCCAGTAGACTGTAACATTTTCAAACACTTTTCAGAGTTAAGATTTTCTATCATGATTAGCTCCATTAATAACAAATCTTTATCATGTTGTTTTCAAACAAACAAAAAAGCCTGGTGTCTTTCACATACCACTGACATACCAAAATTTGTTATAAAATCTGTCTTTCGATGTTATAGTGTAACAAAAATCTTATTCATAGTTTCATCCTGGCAATACTTTATTTATAGCTCTGTCCTGGCTTTTAACTCACTCTTTTATTTTGCCAGATATGTAAAGAGTTCTGTGGGATAAAGTTTACATGGGAAGTAAATTGCATATGTTGGGAATTAATAGCCTGATAAGACATTTCTGTACTGGAAGAAGAAGAAATAGAAGGAGATGGACAAGGAGGAAAGCTTTGAGGCATTAAATAAAGTATTGCTTGGCCCTGCTCTGGGCTGCATCCAAAGCAGCATGGCCAGCAGAGCAAGGGAGGGGACTCTCCCTCTACTCCACTCCTGTGAGACCCCACCTGCAGAGCTGCATCCAGCTCTGGGGTCCTAGCATAGGAAGGACATGGACCTATATGGGAGACAGTCCAGAGATGGGCCACAAGATGATGAGAGGGATGGAGCACCTCACGTACTAGGAAAGGCTGAGAGAATTAAATTGTTCAGTCTGAAGAAGAGAAGGCTCTGGGGAGAACTTAGAGCAGCCTTCCAGTAGCTAAAGAGAGCTACAAGGAAGCTGGAGAGGGAGTTTTTACAAGGGCATGTAGTGACAGGACAATGGGATGTGGTAATAAACTGCAGGAGATTTGGTTTAGATTAAATATGAGGAAAAATTCTTTACTGTGACAAAGGTGATCACTGTTTGCCCAAGAAGTTGTGAATGCCCCATCCCTGGGAAGTGTTACAGACCATGCTGGATTGGTTCTGAGCAACCTGGCTAGTGGAAGGTATCCCTGCCCACGGCAGGGCAGTGGGAATTAGACAATATTTAAGGTCCCTTCCAACACCAACCATTTTATGATTCTGTGATTATTAGTCCAATAAGGGTAGTTCAGATTACTTTGGTTCTGCAAGGATAATAGAACATTCAAAAATGTCTCTGATAATACTAAATGCCTGCCTCTGAGTTTTTACTTCAGTTTCTCCTACATAAGTATAGTCAGTACCTGAGAATAGTCAAATTAAAAAGCAGGATAATAACTACAGGATAACTTTCCAAGCATGGCTTATTTCTCTGCAGGTCCAGCCATTTTTGTGCCCAAACTATAGTATGCAAGTAGATCAGATATTAAACACGTTCTCTCACTTCCTTAGCTGTTGTGTTTGAATTCACTGCTACTTCGCTGAGGTGTGTTTTGCTTGAATGCATGGACTTGTATCACATTAAAAAAACTTGGATATATCTGAGTTAGTCTCTTGTTCTCCCAAACATGTAAGCTTAACAGTGTGCACCATTACATGTGGACCATAGGCCAGTAATTACAGTGATTATACAAATAGTCATATCTCTAGATGTAAATATATATAGCATATTCTTTAAAATTTGTGAAGGAAATTAAATAAATATATTGTGTGTAATGCTTCAATGTCAAATTGTTTGCAAAAATTTAAGGATTTTACATAAGACAATCTAGGCCATACTGTCAGTTGTTGGATCAGGAAAATCTGGAGAGCTAAGTGTAGGGGGAAAAAATGAAGAATGGAAAACCATTAAAAGATTTAGCTTTCAACAGACGTCTGATAGCATTTAAAGTTTATATGCTTTTGAATTTCTAATAGGCCTATAGGTCATGAAAAGTGAATTGTCTTAATCTTGGAGGTAGGGTGACAAAAAAGAACAGTTTATTATCTTGTGTGAAAACATTACCTAGATAAAAATCTTTATAAGAAGTCATTTTTCTTTCCATTTTTTTCAAAGCTGCCCTGAATCCTCTTTTGAATGATACCTTATCCAGATTCCAGTATTATTCCCCCTATATACAGGAAAGACTGGAACTAAGTCATCTAAAATCTGAGTCCAATTCTTGACTTTATCAGTTTTTCAGCAAATACAAAACAGAAAATTTATAAGTTTTACCCAGTCACCTAAAAGTACTATGAATTTCAGATCCAAATTTAGTTATTGAGGAATTCAAGTTCCTGTTCATAATTGGGACAGCTTACAGCAAAAATAGTATTCCTCCTTTTAGAAACAGTATTGCTTTGGAAGAATGAATGAGCCTCTGCATCCAAAATGTTAAATAAATAGTTCATATAATCTTTGATTTTGCCGGATGCTGAGCACACTGGTGAGACCAAGAGGGCACCTGTAGAATCTGCTAGCTCTGTGCTCTTTAGCTGGTCTCCAGGCAGGCTCCCACTGTCCATAAATAGGCCAAAATGGTTCATCCTAGTCCAGGAGTCTTCAGCTGTTTCCTAGAACAAATTTTAGTTTCCACTACTTGCCCATGTTCAGCCTGTGATCAGCCTGAACCAACTTCACTTAAAACCATTCATTTGCACAATTGCTAAGTGTAGTAACTTGCACTTATTGGAAATAAATTGTCTTAACTTGTAGCTTTTGCCTTTTGCCCTATTTGTTGGTTAGTAGTTGTGAAAATCTATCTTTTAGTTTATAAAATGATCAAATTTGATCTGTAAGATACTGAGAGAGAATGATCTTGACAAATAATGATTTTTGAGAGTCACTTTTCTGATTAAAGGCAGTTAAGTACTCAAGGCAAAATTTTCTTAGTCTTTTAATGCCTGGTTACAGACAATAAACTGCACAGAAGAAAGAGAAACATTAAAAAGCTTCAACTAGTTCAACTGAAAATGGTAGATTTATATTACCTGTATATTCACCTGAACATAATGAGTCTCAGTTCCCTATGCAAAGGTTTATAATACTTTAAGAAAATGTGAGAAGATGTTTGCAAGTGCAGAAGATAACAGGAAAAGAGCTCCCTTTTTCTTGTTTTGTATGTTCGCTTTTTTTGTTTCTCTTTTAAGAGCTGGCTGTATAGTTGGTGTTTGAGAATGTCTTTTTAAAAATGTATGGATATATGTTTTCAAGGAAGTGAAATGAAAGCCAGGTGAAACCTTCCTAAAATGCTACAAAATCCAGAAAATCCTTTATGTTAAACTATAAGGTATTTTTTTTCCACCAATCTCAAATTCCTTGTTGGTTTTTGGTTTTTCCTCTATACCTTTCTTTCTTTCTATGAATTAGAAGCCTGTCTTTTCTCTAATTGGTGTGCAAAATTGCATTTTTCTCCTCTCAATTTTTAGTGTTTGTCCAGAAAAAAAGCCCAGAAGTTGGTGAACACTATTCAGCCTAGTGTAGCAGCTTTTTGTTATTTAAGACATAAATCAAATGTGAAACTTATTTTTTTCCTGGGGGACAAATTGTTTATCTAAATTTGAGTGTGCTTGTGAATCACTCACAGGGACAGTACTTGTGCTATTGCTGTGTAAGAGCAATTATTTGGGTTGGTTTACATTGTTTTGCTCTATAGCATTAAAGTAGTCAGACTGCATACAGGTGTACAGTACCTCTGCAGATCCCTGCAGGATTACAGCCATGGACCTCAGTCCTCCAGACACCTATGGACACGTTTATGTGCAATCAGAAAAAACTCTTCCAGCATGTGAAATTAAACAATACATGACTGGTTTGTGGGGTCTGAGGCCAAGATTATTCCCAAAGCAATGCCCATTGGAGGATCAGAGATACAGGGTTTGTTCACAAAGAAATTATTAGAATCACAGAAATTCGCAGAATTACAGAATAATCTGAATTGCAAGGGACCCACAAGGATCATCAAATTCAACTCCTTAGTGAATGGCCCATACAGGGATCAAAACCACAACCTTGGCATTACTAGCACCGTGCTCTGGCCAACAGAGCTAATCTCAGTAAATTAAGAAGATAAAAAACAGTTTTGTGAATTGGCTGCTGTTTCATAATATCTTCCCATTTACCTCTGTGGCTCTTACTTAAGCTTTTTAACATTTGTGACATTTCCTTATGGGTACAGTAGATTGCAGCTTTGTTCCCTTTGAAATGGAAAATGCATTCCTTGTGTCTAGAAATCTCATCCTGCATTATCAGCTTTGGGAGTGGAAAGAGAAGACGTTTATTCCTTTAATAGTATCTGCTGAAGATGTTTAAGGGCACACAAAGGCAAGTGCTTTCCCAACAGAGTACACAATTACCTGCTTTGCAAAGACAACCCAGACTTACTTTTTATACTTCTAAGTCTGACAGTGTAAAATACTTTAATTCACATGCAGTAAGCATTGACTTTTATCACATAATTAGCATTCTAAACTCACAGTTTCAGAAGTTTATAACTCAACAGTAGGTTTAAACTCAGTAAATTCAAGCCAGAAGCCTTATTTTACAGTGTAAAAAGATACCTTTTGTTTCTGCAGTATCAAGCCAAGTGGACTTTGTTTATTTCAGGCTTTTTAAAGGTTTTGGATTATAATTTTTTTAAAAATCAAAAGTTAATTGCCAGAGTTTCATTCTGATATTCCTCACATTGCAAGTCTAATTTGACATGAAAAAAAATTTTAAAGGTTCAGTGATAGGCATTTAAAACCAACTCCTGAGAACTCATAATGGACCATATTCCTTATATTCCTGTACAAATCTCACTGACATCGATGGATCTGTTCTATGCATATCCTGTTTTTAAAATTCTGTATGCATAATCACCATCAGCATTGTTATATATTGTTATACTGTGAGTGGGTGCAACTCTGAATGCAGATGTTCACTATCAGCCCTAATGGTTCCCTCTTGAGAGAAATTCAAAATGCTGTTCATAAGCTGTTCTGGACTTTTTGGTAACCAATCCCATCTCACACATATACTCTCAGATACTTTTTGTTGAAGAAAATCAAACACTTCAGAATACATATTTGTATGACAAAGTTCCAGTCTGTTGGAAAAAAAATATGTACACTTTATAATATTCACTTAGAGATATATAGGTTTGTGCATAGTATAATAACAGCAAAAATATGTTTATCTTATGATATATGATTAAATGAGCCTAAAAAATGTCAATGCCAAGTACACTTTACGTTATGTCAGTTGTTATCCTTTCTTTCATTGAACTATGCATGAAAGAGAAATTTTAATTCCCATTTTTTTGGGAATGGTGCATTTGTATTACAGCCTGATCTTTCTTTGAGCATAAGATATTGTGTGTTTAATACTGTATGTTTAGGTAATTGCCATTAGAACACAGGAGGGCATATTGTACTTACTGCCTGAACTAGAGTATAACGTGCTGGACTACAACAACTGCACTTGTTAAGCTGATTTTAGCATTTCTTCACACAGCAGGAAGCACCCATGCTGTGGTTTCCTAATGTACTCTTTAACTACTGCACTGTACTGTACAATAAAAACAATAATTAATTATGATCCTCATCCTGCCAGTACTGCTGCTGTCCGGGTGTGACTTTGGCTGCTGTTTCAGGGTTTCACTGTCCCACACCCTGAAAAATATCTTTCCCTTCAGAGTTTTATTTCTTATGTGATATTGCTGAACAAAGCTGAATTTTTTGAGGACAGGTTTGTTGCATGGATTGTGATGGCTTTACATTTGTTCAGGTCTCCAAGGACCCGCACCAATAACTGTGAAAGAGACAACAGCAGAATGGCATACTTTCCCATTTCCACCAGGATGGAAAAAAATACTCTAAATTAAGTCTAACCTTAAATGTATAATCTGTCCTTGGGAGGAAAAAAAAAAGGATATAGCATCTCCAAGCTCTTGGCATCCCTTACGAGAAAAAATTGGTTCTAAGGGTCTCTGATCTTGTGTTTTAGTAAAATAGAACTGCACGGCTGACTGACAGTTCTGATCTAAAGCATTTACGTTTAAGTTTTGATCTCTCTGCTTTTGATTAAAACTAATGAGCTCATTTAATTCAAAATGGGAATCTCTGATAAGAGAAATAAGGTTGATGTGATTGGATTAGAGGGGCAAATTAAACTCTTAGAGCAGAAGTTTGTGCTTATACAGTGTATTAAAAAGCTGTTGGCGTATTATGGTGTGTTAGATGATGAGAAAAATTTCATAGTAATTCATATTTAATCAGAAGAAATGAAAGTACTAAATATAACATGGCTCTGCTTTTCCCTCGAGTGATAAAGAGCTGTACATTTAAAATGACATCAAATTCATGCTCTCTAAAACAAAAAAATCTTAAGAGACACACTAAAGAAAGGGCCACTGTTGTCAGTTATCACAACAGAGCTGAAATGTCACAAACACAAGACAAGTTGACCATATTAAATCAAGGACAATTCAATATAATCCTTAGCTGACAAACAACTTTTTGCATTTCTGTTGACTGCATAACAAATGCATTTTAAATACTTAAACACTTTCTACTAGTAGTTTGTATTGTTCTCCTAAACAATAGAAATACAATTTCAAAATACTTTTTTTTTGTTCCTTGTTAATTCCTCACTGAAATTTAAATTTCTTTTGTGTCCAATAATGCCTGTTTGTTGTAAGCTGCTCCAGAATTTTCCCATTAACAGTATTTTGGGGATAAGTTGATTATAAGGGCTAAAAAATAGGAATCATAAAGATTGTATAAAGAATACTTCAGTGCTGATGCTATTCTATCATGGCTTATACTGAGAGTCTTAAGTATTTTAAGTGGTTGCAGTTCAGGGAGGAGAAGTGCAGATGAGAGCTATACTTAGTTGTGAGCAAGTAATATCCCTTCAGCTGGACTAAAAAGATATTTCATTATTGACTAATTAATTGCCAATAATTGATGATATGATGACAATAACAATAATATGTGGCATTTACTTAAGAATTCTTGCCTTTGGGTTGTTTAATGTTTTATTGATAATAAAGGTCCTAATTTAGCCTCAGTAATATGGAAATGAAGGCACACAAATCCAGCACTGACTCAGGTATCCCTGCAGTTGAGGTGAGACTAGGGAATAAAAATCTGCAGAATTTGCAGCCTCTTTCAGGGAAGAATTGCTCCCTAAGTAAGACTTTGCCTTTTACAAAATACTGACAAACAGTTTTTAAAACATGTAATCCACTCTAGCGACATACCCTCCAACTCCAGTTGTAGCTAAATTGTGCAAGAAAGGGTTAATGAGACAAATCTCTTTTAAAAATTCTATGGGAAAAATTACTTGAAAATGAGACATAGTGTATGTATATTTTTGTAATTTCTTTTTTGCTAAATAAACATTTTCTAAATGAGGTAAATTGATTACAACACTCTTAGCATCCATCAGTCATTTATTTTTAGTGAGTTCAAGGATTGCACCTGAAAAATAGCTTAGAGGGGATGTATAAAATCTAAATTATCTGTATATGTATTTTTTCTATTCCCTAGTGGAATCTACAAACCCCAGTTTGCTAACCACTGACAACACTCTAGAGCGCTCTTTTTTCATCCGAATGAAATCTACACTGACCAAGCGAGGAGTGCATATCAAATCATCAGGATACAAGGTAAGGGTTGCACTGTAACATGAAATATTGACATCTTGAAATTATGTTCATTCATGTTCCAGGAACACCTTAATAGACAGAGAAAGGAGCTATTTCACATTTGCATATGTCTCATTCCTTTTGTTAAAGAATCATTAATACATATTTCCAGCCTGAGGTTTGGCTTTTGTACTGCACTTCCATTAAATTGATCATTATTATGATAAATGTTGATGATTACAGCATGATAGCCTTCAAAAGAGCAACATTTCCAAAGTAAAGGTATCTTTTACCAAAGAAGGTGAATCAGAGTAACATCACTTTTCCCACAGTAGAAAATTACTGCTCCTTTTGTTAGACTGTTAGTAATTTTTGGGTTATGTTTTTCCCAGAGAGGTAGGATTTCTTCATGCAGGCAGCATGCTATTTCATTTTGCTGCCATTCCAGCTGTAGGAAACAACAAGCCACATTGAGTACTTTTCCACCATTTTTCTTTCATTGTCTGTCTGTGGGGCATCTGCTGCTGGGGATCATATTTGCTGGATTTCAGACTCTTTTAAGATATGAAAGTCACTTGCTCTTTATCAGCAGTAATCTCATTTTTCTTCAGTCGTATATCGCTCATAGCGCCTGTAGCTATCACTGGCTTTGCAGTATACTAAAACTAAAAGGAATAGCACATTCTTAACATTGTCAACTTGTGGAATGAAATATGTCATCCATTAAGTTTTATACAAGATAAAAGAGTGGTGCAAGAAAGTAAGTCTCAGAATGTCTGGGTATTTAAAGAAGTTGCTTGTCAATGTTCATTTAAAAGCTTTTACAACCATTTTGTTTCAGTTTTTCAAGGAAGATTTAGAGAAACTTTTAAAGTAAAATTCCCCAATTCATTTTCCCCAAAAAATTCTCTAAGAATATAGCACTGTTGTAGCTACCTGAGAAGTAAAAATCAAGCAGAAATATTTTCTTTGCAAGCAAGTGACTGTGAGTCCTGCTTTTGGATGGTTTCTGGGTCAGGATGATTAAAGTTGTTGCTAGCAGAAGTTTTAAGTCCACAGCAGTGGTTCCTAAGGTATCAAAAGTTTTGATCTGTGTCCTTTAATTGTCAACAGCTGAAAGAATGCACTGAGTATTTGTTTGTGCTTACCAGTCTAGGGAGAAACCAAGACCAGGAAGTGTCTTAGGAAGAAGGAGAATGAATGAATTAATTAATTAATTAATTGGCACATCGTGGAGTCATAGAATGGTTTGGGTTGGAAAAGATCTTAATGCTTATCTAGTTCAAACCTCCCCGGCATGAGGGACACCTTCCACCAAACCAAGTTGCTCACAGCCCCATCAACCTAGCCCTGAACAATTCCAGGGGTTGGATATACACTAGTTCTCAGGACAGTCTGTTCCAATGTCTCATCTCTCTCACAGTAAAGAATTTCTTTCTTGTATCTAATCTAAACCTACCATCTTTCAGTTCCAAGATGAACAACCCCAATTCTTTCTTTTCTACCAACCACATAGGAAGGATATTCCATCTCTCTAAATATTTTCATGGCCCTATTCTGGTCTGTGCCCTTGCTGTATTAGGCACCCCAGAGGTGGATGCAGCACTCCAGGTGGAGATCTCACCAGAATGGAGTAGATGGGGAGAGTCACCTCCCCTGCCGTGCTGGCCACACTTCTTTGCAGCCCAGGACACAATTGGCTCTCTGGGCTGCAAGTGCACCTTGGCAGGTCATGTCCAGTCTCTCATTCCCCAAGATCCCAAGGTCCTCCTCAGGGCTGCTCTCAATCCATTCCACACCCAGCCTCTATTCATGCTTGGGATTGCCCTGGCCCAGGGACCTTGCACTTGTCCTTGTTGAACTTCAGGTGATCCACACAGGCCCCTCTCTCAAGCCTGGCAGGTCTCTCACATCCCCTTGGAGTGTGAGCAGCACCACACATTTAAGTTCAGGTAAATTCTCATCATTAGGTATAGTCCCCCTAATCTCAGACAAAGTTAGATTGATACACGACTTGTTTTGCTGGATATTTTTGATGCAATAAAACATAGGTGTGTGAATGACTCTGTCATTCTCTCTCTTGCACTCCTGACAATCTAATTTTAGTCCAACATCAGAATAGAACCTATAAGCTGGCTTCACAAGGTGGGGTTTTTACTCATCACAATACAATTTTTGAAATTTATGGTAGACCCTTGTCTCAAAAGACATGGTAATGTCTATCACATAAATACAATTTAATTTCTCTTGGAATTGCTAATACCTCGTGGCAGCATTTAAAAGCACAACTGAGATGTCACAAGTACAGCAAAATTCGTTTTGAAAGATCAGATATCATTTTTCGCCAGTTTTTTCTGAACACAATTAATGGATAAAAAGCGTGATAGCCAACAAAACTGCCTGTAAATAAAACATTGGGGCTTTTCCAAATTTTTTTCATGAAGCAAGTCAGCTTGAGTCAAATTGCATAAACAGTGTACAAACCCTAGGCAGGTGTAAAAATAGACGTGCAGTTCTTCTGCTTTTTGAGGTTTTTAAGGATTTTGTAACTGGCAGTATTTGGCTGAATTCAGCTGTGTCCAGTATGAATTGCACTCTTACAGTTTTTCAAAAGCTTGGTTATTGGCACTCTGTGTTCTGTGGAAGGATCATTATTCAGCAAGCCCCAGAAAAATAGTACATTCATTTTAGAAGATTTGGATCAAGTGAATATCCTTTTAACTGAGTTTTAATAACTGCCATATTTAAATGTTCTTGTCAGTTGGTGTATCAGACAAGCATAATAAAATTGAACCACTATAGTAAATGTCACTTTTAGGAATCTTAGTAATTGATTTCTAAAGTCCAGTACTAGAACAAGCTTAAGGCCAAAATTAAGAAATATTCGTGAGACTTATGGATGTACATTTATAAGAAATTATCAACAGGGAAGAATAGTTTCATAACACTAACAAAGATCATGAGAAAAGCTGGCTAAGTTCTGCATCAGAGATCCCTGGGAGTGCTTCAGCACCTACTCAGGATACCCTGTGCCAGCTGGACTCATGGGCAGCAGAGTTCCTGCAGGAAATCCTGGTGGAGCAGGCTGACTAAGGAGCCATCGTCTCACACCTTCAGAATACAACAGAGCACTGAATTTCCCATCTGTAAAATGCAAGGGCTCTTGACTCACACCTTCCCTTGAGCTCTTGTAAGGGGATTCAGGGGAACCCCCCTGAATCAGCATACAGCCATTCACAAGGAGCACTGTGCCACAACTGTCTGTGGTATGAGTCAGATTTTAGCTCTCTCAAAGGTATTCAGCTCCCCATGGATTCAGACCTCCAGCAATGACAAAATTTTTTCATCTTTGTGAAGCATTTGTGTCGTGATTCAAACTCTTGCTGAGCTCAGAACCACATCATTATTTTGCCTTGCTTTGAGGACTGCTGGTGAATGTTTCCTGTAGACAGCAAATAATTGAGGTGGTCCATAAGGTGCTTAGTCAATTTTCAGAATGAGAGGACCCTGCCTTAAGAAAATCACATAAAAGTGAAAACAGTCCAAGAATGAAATTGATTAGTCATTCAGGTTGATCTAGTCAAAACTAATTTTCTATCAAAAGAAACAAAAAGCACACTGATAAATTTACACATATGTATGCCTCAAAGAAACCCTGCTCCAGACAATTCTGACATGAGATGAACCTTCATGGACTGATATAACTAGCTCTGAATTACACATAAAGATGGAGGTAATGGCCTTTTTCCATGAATTATATTACCTTAAAAGTGTAAGTGGAAAAGTGATTACATGATTAATCCTTCCTTTCTCTTTCCCTTTCATTGTTCCCCAGCACCCTCCTTGAGTTAATGCTCTTAGGCTCAGAGGTTTGCAGGAAAAGAGTTTGCATACAGTACTAGAGAGTTGTTAATTTTTCAGTTAATAAATTTAAAATCTTTAAAAACAGTGAAATAAAATCTAGTCAACTGATATAACACATGGAAAACAAAAAGAAAAAAATCATAATTCCATTCACTGCAAAATTCAGAATGTATTACCATTGCAGCTGTTGTCTGAGATACATGCTGGAGAGACTTACTGTTTGTTCTCCATTGAAAATGTAACACATCTTCCTTTTTTTTCAATGTTTTTTAAATCAGTGGAATACCTTTGATTTTTATCTTCATTTTTATTTTATTTTCATTTTCCTCCCTTTAAGGATCACAGTTCTGTCCACTTAAAAGTTTTCCCAACTTCAATTTTTCTGCTGTCTGACTTACTCAATCATATGTCAAAGCTAATTTTAATTCAAAATTATTTTTTTCAGGTTCAGTGATACATTTTCTACTCCTCTACAGTATCCTGTTATTGTTTTGTCATATTTACTTGCCTGTCAGATTGTGCTAGAATTTTCTTTGTTCAAACTTTCATGACCTGATACTGCTCTCTTAAAAAAAACTTAACTAGGGGGATCAAGTAGTCAAAGCATCAAACAGCATCAAAGTCAGTAGCTGCCTGCTATTTCCAGCTCATTGACTCATCAGAGGTGCTGGTATATATCCATGCATGCTCCTCTACTGTTTTATGGAGCAGCACTCTCATTATAAGCTATTACAGAAGTGGATAAGCAAACCCGAGGAGATTGCCTTGTGCTTTTACTGTCACTGTGGCAATCTCTGAATGTGGTACAGCCAACATCTGTTGCCTCTCCATCTCCCACAAAGCTGGCAATTAAACATCTTTAAGCCATCAGCAGAGTTAAGGACATCCTAGGAAAACCTTCAGGCTGTCCCTTCCAGTGGACAGGCTGCATTAAAATAAGTAAATTGCTATATTAAAAAAAAAAAAAAAATTGGTTTGGTAAGTTTAGTTTAGAAATTTGGATGGTTTGTTGCACATCTAATTTCTGCAGGTCAGTAATGGAGGATGCAAGTTTGGTTAGCTATACTTCAACCATTAGCTGTATGAGGTATATCAAAATATTTTAAATAATACTTAAAATTCCACAGAAGTGTTTTCACAAACTAGTCTTGTAGTCCTCATGAATTCTTTTTTTCTTTTTATTCTTCCCTTTTTTTTTGACAATGCTGTCTTTCTACAAACTCATTTAAAATTAGACATTCTCTGAGATTATACTCTCAGATTTGGTATTTAAAATCATAAAGTTAGAATTCTTTGAATGACAGTTTTGAAGATGGAAATCTAAATTTTTTGTTGATATTTTATGCTTGTCGTGGTTCTACTGTGACTCTTTTCATGCTATTCCTTCCTTTATTTACTTTTTTTTTCCTTTTAGAAGAACTTGAGAATTTGGGCAAGATTTGCAGATCTTAGTTGAACACTTGAAATACAGGTTTTGGCAGAATTTATATTCATTAATCCAAGACTGTGTTATAAAGACAAAATTACATTGGACTCACCTTGTGATACTGTTCTCTTAGTTCAATCCAAAACTGAAGTGATTGTTGGTCACCCAAGTGAAAGATTCACCTGCTATTCAGAAATAAGGTGTTCCCACTCCAAAATCACTTTAAGGACCCAATACATCATTGCAGGAAAGCACCTTCCACTTCGTGGGGACAGGAGGATAGGATGGAGGAGGAAAGAGAAGGCAGGGAATAGTCCAATGATTGCTACGTTTTTCAGATGCGGGCTGTGTTAGAGACAGATTTCATTCCCTCCTCCCAATGAAAGAATTCACTTATCCCACTTTAGCTTTGCCTAAATTTCTGCCTCCTCTTCTAATATTTTTCCCCCTTGAAATCTTTTCTGTCAAGTATTTTACTCTGTCCCAGAAAGATATCCTGACCTTTCTCTGTAGGAAGAATGAAAACTGCAGAATTTAGTGCTTTATCACATGGTTACTGCCACACCTCTTTAATTGAGTGAAGAAGGAATAAGAAACCAACATCAGGAAGCATTATGTGAAGAGTTTTCTAAATGTCAGCGCATGCATTCCCCAGACTTTTCAGCACTGGGAAGACTTAAAGGTAATTTGTCAGTGAGAAAGAACTGATCGAGAATTCACCCATGTAAATCGATGACCTTTTTGTCAAAAGGAAGTCTCTTAGCTAGTAAAGATGCAGCATGACTTGAAAAAGAACAAAATACTAATGGGCCAATCTGAATCTTATGAAGTATCTACTTGTAGATATAAAGATATGGTTCAAGAAATAATGGTCTGCAACCAGATTAAGAAGACTGGGTTTCATTTTGGGACCTTGATATAGAGCTGTGAGATTGTATTAGGAGAGCTATCTGGAAAAGCTGGGTTCACCTTCAGCATCTAAATACATTAACCAACCTTATTTATGTGTTCAATAGACATGAATTCCACCTTCTCAAAAAGAAAAAATCAAGGCTGAGCATGTTTTAAATGGGATTTATAGCACTGTTCTACCATCTGGAAAAATTAATATAAGTTAAGCATACATTATTACAGTAGCACTATTGCAATTAACCAGTTAATGTTATATAAAAGGCTGTTTTAATAGCAGTCTTCTGTACAAGAAAGATTCAAGCTTTGATCATGCCTCACAATGACTGCAGCTGTAGTATTCCCAACACCTGTTACCAGGATGTGTTTCTCCTCAAATATTATCTTAAATGTTTAGATGGACTCAGAGTTGCGGTTTGCTCCAAACTGAGTAAAAGGGAAATAAATTCTGAGTTCTGGAAGGAAAGAAAATATAAAATTGAGTAAGGACAAATTGTTTTCTGGTAGATTTTTTATTTTCATGAATTCTATTACCAAAGTATAAGGGATATAAAAACATAATATTATCACCAAATTAGCAGTAATTGCCTTTGATTCTGGCATTTGGGCAACATAATTCTGAAGCCTCTTTTTATAAAAGTCAGTGGATATAACTGTGAGAGAAAACTGTGAGAACAAGATTTGTTCTAATACAGAATAAAATATTCAAAATGGACAGAGAGCAATTTCAAATCAAATCTGGTATTCTTTCAAGATCCCAATGTTGTTGAGTCATAGAGACAGAAAATGTTTGATATACTTTCATAAACAGCACTGTTTATCTAGACATGTGAACTCATAGTGCAGTGTGAGACCCATTGTGGTGTTAATAGCAAAACTCAGGATAAGAGCAGGATAAGAGCAAAGCGATCTCAGCAGAGAGGGAACCAGAAAATACCTCTTATTGCACATTGGGAGAATGGTATTGTGCTCCAGGTAGGAATGGCTACTGGAAAAAGAGGTCCACTGTGGTTTCTTAAGTTATTCACCAATGTTGTTCACCACTGTTTACTGTTAATGACTGGGAATATGCCTGTCATAGGAGCACAGAAAAGAGCACAAAGTCAAGATTTGCTTTGGACAGAGAGGTGCTGCTGCTTGCATCTCTGCCTCAATTCATTGTTTTAGAACTGCTGCCAGTAGATATTTTGGCCCACCTTTTTTTATAATTTAAAGATTGTTTTAGATGTGCAAATGCAGACACTACATAGCTTTTTATCTTTACCACTTGCAGCTGTTCACAGCTTTTGCCAAAAGCATGCTGAAAGAAGACAATTGGCTCATACATTGATTTCCACGTTTTTCAAACTTTCACCTTTATGTGCAGTTCTTACCTGTGCAAAGCAGTATTTTTTAATTGGCTTTTTCCTGTTTCTTATAAAGTCATTTATATTAATGAATGTGCTTTTGCAACCCTTGTCTGAGTCTGGAAAGTGCTAGCATACCAAGATATCAAGTAACTTGCTAAAGATAACAATGGCTGTTTGTGTCAGAGCCAACTGTGATTGCATGCTGTACCTCATCCTCAGCCTTTCTTCCTAGCACATGAATATTGTCAAATAATCTGTGTTCCAATGCATCACACTTCATTTTCTCAGGCTAGTACTTCCTTTCTTTTGATGGTTGCCCTGAATACACAAAATGAGATGCAAAGAAGAAAGTACTCAGACCAGAGTGTGTGAAGTTTAGCAGAACTTTCACCAAAACAAACAACAAACACCCAATGTTAAAAAATTAAAAAAAAAACAAAACAAAAACAAACCAGAAAAATATGAACTCCTGCTCTCAACTGTCCTAAACTGACTGTAGAAGAGCTACTCCAAAATTTGCTTTTCCTTAGAAGGAAAACCCGCAGCAAAACACATTCTCCTGTCCCTTGGGTTTAGCTCAGGGGAGCTTCCTGGGGCTGCCATTCCTGCCACCGTTCTGTGGGAGAAGAGCAGGGTTGGCATCACCCACCTCTTCATCTGGAGGATGGCTTGGCTTCTTGCAAGCTTTGCTGTGCTTATATCAAAACCCTGCAGACATATAGAGACCTTTTTTTTCCAATTTGATTAATATTTTTTTATATCCATCATAGATGTGTACACCCTAAGGAGTTTGCTAACTACTTGGAAGCAATACATGTTATAAGTAAATGTATAATTGGTAGGGAATTATAATTCTCTGTAGCTGTTTATAAAGTGTATTAAAAAATTAAAATATTCCATTTGCTGATGTTGATAACACCAGTTTGCATCTGCTTTTCACTTTCTGCATGAATAGGTGTTTGCATAAGGTTCAAGCCCATCATTTACTCAAAAGCCAAACTTATTCATGTATTTTGATGTCATATGAAGCAATGTTCTTCTGTACTTACTCTTTTGACAAAATGGGAGGAAAAAATGTCACAGAGCATTTCAGGTATGTCCATGCCCAGTGTGCCATACACAAAGCCAGCAGTTGAACAGGAGCCATCACGTGAGGCTTTCATTCCCTGACTTTACCTGGGGCAATGACTTCTGGGTAGTGATCTGGACACTGATGTGCCAGTTTTACTGTCTAGAAAATTGATCATGAGTGTTTCAGAGCATGTTTCCCAGAGAGAGTTGTTGTAGTATAAATATCCTTTTTCTCTACTCTTCAGAATGCATATTCACCACTGTATAATGAAGAAAGTAATTTTTGTCTCTGTTTTTGGATGTTTAAACTGCTGCTGTTTCTTAGTGTTTGAGTATGCCTCCTGAATTGCCTGAAGAATGGTGTGTGTTTGAGCCCATCTGCTTTACCCTATAGAGAGAGCAGAATATAGATGTTTAGTGGAAAGAGTTTCAGTTCCTCCTTTTTACAGCATCATTAGGAAGCTGTCATTCTAATAATAATCATTCCCATTTGACATCATGGAGGTAAAAAGAAATCACTGCTGACATCAAAAATGAGGTGATATTTCAGCAGTATTATTTCACTGAAGATAAAATGGAAGTCTTTATTACTCCCAATGCTTTTAAAGAAAGCTGAGCAAGGCTTATACTGACCCTAAAGCTTATATTCCTTAATGCACCTCTAACCAGTATGAAATAAGAAATTTTAATTTTTACTGCTATATATTTTTGTTACTCCTTATAACCAAGCATTTTGTGCCTGCTTAAAGGAAAATTATCAGTATCTGAAAATAAGCATGGAAACCAAAATTATTTTAATTTTCTCCATTACTTAAAATTTGTAAAAAATACTGCAAACAAATGAAAACACTAAATTACAAGAAGTGGTAATTTTCTTAAAGTCTTCATATTGGAGTCTTTACTGAAAATTCATATAAATTGCATAAAGAGGTCTGAGCTCTGACGAGGTTACCCTGAGGAGGGTTACAAGTTTTATTTCACTTTTTATGGGTGTCTTATTTCTCTGAACTTCTCGTGCTCATTGCTGTGTGAAGAGCTTGCTATTGAAAGGACACAGACAAGGTCTGTTTAATCAGTGGTAAACAATGCTTTTCACTTTTATTTCTGATAGCACATTAGACACTCCCATTCCCCTTTATTTTACAGGTATATTCAGTTATAATTCCTGTCTTTGTATGTTTTTCCATCCTAAACCAGGCAATATAGCACATCAGTGACTCTATCCAAATATAAATGGACCTACTAATATTTGACAATATTTCTAAAGTTTGACATGTATTCTTTTTCTACTGGTTGGTTGGTTTGTTTGTTTGTTTTAGGGGACATTTATAGAGAAATATATACTGCATAAAATTAAAATTAAAGCAATAGGATGCAAGGCTGATGCCTTCAAAACTGGCAGTATTACCCCCATCTAAAGGAAGTTCAAGAAATATGTATTCTTCCCATGGCTTTGTTTTACAGAGCTGGTCACATACTTGCAAGTAGTGCCAAGTGTCCTCTGTATGGCAAGAGAAACCTGTTCAAAATGTTTCAGTCTTTTCACAATCAAACTCAAGGAATTTTTGCAATTAAATATGTGGTGGGATCATCACATCATTTTGTTCCAGGCAAATATGTTGATAAGAGAACAGTCACAGCTCATCTGCTGTTGAGTTGGTGCTTCTCAGTTATTCTTAGAATTAAGATCTGAATTCTTAGAGGCATTAAAATATTTAATAGTGATAAGCCTTTTAAAAATCAAAATTAGTAGATACCAATTACAGTGAATTATTTAAATCTGAAATGAACTTTGCACTACCAATGTAAGCAAGCCTCATTCTGTGCACAAATAATTTGGATATTTCCCCAAGAATTTGTCATGCAGGAGCAAAATGCTCAATTTTATTTCACGTGAACTCAGTGGCCCCTTTCACTTTTTAAATATTTTGGAAGGTCTGAGATATTAGATAAATATTTCTCTTCTTGGAAATTGTAATCTCAGTAGATTTTTCATTAATGTCTCCTTGCTGAAGTGCTCAGAAAAATCAGTGGCTTTCAGTTCTTGTGCCCCTTTGCACTGTTATATAGACTCTGTTAGTTAATCCAGTCCAGCACTAGCCATAGCAGTGTGCTTAGGAGATAGCTGAATGCAGAGCCCTGTTCCCTCAGTTCACAGGGCATCTCTGGATCTCCCACAGTCATATGTCCAGGGTTAGGAATGGGGCAATGGACACAGCTTTTCCTGAAGAAGCAAGGAGCTGATTCTCAATACCTAAACAAGCATTATGGGTTGTTTTCAGTCACTTTATAGTCATATGCATTCATAAATTTTTATATGGTTGGAAGATGCAGACTTTGATGGCACAAAGCTCACAGAAGAGCTTTAGATCACTGGAGCAACCACAGACAAAGTTTATGTTGACAATTTATCAGCTCTTCTCCGTCAAGGAAAATTGTTTTTTAGTGCCTGCCTATTAGCAATCACATGCATATTATGAAATTGAGTTTTGGGGAGGACAGCCTGCCATCTGTCTTTTCTGTCTTTTTTGCACAATGCATCATTCTAAAGTTAAAACTTTCTGTGCTTTAAAATGATATAAAATATGAGATGTCTATAATAGAGACACTTGGAAAGAAAAATGTACTAAGTAGAAATGTAAATCTTTATAGACTTTAGAAACGGGGAACTGCTGATGCTATACTTTATGTTTTAGCTACAAATGCCCTCCACATTTTCCACATGCCATAGTGCTGATAATTAATTAATATATATCTCAAGGAGAGTGAAAATGTTTCCTTCATAAACTCTCTGGTTAAGGGCGATTTTTTGTGAGAGTGAAATGGAACTGCAAATGCCTGTATGGAGAAAGAAAAAGATGTGTACAGTTTCCTTTTTGTGTTCTGATATGCTAAGATTTTATCAATAATATTGTTTTCCTGTAAAAATATCTGCCTCAGAGAAAATCTGCTGTGTAGCTGTCAGGATTACACCTCTTAGAATATACCTGTGGTGATTCTGTTAAATTGATAAAAACAGAACACTCTGCTGTGTAGAAGGATTGCTGAAAATATTCTGAAGCCCTTTCATGTGTAGCAGCACTTGTATGGCAGTACGTTTATTGTGCTATAAATTCCATCACTGATTTTGGCCATTTCAAATTGATTCTGCAGTAACTGTAAGTAATGAACCTTACAGACAGAGCCAAGGAAAAAAAAAAAAAACAAGCCAATAAACTTGTGCCTGTAGGAATACAAATTGTAGAGTTCATTTAGCCTCCGTTTCTATCAAATCATGCAGTGAATACCCCACAAAGCCAGAAAATGTATCCAGCAAAATATACAATGCCATAGCCCTGCCTTGCTTTAAATTTAGCTGTTAAACCAGATAGTCAATTACCCAAAGGACATGTTTGTATGAGGTGTCCTGGGGATTTCACCTGAGATTTAAGGAAGGTGCTCCACATAAGTAGATGGAAGTGGAGAAATTATAATAGAAGTACTTAAACAGGATAATAAGCCAAATCCTGAGCTGTGTTACATGGTCTAAGCAATACCAGGCAACAGTGAATTTTATAGGGGTGTAGATGAATGTGCAGTGAGCTACTAATGACTCACCAGGTCAAAGTACATAAAAATTTACTTATGTTTCTAGCTTATTTCCCTTTCTTTACTGAAAAGTTCTACTGGGCTAACAAGATATTAATGATTCCATAGATTTTAACAGAGAATTAATGTGCTTGGTAAAAACTTCCATAGAAAAGTTTTAAAATCAATTTAAAAGATGCTGCTCTAAGGTTTTCACACTAGTTTTCTATAGGAAACCGACTGACCTTGATTTGTTAAATATCATGTACATTTTTCACAGTCTTTTATATAATTTCAAGTCTTATTTTACAAAGAGACCATATATCTAGTCCCACTATACCAGTGGGATGTGCACGAGATATAAGCACAGATGAATGTGCATATATGTTCTACCCTCAGTTGTTACATAAAGAGCAAACTTCAGATTTCAGCTCAAATGCAGAAAAAATTAATTTTCTTCCACAGAGCTTTCTTACCAGCATTACAGGAGAGAGAAGAAAGCTCACATTTTATTTTCTGTGCAAAAATAAATAAATGTCTGGGTTGGGTTCCTACAAGCCCTGCAGCACTTCCATGCATCACAGCTTGCACGCTCATGTATCTTACAGTCTGCATTGTGTGCTGAATTCATTTTGTGTGTTTTCTAGTACCTAACTGCATATTTTTTCTGAACCTTTGTGCAGTCTGTGAGAGATATTAAATCCTCATTTTGAGATCAAAATGCTTGAGTCCATTCTACTCTTATATAGGCTACAAGATATTTGTTATCTAAGACATATTCCTTGCCTCTCTCCATAAAAAAAAAAAGTCTATTTTGTCAATTTGTCCACTTTACAGCCTAAGTGACACACAGAGAAAAAAAAAGACACAGAAACTGAGGCTTTCAGTTAAACACCAAGTGTGGTGAAAGCCATAATAAAATAATGAGAGTAGGGAATGCTATTTTTCCTTTCACTCTGCTGGTTTGTGTTGCAATGAGGAACAGAGTGAGTGAGTCCAGAGTCTTGTGCATAGCCCCTGGTAACTAAGAGCAAAGAAATCTTGCTCATTATCTCTACTCCCTCCTGAATAAACATTTCAGCCACCATAAATGAGTGTGACATGAAGGGCAAATGAATGGCTCTCATTCCAGATGAGAAACACTTGAAGCTGAGCAGCCTGTAGGTTGTTGTAAAGGTGCAGATCCTGTGACCACTGGATGATGGGGTAGGAATACCATTTATTTCTGTGTGACCTAAGATTCATACTCTTAAATGAGAGACTCCCAGCATTGCAGAGAGAAGTCCTAGGTGTTCAAGCTGACTTTTGGTTAGGATTGCAGTGTGTGAAAGACAGAGCTGTCCTAATTTTTTCTGGTTATTTTATTGAATTACATAGAAAAAAACTTAGGCAAATATAAGGAAAGGTTCAGTATGGATTGACAGATGGCATGCAACACCCCTACTGTATTTCATTTATAAATATGATTGATGTGGAGGTAATTTCTCGGTAACCGGTTTTTCAAAAAAAAAGTGTTCTGAGTGGTGAGTTAGTAAAAGAAAATTAATCTCTGCATGCTAAACTTGCCAACTTTTGAATTAATTGCATGAGAATGACAATCAATTAATAAATGTTAAGCAAACAACAGAAAATCAGTGAATTAAAAATTACTAAATTGATTCCAATGCAGATAAAGAAAGAGTCTGCCATAATTCTTTGGTGTAGATTCAAGAACACGAACCTTGTCTCATCAGTTTTTATTCCCCATTTATCCATGTTTAGCATTTAAAACAATGGTGGTTTATTATGATTTTTACAAATAAATTGCTATCTATAATCTAGCTTGCTGCATTAAGTGGATTATAGAAACAAATCATAGATAGTGGTCCATTTGTAGCTGTCAAGGAGAAGGTCAGAGCTTTGCAAAGACCATCCATCTCCAAGTGATAAAAGTTTTTTCTTCAAAGAGAAATCTCATTCTTTGTGTGGATGGACTTTGTCTACTAATGACAGTACATGTGGCTGCTCCTCTGGAAGGGCTGCCGTGGCGTGCCCCAGCCTCCTCCTGCAGTCCAAGTCTGTAAAGCCACTTTTGGTCTTGGGGTTTGCAGTTTCCATGTTATTTTATTTATCAGGACCATGTGAAGTGTATTTAAAACTGTTCAAATTAACATTGAAAACAATCAGAGAGCTATTGACATTAGATCCTGGCAGACATGCCAGAAGAATTTTGCCTTCTCTCTTATGATCATTCCTTTTCATCATCTGGATGTGGAAGCATTACTAGTCACCTGCAGAAGCTTTTCTGCAATTTGCAGTTGTAATTTTTATAAAATCAGCTCATATTCCTTACTGTCTATTTTCCCTTTTATACTGAAAATTTTTCAATTTTCAATTTTTCAATAAGTATCATTGATGTGGGAAAAGTGAAAACATATTAATAATTGTGGAAATTAATCTTTTTTGACTTAACTCCACTTTTGCTTTTGTCACAGTTGTGGTATTCTGCAGGAAAGCCTAAACATTCTGTTGTCCAACATCTTTGAGTAGACCCTCTGTGCTTGTACACAGCCAGCAAAAAATTGGGCCATGCTAGGGGAAAGCATGGAAGCATTAAAATAAACAAAACAATTGCTTTTCGCTGTGGGAGCATACACCAGACACCGTTAGCATAAGCAGAGGAACCTTAGCATTAAAGACATTTGAATAATAGTCCTCAGCCTTCTCCACTGTGTGTCCCTGCTTTACTCTGTGCAAAAATCAGATCTTTCTACCCATTTAGCCGCAAAATTAGGAAGAGTAAATGTAATTTTTTTTATTAATTTCAGAATGAGCTCTGGGATTGCAACCACAGGTGGAGAGCTTGAGCAGACCATAAACATTCCTCTCTGAGTCAAGGTTGACTTGGGGAATCCATTTCTGTCTTTACAGACAACAGCATTTTCTATATCTTTTTCTCTGTGTGTGGGAAAATACATTAATATCAGATATTTTGTTTTATCTAGTCCTTTCTCACTTATCAAGTCCTTGCAGAGAATCACCTAAGGTAATTGTTGG
This sequence comes from Chloebia gouldiae, assembly GCA_003676055.1. Lineage (NCBI taxonomy): Eukaryota > Metazoa > Chordata > Aves > Passeriformes > Passeridae > Chloebia > Chloebia gouldiae. The sequence continues at coordinate 20,323,732 of QUSF01000004.1, read as the reverse complement.
GCTGCTAAGAACTACATCAAACAAAACAGTAGGGAAAAAAAATTAAAGAACCTCTTTATTTCTCCCTGCAAAGAAAGAAATAAAGAAGCTACATCTGAAGTATGCTTATTTTTAGTTGTTTTTAGTGCAACAAAACTTGGTTGCCTGACATACAGAGCTGAAACTAACTTTTTTGAACCACATTTTCACCCTTTTTGTTGCAGAATTATGCAGCCATTTTCCACCATCTCCCAATACTCTGATAAACTGCATTGGAACCAATGCAACAAAAGTCCTTTTTTAGGTTTAAATTTCACTGCTGGCAAAAAAACAACAGAATTCTGGAATAGTGAATTTCAAGAGAGTTTGCTCGTGGGCAGGGACAACTATTCCTTTACTGGAACCCTGCACACTTCAATAGCTAAATGCTTTCAACTTTTTTTAAACAGTATTAAGGAAAAAATATCCTCAAGGCATTATTTTTAAAGGGAACTTCAAACATTCCATGAAGAAAAAAAAAATGCAACGTATTTGAACACCGAGGGATTTGAAGTAGCAAATCTGTTAAAGTGAACTGATCTTTTGAGTTTCAGGGTTAAATAAGTATTGACCACAAATTAGCGATGCAGACTACTGGAAATTCTGAGACATTTCAGATTCCTAGCTTGACCAGCAGTAGCCAGATTCTGTAAGAAATCATTTATAAATAAGTTAATTACGTTAGCTCAATTTTAAATTAACTATGTTTCATTTTTCCCTCTGAGTTCAACAAAATCCATTATAACATTTACAAGAAGTGCAAGCAAATCCAAGGTTCTTAATCTTTTTTACTACATAGACTTAAGTCTGCAGTAACTCAATATTAAAAATTTTAGAGTTTATATTTTAAAGCAGCTGTGAAGCAAACAGATATGCAAGGGTAAATCTGCTCATCTTGAATCCTTCTGCAAATGGTCTGCTCTGGAGGTCATATCAAAGAGATTCTTTTTCCAGCTTAAACCTGTCTTTTCTAAATAGATCTCAACCTGATCTCATTTAATGCATTGATGTCTGGTTTCTAAGTCATTATATTTGCTGTATTACATATCAAAAGGACTCTTGAGAAATTCCCCCGAATTGATAATTCTAATTTCTTATGTATAGCTACTCTATATTCACTCTGAGGACAGCTGTATTGTATGCTAAACCACGAATTGTAAGAATTGATCCTTTTGTATGTAGGTTTGTATTAAATTGAGATACTCTATTTTTTTCCTGTTTGTTGCCACACATGGGTTCCTGGTGTCAGTTTGTATTTGGTTGTTTGAGCATATTAAAGTTTTGCTAGTGCTTATGATGTTCTTGCCAAGAGCGCTCTTGCAGCAATCTGCACTAGAACAGTCTTTGTGCCAATTACTTCAAAAAGTATTCAGTTATAAACCCAATTTCTATGGCTACTTTTTCAGGTTGCTGTGTATTGATTTCATTTAGTTTCTTTTTTTCCATTTTTTTAATGTTGATCTTCAAATGCTTTTCAGTTTTGCATTATGAAAAGACAGTACAGTGTTGATAGAGTTGTTAATAAGACATCAATTCAAGGTTCAAAGGTATTAAAATTAAACCTAATAATTAAAATTAATAATACTGCATATACTTAAAGGATGCTGTTTAAAAGTTGAAAGTTTGGAGTTCTTATTGGAGGGGCTTATTGTGAAAACGGAAACCTTTGCAGTGACATAAAGCAAAATAACTGAAAAATTATAATATGCTGAACTGAAAAAATATAATTATAAATGTGATACAATATTTCTTGAGTTTATATTATAAAGCTGATTTCAGGAATGTCAGCTCTACAATATCTTTTGTTTAGAAAAAAACAGCTTGCTAATCCATTGCAATTAACGAAAAATCACAACACAAGAAAGGATGTCCTATCATTAACATATTTTACAATACAAATGTGCTTTTGAAAGGACAGACTTGATCATGCAACTTCTACTACTACAATGTACACCAGTGAAAGACTGGACCTCAGAATTCTAACATGAGATCCATCATGGCAGTAAAGACAGATATTTGCCAATATACAGCACAGAATACTGTGCTATGCTGTACTGAAGAGGAGCTGCTTATCTAGTACCCCAAATTTAAAAAAAAATGTAAATGTGTCATAGAGCAGAATGAAAAAGCCGTAAGTTTAGGATCTAATAATGTTAATCTAAAGGATCCACAAATACTTGAGGAACCTGGTATCTGCTGTTCATTTCCCAGTCTGTTAAGATTTGATAACTCTTCAAAAACATTTGTACACTCTTGAAAATGCTTTTGTTTTGTTTTGTTTTTTAATTACAGCTTTAGGAGTTGTTTATCATATAACAGTCTCCCATTATTCTCACAGAGTATTCTTAAGATAGACTTAGCCTAGCCAATGTAACTTGGGAAATCTCATGTTCTTGTTTTACCTTCACCCTTTTTTGGAGAGTTTGAAAGCTGTCCCCATTCCCCTCTCTTAGTTTATTATCCAAACAGAGGTAAGTGGGAGATAAACCTTCTGCATCCTGAGGTTGAAGAACAAGCAGTTTGTTGCATGTGTTCTCAAAACAGTAACTTTAGCACAGAAGATATCTATTCCCTGTAGCGTACTTGAATGAAAGTGACTGTGGCTATTGTGCTTGCTGCTGATCTCAACATTCCCCATATGCAATCAATAATATTCCACTCAGGTCATTTTAGGGATTGAGCAAGTGCTTTGAACTGAGCCTACCACACTGGGTTGTTTCTCACATGATGCTTGTCTTTAAGCACCAATAGTTTTGAGGTCTCATAAGGATACTTTTTTTTAAACCCTTAGGATTAGCTAAATTCTTCTTGTGACTATTTTAAGCAGTAGAATAGCTTTTGAATCTTATTATTTGTGTGAGTGATAACAGAGGAAAGATGGGAAAAGCCTAATAGGTCTCCAAAAAACTACTATTGACATTTTAGCAATAAAATACATCCTGAGACCAAATATGCTGTTTAAATGTAAATACAATTTCCATTTTCAGACTGTCTTTTGCAGGTGTATCTGAAGGGATTTAAAATATACTTCTAGATGGGAGAGAGGCTATTGACCTTGAAACTATGTATGTGTTAGGAATAATGTTCCCCCTCCTTGAAATCCAACTCATATTCTTTGAATGGGTGCTCAAGACCACAACTCTGAACAGTGGTTTCACATGGCATTCATTGCCTAACTCAATCAAGACCGACTGCAAAGCTGTTTCTCAGGAATCATAGACTATTGCCTTGTCTTATTTTCATCCACTGTGGTTCTGAATATAACAGTGACAGCTGCAATAAGTACTACTTTTCTTTGTTCTGGTGCAGACTTGATATAACAAGACAAGGTTGGTGTGTAGACACAAAGAAGAAACCTATACTGAAGTTCAGGTTGATAGTCATGGTTATATTTTTATGTCAGAAAAGGAAAAACTTTCAGATGTCATTCTGTAAATTCCCTACATGACACTGGGCTCTATTTTCCTCTTAGTCCAGAGGAAATTCTGCTTCCAAATATTCACTCTTACTTTAGAAATCACCTGAAGCCATGTAGGAACTCATTACCATGCAGAGTGTTAAAACATTTGTCTCACTGGTGTCACATACAGATTTTGAGATGCATGAATCAGTGAACGAAGGAGCACACAACTCTTTGAAAGAAAAATTAGAGAATATGGGTATAGTTTGTAAGATATTTCTTTGGCCAGTTTCATCAGTTTAAATTGGCTGTGTTTTAAAGATTTAGGTGTTGATTTTGGAAGTATAAAATAACATCTTTGAGAGACTGAAACAAACATATACATATGTATATGTATATATATGTGTATATATATATATGTGTATATATATATGTGTGTATATATATATATCCCTGAGAAACAGCTGTTTCTGTAAAGGGGAATGTGTGTGTGAGTTGTTTATAAAATAGTTAAATACCTAGGTGCACACACTAAATACATTTGGATGTTTCTGTATGTGATTGTTTTCTAAAAAAATTATTCCACACAATAATTTTAAGACTTCACATTTAATGTCTCACTAAATGAGCTGGAGGGACAACTTCTGCCAGTGCTGTGGTTTCACACACACAAGAAACTGGCATGATTATTTACACAGAGAACAAAAGAAGTAGTTTAGAAGTTTGTTTCAAATTGAAGTTTAAGTTTTGAAGAGACATTTGAAAGGTGAAATTCACAGATTTTTCATGCTTGCAGGTTTTTATAGCCTCTGGTAATGCATGTCCTTACTCTGACATCACATATATGTGAAATAATGGATGTAATATTTAAAGATATCTTTTGACAAAGAAAGTATTTCCATCTTCAGAGGTGAGATTTAGCTTTAAAGGATGATGAGCAGGTTCCAGATGTGTTTTTCAGTTGCTGGATTTTACTTTCCTTAAGTATTGACAGAGGGAAGGTTTTATCAAGGTCTTTGTGATGCGCTTGTTTATAATGAGTAGACATTAGTAGAGCACATCTAAGTGCATATCACTAACAGATGACTAAAGAGAGCATATGGCAGGGAAAAGAAATATATATTTGTCCAACCAATGTGGCTTGTTAACACTCCCACACTCATAAACTCATGTGTTTACATGTACTTACAATATTTTGCAAATCCATTTTCTAATCAGCTAAAAATAAAAGCCAAATAATTTTTTTCAAATATTGGAGTGTTAGGCAAAGTTGATTTAGATTTTTTGTTTTAAACAAAGCAATTAAGCAGTACAGAAGTTTTTTACAGTATTTGTTTTGCTTCAGCATTACGTCTTTACAGTATAATGTGATATTTTCATTTTTCAGTGTTATAAGTTTTGGTTTTGCAATATGTTTTTTCTTCACCCACCTGCCTATCCAAGGTTATACTACAAGCAATAATATAGATCAGAATAGCCTAAGCAAAATTCTGGTCTTGATCGGGTCACCTGATTTATTTCAACCATAAGATTTCCCTGGGCTTCTATAGTGTGAATCATAGAATCACAGTCACCCCTACTAATAAACAGTTTGTAAGCAAAGAAGTCTCTGCACAGTTAACCTGGTCCAGCTCCCAGCAATATATTAAAAAAAAAGTATTTTTATTAATTTAATTTAGAAGGTAGATGAAGAAATGATGGGGAAATCTGTATAGTTCTTGACATACGAAGTTTCTGTTGATCCTGTGATCAGGAGTATAGCATTCACCCACTTTTTTGTAATGGAACACAGTATCACTGTCTTCTCTTGCTGTGACATCTAAATGTGCCTGTCTATTCATATGTCATTAGTAGAAAGAAGATAGAGTTTAAATATTGATTAGGACAAAGTTTTCAGAAGGAAGCATTTATAAAGGAAACGGCACAGAAGAGCTGAGTTTACTTTTTCTTTTCAGTAAATTCCTAGCAAATTCTTATTATGTATTTACATCTGGAGCCAAGTATTGTCCTTCATAAAACAGTTTATTGTTGCAATTTAGCTTCATTAAAGTCATAATACTGCTTTAGGATATGATAGACTAGTGCTGTGGGATTGAATTATAAAGAGATTAATTTTAGCTATGGGAGATAATTGACCCTATAATTCCTATCACCCCTAATCCCAGTTCAAAGGAACCAGTGTTAAAAGTGGCAATACTCACAATACAGACAAGGTCATGACCATTAGAATTGTTTTTTACTACCAATTAGATTTTCCCACTTGGTGCATTTGACTAATGTTGTCCTAGAAAGGGGTTTCAGGCATGGAAATACAGTTACTTTAGAGGCACACAGGCACTGGAACTGATGGGTAGTTTGCTGTACATTTCCCAGTGTACAGAATTAGAATGCAGTTGAGTGCTGACCCCTAAAATTTTGCTTCACATAGGAATTCAGAAAATGTTTTGATCCATGGTGGAATTAGGAATATGCTAAATAATATTAATCTGGAAGCAAATTCTCTTGAAATTCAGCAGTGTTAACATATGGTTAACACAGCAGGTTTGGAACTGTCTCTTGGGCAATACTACATCTGAACTGTATTTCAGATGAAGAATCAGAAAAAAAGTGAGGTACTGCCTGAATAGAGAGTTGTTCAAAAACAAATAAATTTGATATTTAGCTGCAAATAACATAAAGGTTTAGAAAAATACAAAGATATACATATATATATATATGATACAGCTTTAAAATTCCTTGAAGTGTTTGTGCCAACTTCAAACATACTAGCATAAGGACTCTTATAAAAAAAACAACAGAAAAATGATACTTTTGCATAGCACGTTCAGGATAAGATAAATTTTCACATTTTTACCAGTTATCCATCAGCATTTTTCCAAGCATTTACAGATTTGAGTTTTGCAGTAAGCTGAAACTGCATGATAAAAAGAGACAGATAATGATAAAAAGCAGATGTATATGCAAGCCTAGCTTGAAGGAGCAAAATATACTATTACTGCCCCTCCTGTGAAGTTAATCCTATTTCTTTTAGCTATTTCTTCATTAGTTAATGAGGTTTTAAGAAAAAGAAATTATTAAAGTAGGTTTGAAATGCTGTTTTTGCATCTTTGCCTTTAGGAACTTTTTCAAATATTCATAAAATAGTTTGCCCATGAAAGGTGCATTAAGTGTGAGTTTAGGCAACAGTTACTTTAAACATGGGTGGTCAGAAACCTGTAACTGAAATTGCCATGCACAGCAGCTAATCACTTTCCTCATTGAGATTCACCACGCTGGCTAGGCTCAAATTTTGCAATAGTTGTGAAAGGATATGTTTCAATTATTAGATTAAAAAAAAAAAGATATAAATTTCAAGTCTTATATCAATCTATATAGATCTATTAGCACGAATTGAATCTGAATTTGGATGCACTTTGTGATTTGCAGTCTTAAAAATGACACATTTTCTTCTCACTTTCTATTGTCAATCTCAGATCAGAAGTAAAGAGTTTGTCTTTCTTTGTGAGATGAGTATCAGTGCACTTTTTACCCCATTTTTGTCACCTCCTCCTGTGACCCAGGAATTTACCAACTTCTCTGGGTAGGGAGTCTAGAATGACAGGGAAAGGGACCCTCAACTCCTGGAAGTTTCTCTTAATGCCAGTTCTCTTAATGCTGATGTTATACCACATTCTGAGGATGAAAATCTGTGACAGCCTACAACTGGCAATTCTTGTGCCTCTCTTATCCATGAGTAGAGGAACTGTAATTTGCATTTTCATTTCAATATGCTATATTTGTATTATTTTACTGGATAAAACAACCCCTTTATTTATACACAAAACTCCTGAAGGAGCGAAACCAGAAGTGGTGAATTATTCTTTTCCCAGAGATTCAGTTTACTCTATTTCAGGGAGCATTCTTAGAAAGGGGATACAGTTCTTATGGATGCTATTGGATCTGAGCATCTTCTGGTATTATCTATCTTGTGCATATGGAAGAAAACCACCACCCCCAGAGATTTCCATACATGCCTACTGCACTAGGCAAAGGCCTTACATGTATACCAACTCTTTATATGTTTTACTGTGGATGCAGAAAGACCATCCTGCATCTGAGCTCACAGATCACCTGTAGGCTGTTGCTTCTCAATTTGCCAGCCACAAAGAAGAAATTCAAGGCAGTGTTTCCATGGTGTAGGTGACAACCAACTCAGTGAAATCCATTATGTTTCAAAACTGCTGGTCTTTCTTGTGTCATATTCAGTTTCCTAATATTATAAAGTGGCTACTTTATTCATTTCCAGCTTCATTATTTCAGTTTTATCCCACTCTGTCTTTTGTTGAATTCCTACTTCATTGTTGTTGTCTTCCTTCTTTGTGTAACAGCCACCACAGCAAAAATCAACACCATAGCAGTTCTTAGGTTTTTATTTGATGAATGTGGAGTGTTTGCCTCTTATGTTCTTTTTGCCATGAGGACATATAGGGCATGTTGACAGCCAATATTAATAAGCTTAACAATGATACTGGCAGTTATTTAGTACAATTTTAGGCAGTGTTAAGTGATCTGTAGGGAACAGTAAAGCTATCCTGTAAAAGAAACTGATGTCACAGTTGCAAACAGAATTCACTGGTGTTTTTTATTGTTTTTATTTTCCAGGTGATTCATATAACAGGCCGGTTACGTCTGAGAGTATCCCTGTCACACGGACGGACAGTGCCCAGCCAAATCATGGGACTTGTTGTCGTTGCTCATGCTTTGCCACCTCCTACAATTAATGAAGTCAGGATTGACTGCCACATGTTTGTCACTCGTGTGAATATGGACCTCAATATCATTTACTGTGAAAATAGGTATGGCCTTTAGATCCTTTACTTCTTTGTTTTAGTTGCATGTATTCTTTGTTCCATGAGCTCGGCAAGAAGTTTTGAAATTTTTGACTCTTGCAATGTCATCCTGGTGTTGTAGGAGAGCATTGAATTCGCTCTCATCATCTCTACCTTCATTTTTATTACATGCTTAGAAGATAAAGGTGAAATTAAAACTGTAATTTGCAGGATGTCTTCTGGAACAGGGGAAGATACACCACGAAATATTCCTCTAAGCTTTCTCTGCTTTTAACAGTCTTTCACCGTCCCTCTCACAGGCAAGATTTGGGACTAGACAGACGTTGGTCTGACCTGTATGCCTGTCCTTATGCTCCTCCATCCTCCCCTCCCCAAGTTTTTCTGTAGGAAGTTTTAAAGTTTTCCATTTTTGAACTAATTTGCAGATTACAGCTATCATGCTCAGTGTTTAATGGAACAGAAGCACAGATGGCCTAGATAGTAGGCTAGAGAGGTGGGATCTGTTGCAGTTAGAGGTGGGAAAACTGTAGAATAAAATTGGTTAAGGGCATACTGGGACAGACAGCAGTGAAATGGGAACAGGTGATGAGGAGCTGGTTGGGGGGGCTGTGTTCCACGTGATAGTGCTGAGTGATCAGGGAAGGTGAAAGGATTTAAATTCAGCTCCTGCTCCCGGGGGCTGGGTGCCCGTGGCACTGGGGGTTCTGCGTGTTGACCTGTGAGGGCAGGACATGGCGGGCAGGCCGGGGGGCAGAGGGGCAGCTCCAGCCCCGGCACTGGGCAGCTCCCGAGGACAGGCTGGGGTCGGGCCGGGAGGGCTGCGGGGAGCTGGGCACTGACAGGGCTGCCATGGGGCTGGGCTGTGCGTGGGGTGGGGGAGGAAAGCAGAGGGCTGATCAAGACCATTAACACCTCAGAGTTGTGATTTTGAAAAATCAAAATATAATCCAGGGAATAGGTATTTAGAGCAGAGTGAAAATATCTGAGAAGGAAATTACATGTAATATGTTTGGGTCCATTGATGAAGTCTGAGGTGTGGGAAAAAGGTTGGAAAGGAAGAAGGAATACAGCCAAAAGAAATGTTGTGAAGAGGACATAATCAAAAAGTGGAAGAAACAAGGTGACTACTGCAAGCTTTTCTGATGACAGCAATGATGGCGTATTATAAATTGAGTGGAAGCTCTCTGATATGAGAAATCATAATTGCTCAATTATAGTGGAATACCTGTGATCAGGATAGCACATCAATATAAACTTTTATTAAAAAGGATAAACAACTGTTTTGTTGAATCAAGATCTTCAGTAACTTAAAATAGTCTTGGATTTCAATTATGAGGTTGTCTGCTGCCATATTGCTGCACTGCTGCAATGGATTTTTAAATAATATTACTTGACTAATAGAAACTTCATCTATACTTCCAAAGCACTTTCTAAAAGTGAATATATTATTCTTATTTTTAAGCTTGGAAAAATTGTTTCATGGAGAATGGCTTGCACAAGGTCACAGGAAAAAGTGGACAATGGCATTAAAGCTTGGGCTTTTTGCATGAGGCTCTACCCAGTGAGTATCCAGATGCTGTATAATCTGGCAGCTGGCAAAAGAGCTCTGGGAGTTAGGAATAGGATCTAGAACAAAACTTTTCCCTAAATCTCTGATTTCACTGTGACCTACCTAGGTAGTAATGGAAAGCTGCTACCACTGCAGAGTTTTTCAAAGGCCTCTGTGAAGTCAGTTGCTGGTATCTATCCAGTTCCTAATGAACAAATTCCCTTTTAACAAAATCACCTGCACTTACTGCTGCCTTTATTGGCAACCTCCATTAAAAAAGCCAGGAATCAAATAGATGTGAAAAATGAACTGTTCCATCAGGTCAAGAATGATATGAACTTTTAGGCCAAATTAGGAAGATTTATGCTTTCTCTGCTGTGAGTTTGGCATTTTTATGAGCCCTAAATTGTATATGTGGGGTTTTTTTTAATTAAACATTTTTCTCAAACCTTCCTTTTATATTCACGTAGCAATAAAACTTTCAAATGCCTGAGAAAGACATCACTGAAAACTGTAAAATTAATCAGGTGAGGTGCACTGATTGGTAATCACATAGGAAGGGCTGACAAGACATGGTAAACTGTGGTAAGACAGCAAGAAAGTGTAGCGTTCATTAATGTTTTTCAATTTTTAAGCTGAAGTTAACATTATAAACCAACTTTTCCTTGTTTGTTATGGATTTATCTCATGGTAATGCAGAATGCATATAGTGGTACTTGAATGTATGCTACAATAATTCCACTTTAAGCCTCTGTGTCTTTGTTAAAAATCTGTTAAAAATATTTTATAAAAGTGTTTTCAACTAGTAGAAATACTTCTGCCAATACTGGGAGATGAATGTGATCTCAGTGATGCATCAGGATTTCCACTCATGGAAAATGAAATAAAACTGAAAGAACTTGGATTTCATAACAGCTACAGTGCTGAATATGACTGTAAAAGTGAAACAAGAAAGAAAAAAAAAAAAAACCAAACCAGAAGATGGGAAGGAATTAACAGAACAGCTGATTGAAGCTGTCAGATTAATTATCTGGGTGTTTGCCAAGGCTGTTCTCTGAGTCAGGGACGTTGGGAATCTCTCTTCTGGGATTATAGAAAAGGAGATAAGTATCCCACCCTGAATATATGAGCTTGACTCCTGGCACTTGCGGGCAGCTATGAAATTCTTTGTGGTGCCACAGTAAAGCAAGCACAACATTGATGAAAACAGAGAAAAATGGATCCATGCTGGGCAAGCTGTAAGCACTATTTATGGAGCAATGGGGAGTTACTGGCAGCTGCAGGGAGTATGGAGCAGAAGCCATGCCACTTAACTGAAATGAATGCTCACAGTGGACCATTGGATCAGCAGGGGTGAGATCAATAGTACTCCTACTTTTCCAAGTGGTTGCCTGCTTGAAACAGCAGTGAGCAGGAATGACATTACTCAAGTCTTTGGGTGCATCTTGTTACTTTCCTCGGAATGAAGAGATCTCCTTCATAATCCTGGACTCAGTGCACAAACTAGACAGACATTAGCTTCCCTCTGAGAAAAAAAAAATTGTTAGCTAGTATACTGGCTGTTTCTAAAAATTAGTATTTTTCTTTGAGAGTGTAAAATACGGGTGTAAAATTTTGTGGCCTAAAATGTGGTATGTTAATCTGGGTCTATTTTGCTAATGTAGGCTTTGTGTCATCTAAGATTCACCATCTAAAATAATCTGGGGTTTTTTTATTAGTCAGTGGAGTGACAAAAGCACCTGCAAAGGATAAATCACCTCAGATGGTGATAAATAACTAAAAGGAAAATGAGAGACTGCTGCTAGAGTGCATGATCAGTCTGTGTTTTCAGAAACAACTCTTAAGGACTGAAGACCATTTGGAGAGAGAAAATAGCCAGTTTAATGTGGACTGTGATACCACATCTGCTAATATGTGCCCAAAAAGAATAAGCACATGGCAGAGGTTTGGCTTGTTGGCCATGACAGTGGTTGTCAGTAGATCTTCAGATATGCAGAAGCAGTCTTGTGTAGCAAACCCCAAGCCTACAAATGTGTGCACAATTTCAGCAAATTCAGCAAAACACTGTTCCATATACCTACCTTTAAATTTCAATCATGTTAACAGTTCTGTAAGTCAGTGGAGCCATTGATCTGCTCAAACACAAGCCTATGCATATGTTTTAGAGGACCACAGGATAGTGGCCTGCCTAGAGTGGCCTGCCCCTTTCTACTAGGCTAGCAGGGACTTCCTCTCCCTGATCTTATCATAGAATGTACTGCAATCATTGAAAGCTATTTCAAACTCTAAAAAAAATATTCTATATCTAGAGAAAAGAAATATATGAGCAGGACATTTTCCAATTTTCTTTTTAATTTCTGTACTGTGTTTAAGGACGTTGACACCTTGACTCTCCATGATACAAGTTTACACAGGCACACAGACACAAGTACACAGACACACACACACAAAGGTCCGCAGAATAGATTTTAAAGTTTCTATGTGCAATAAACAACAAAGTCCCAGTTGAAAGGGCCCAGAGTGAAAGCTGAGCTCCCAAATGAATTAGACTAAAAAAGATAACACCCTGAGGCATCTGTGTGTCTCAGCATTTAAATTATATCCCTTGAAATATGAGTTTGGACTTGGTGCCAAGAAATGGTTGAAGAGCTTTTTCATGAATATACCCAATAGAAGATCAATCTGTTGAAATGAAATGTGTCTCTAATCATTTGGTATAAACATAACATGTTTCTACTTTATTATGTAACCTTGAATCATCTTAGTCTTTTAATGAGGATTTTGGATTGTCACTAATGCTTTACAATTTCATGGAATTATATTGTTCTGGTGTTATGCTACATGGAGAATATGTACTAGGATTTAATTTTCCACTTAGTTAAAGAGATAAAATAATTTCCAGGTTTCTTTAATTTTTTCTTTTTTTTTTTTCTCTGAGGCCTTTTCTCATTTGTACAGATATTCCATTCAAATTACATAATGCTGAAAAACTTTCTAGCAGATTTAACTTTCTGAGTCATTTGACAATTCTTTTGTTCTTTTCTTTCTTGAATTATAGGCTGTATGTTCTTTTTCCTTTTTAGGATTAGTGACTACATGGATCTGACCCCTGTAGATATTGTAGGAAAGAGGTGTTACCACTTCATTCATGCTGAAGATGTGGAAGGCATTAGACATAGTCACTTAGACTGTAAGTACTTCCAGTTTTGTCAAAATAATCTGGTACAACAACTGATTGCTCCTAAACTATTATTTATGCTCCACAACTGGGATCTTCATCTTATACCTGATTTTTTTTTCAGAGGTTTTCATAGATGATGGTTTAAATGTAATTCTTTGTGTGATTTCTTTTCAAATCTTTTTATAGACATATAAGACCATTTAAATATGTGGAAATAAATATTATATTTTTATTACTTGAATTTCCAGCAGCTGTTAATTTACATGTGCTATGCATTATTTTAATCCTTAAAGAGGTTTTGCTTACATGAGAAACTCCCACCCTGGTATAGCATAGGAACTCCTCCTGTGAGAATTTTGGGTTTTTCTGAGTCATAACATGAATGACAATAAACTGCAGCATAACTGGGATTTCACCAGGTTTTTTCATACAGAACTGAGTTACAGCTCTACTAGTTCTTTAACCACCCCATGTGTTAATGCCTAAATGGCCCCATCCTTATAGCATCTAAGTCCCTGTTATATGCACACTGGTAGTATCTGATTAGGATAAGGAAAACAGAAGTACAAAAATATTGCAAGAGACAAACCTTACCAGAGAACATGTGCAGTGTCTGTGTATGGGGGAAGGGAGGTTCAGCATGATTCCTTGTAATTAAACTCTTTGTATTCCTTTTACTAAAAGCCATAGGGCCTAATTCTTTTTTTGTTGAGATCTGTTGACTTCAGTGATGGGGCTCCTGATTTACCCTTGTGCGAAAAAAGACTTATGCCCATAATCTCTAATTTATCTGTGCCTGCAGTGAAGCCAGATAATTCTTAGGAAATTTCAGTGACTGACTGAATTTATGATTGACTTTGGTGTTTTTCTTAATGCAGAAGATGAACTGCAAACTGCTTCTTTAATTCAGAGTCACAGATTTGAGTAACTCTGCTCCCCCTGCATCATGTCCTGCTAACATTTCCTAATAAAAGGGCAGCAGCCCAAATGCAGCCACGCTTAATTAGATTTTACAAAACCATATGACTGCACTAGAAGGCAGAAGAAAATGTTCCATCCCAAATTACCTTGCATGATCTTGCAAGGGAAGATAGGAGGTAACTCTGACCGGAAAGCAGGAGAATAGGGACAGCTTCTATAATTACATATGGCAGCCAACAGCAGTATTAGGCTGTGTAAAGATTTCAGAAGTTTCTAGAATGTAAAATGTGCTTGGCATAAAATCAAGCTAGATATATTTCTGCAGAAAAAAAATAAAATCAACTATCCAAAGGGATAAACAAAGTAATTTTGTGTCATTTAAATTTTAAGCACTTAATATCCAGGAGAATATGTCAGTTGCTGAGAAATGAAGGAAGAAATTCAGAAACTCAAATTCTTGGTGCTCTTGTAACTGGAAGTCAAAACTGACAAGTTACACTTTCACTGCACTATCTGGCCAAGGAAATAAAAGATATTTATGACTCAGATTTACCTTACCACCTGGCATAGATGAACATCCCATTTGAAAAAGGCCTTAATCTGAATGACCACTTCTCTCTCAAATAGGATATCTTTTATGAAACATTAATCTTCAGAAAAATTCAAGATGTATGCAGAGTATGAGTGCAGTGTGGTCAAGTATTTAAGCACTGGACTAGAACTCAGGAGACCCTGAATACAAGAATGACTTCAAGAAAATCACTTCAACATACTGTATTCCTGCTCTCACTGTATGTCCAGTTCAGCTGACTGCAAACTTTACAAACACAGGGATTCCTCTCACTTTCAACATCCAGCATAGCAAGGCTCACAAACTTGGCTGTATGGCTATAGCATAATTATTCTTGCTAGGCTAGTTGTTTGTTTTTTTTTCAATAGACAGGGCTGGGTACTTCTTTTATGTATATTTGTTTTCTTGCATTATAGGAACAAGATGCTCATAGAATCATTTAGGTTGGAAGGAGCTCTGGGATATCAGCTAGTTCCACCTAATACTCTAAACAGGATCAGTACTAATTCAAACCAAATTTTTTAGCACTTTGTCTAGTTGATGTTGAAAATCTTCAGATTCATCTACAATTTCTCTGAGTCACCTGTTCCAATTAACTTAATAAGTGTCAGTTATTATCACTGTAATTTTGGGGGGTTTTTTTGCCCTCCTATCCAGTTAGAAATTCCCTGTTTTGATGGTGCAGCTCATGGCTCCATCTTTGTAGTATCCTGCTTGCAGATATGCTACTAGGTTCCCCTGAAGTCACCTCATCTTCAGGCTAAACAAGCCTAGTTCCACAGCCTTTCCTCACAGAGCAAGTACACCAGCCCCTGGGTGTCTTGACAGACCTCTTCTGAGCTCACTGAAGTTTATCAGTATATTTCCCATGGTCGGAGCCTAAAATTAGATTCCAGATGCAATTGAATGAGTGATGAATGAAGGGGGATAATGACTTTCTGTGCTCTGCTGGCTGTACACTTTTTAGTACAGCCCTGCTGATTCATGCTTAGCATAGTGTGCAGCAGGACCCCCAGGTCCCTTTTCACAAGGCAGCAACCCAGCCAGCCAGTCCCAAGACTGTAACATAGCAGGGAATGTGTCCATTCCAGACACAGGACTTTGCATTTGTCTTTTCATATTTAAACTCGTGCTCTTTATGAAAGATCTTCAAGTTTAAATTAGTCTTGAGAATAACTGGGGAAGTACATCTGCCAGCTATAAGTTCTGCAGAAGCCAAAGTTGCTTTGCCCAGAAAGATGTTCAACTTCTAGCATTTGACAATAAAAATTGTATAGAAACCAAGAGAAAAAAAATTGTAGAACCCCAAAATACTTCATAGCAACTTGCCAATCCTAAAAAATCAAATTCAAGCCAAACCAGAAAGAGAAAATCCTTATGGTTTAGCAAAACTAGAAGTAGATCTAAAATTCATGGACTGGTGCACACTGGCTGTGGAAGGTGGAACCCAGCAGAACTGGTTTCCCAAAACAGAGAGCACAAGATATTTACCAGTACAACATAGGAAATAACTGCTTGAGATCACAATTTGGGGGGGGGGGGGGAACCAAGCAAACTAAAAAAAGTATATTTGTGCAATATTTTGCAGAGGACCTACAATCTAAAGTAATGGATAAAAAGCACTAGTGAGAAAACAAAGCAGACCTTGAGAAAGTAACAAACTGAAAAGGTTATGTTTGATGGAGAAGGCAACCAAAAATTTTGGTTTATTTTTACAGAAGATGAAATAATTTTCAATTATTAAAACAAGAAGAAATCCAAATTGCAATTGTAGATTTCTTGTTTAAAAGAAACACAAGTGAAACTGCTATTCTGCCTATTTACTGACAACATATCATAAGGAAAAAGTAAGACCACTACATCCTGCTTTCTCATACAAGATATTCAAAGACATCAAAGAGAAAAACAAGCAAAAAAGAAAACCTTGCACAAAATCACAAGAAAAAAAATGAAGAGGGTTGTTGATTACTTCAGATCATAGCAGCCCATTAGAAACTTAGAAAAGCAGGCCTTGTTAGCTCTATCTCAGATAAAAGAAGACAAAAGCAGTTTCAGGAATGCAACCATAACAAGTATAATTGTGAAGAAGGTCTGCAAGGCTATAGCAGTGACAACGGGCTTTTGTAAAGGAACTACTGCCCTAATGAAAGGTCATTTATGGTCACTGGAAAAGCTTTCATTGGCTTCAATGGACATGGGGGTTATGCCCTAAAAAGGCAATTTTTTATGGACTAAAATTCTGAGTCCAGTGAAGTAAATAGCAAATATTCCATTAGGCTCAAAATTTCTATTAGGATATTTGTGTTAGTTATGCCTTGAATCCCTTTTGAATTAATAAAACAACATTCATACTCTGCCTACATTTATAGCAACACCTTAATATATGACATGATAACATAAGCTATTGAAACATAATTTTTTTCCAAACAGAAAAAAGTTTATGGCAATTGCTTCTCTTCTGTTTCATTCAAACTTTGAATGATCATGCTCTTTCACAAATCTCTCAGCCAATTTTTTGGTGTTATAATTCTACATTATTAAGCTCTTTCCTGTTTTAAAATGGTTCATGGTTTCAGGAGTTTGGGAATCTTCTCATTTGTTCATCTTCACAATGGTTGTTGAACGAATTGCTGGTAGAATCATTATATAAATCAAATTTTTTCTCACAGAGGTCATAATTAAAATGTTCTCCGGTCTAACAGCCTGTACACATCCAGTATCATGACCCAGCTGTTGGCTCAGCTAACACACAGAAACTGGCTAAGCTACAACAACTTGTGTTTCAATCCAAACCCTCGAAAATTACAGGTCTGGCTGTACCCTGGCTCAGATAGAGTCTCTAATCCTAGAGCTCTGTTACAGAGCTCTTCATTAGGTTACATGCCACGAAAGAGTTGTAATTGAATGTTTTGTGTTTCATAGTTATGCATCTAGAACTAAAGCCTAGAAAGACCCCTCATGGGCCAGTTCTACTTTACAGCTTGTACGAGTGGGGAAGGTGAGGGATCCTCTCTATTTCCTTACCACTGCCGAAAAGCATTGCCGGACTGCTGTGCGCATCAAACGCTCTCACCAAGCCATGAGTCCCTGCATGAGTAGAGCTGCCCTTGTTCTTATGACACCAGTGACAAAAACCCCTCATCTTAAAGTTAACAGGATACATCTGATGTCAAATCAACACCAGAAATCAAGCAGAACAATGAAATTACTGTTGTATCAGGTCTTTGCACTCTCTATAGAACACAGCAAGGGCAATTGCTGCTCTCGGGGTACGATGCTGTGCATATGTGCTTCCCTTTTTTTGACACTTAAGTCTGTAACAGCCCTTTTTTTAAAAGTTCATTTAATGCTAAGGATGAGCAGATGTCATATGCTGTAGGAGTATGCATCTTCTATTTAATTGTAAAAAATAAATGGTCTTCATTGAACATCAAGTATTTGATGTTACTGTTCAGTGAAGGTCATTAAGAAAACAGCATGGAAGGATAAAAGTCAAGACTCTGAAGGCAACCATGAATATACTTTTGGGCAAATATATGATAACATGCCATCATTTCAAAATTAATATGTTGTTTACAAGAACACTGTCACAAGTACATGCCAATTGATATTGGTATATAATATGTGCTTTTTCATTTTGCAATCCTAATTGAGGTCTGAATTCAGAAACCTGGCTCTGACAAGAAAGATACTGTTGTCGTCAGCTATTGCTTAGAAAATATCTTCCTCTTTCTTCAGGATTTGATTTACAGCTATAAGAAATACAATTCCTCAGGAACAGTGAGCCAGAGCAGTTTCATTTCCCATAAAGCAAAGGTCTCTGATGAGTATGTTTGGTAGCACTCACTCTCATCAACTTTATCTGGTTTCCAGTGGTTAGAATAATCCAGTCTTTCTGAAAATAAACTATTCCACATTCACCTTTTTCATGGCTCCCCTATTTTTCAAGGAATATTACCCCCTCAGTCTGCTTTTAAATCAGTTATATATTCATGCTTTCTTTTATGTATGTTCAGTAGAAAAAAAATCTATTGCTCTACAAAATACTGCTTAGTGGTTTAGCCTACCAGCTGTAGTTGAACTAAACCTTTTAACTTATGCACATCAGTTATAATTTTTTATTCTCTTAATAACCTCAAACACATGAAAAACAAATAGAATGAGTTGATAATTTCTAACAGTAAAATACTTCACATATTTTGCTATCATGCTGTGGAATAACTCTGCAATGTCAAGTAGCTCACAATTAGTAAAACTGTAGGGGGAAAAAAAGAAGTGTTTTGATCCTGAGGAATTTTTATCCTAATCAGATCAAAATTTCAATGCTCTTGTAGTGCTTAATATCTTCAATAACCAAAAAAATCAAACTGATTCCAATGTCAGGTTTTACATTCCAGGACTGAAATAAAATGCTAAAATATACAAATGAATCTCATGTTTGTACAAGTTTATTATCATCACTGGAAAGCAAGATTGATTCTAAATTAGGCTGATAGAATGTCAGGCTTTAGCTATTTCTTAAACTAAGCCCAACTGGCACCCTGATGACAGCCTAGTGTATGTTGTTTTCAAAGTATTGCAGAAGTGCTGGTCTGACTACCTGCACAATCTTCCTCCATGTCCATAGTATAGGCCTGCAAAGATTTCTGTATTGGACACTGGCACCCTTTAGTCCTTTTGGCTGGAGCTGGTGGTGAAACAGTTAAGATGAGGAGATAAAAAACTGGAAGAAATGGAAGCATGTAAAGATTTTTTTTTTTACCTGATATGAGGCAAAAAAAGGTTCATGGACTTTGCTTTTAGCACATGCCTAGTGTTTGTTTCTCAGTCCTAATGAATCTTAAGGTTACTACCCTAGAGTGTAGACATTGTCATGTCTTTTAGCCCTACTTTGAAATACTGAAGATGTGTTTGCTCCTGCAAATTCTTCTTTGGGTTACATGAGATATTGGTCTGTCTAGCCTTATTTTTTTTTTGTCTGTTTTTTGAACAAAGCCAGGTACTTTAGAAGAAGGGGAAAAACAGCGTGTAGTATGCAATTATGTGTGCCTTGTACCTTTGTTTTTTACACTATTAACTCATGGCTGGCTCATTTCTTGACAGGTGATGCTTATATTTTTGTGTATGGAGGACAGTTATTACTATTGTAATGTTTGGTGTTTTATTTATCCATTAACCATAAAAATACTCAGAAATCATTTTTAATTCCAAGAAATTTCCAATCTTTGTAATATTTAGTGCCTCAGTTTTTCAAATGCAATTTTTTTTCTATTGGACAAATGTTTTCTGTATGTAAAGTAGATAAGTGCTTATCAGGAGAATCCGATCTTTGGGATAGTAAACAAGCCAGAAAACTCAACAAAGATTAACCTTTAGGCTATTTAAATCATTAACTGCTAAACCTAGTTGCAGAATTTTGCCTTCTGTAGCTCAGCAATATACAGTTATTATGAAAGATGCCTCAGATATTATTTGCATCAATAACCCTTTAACTTAATTCCTGATGCTGTTTGATGCTATTTAATTTTCAAATTAAATCTAATACAATACTGATTTTGCACATCCCCATTTCAGTTTGTAGACCTTCAGTTGTGTCTTCCATAGCTCATAGTTGAAATTTGCACCCAAAATCTCCTATTTTGACCTTAGAAGTGTACATAATACCAGCTGTATAAATACATGCTGCATTATGGAGTTATAGAGTGAAGGTTATACTCTGACTTCTAGTAATCTCTGTGTTTTCCAGATTCTCTGTTAATAATTTTCTGGGGTCTTTTTAAAGTTTTTTTGTGCTCAAAATTTCCAATCCCAAAAAGGAATTTAGATTTTGATATTATTCTTGTGATAGATTGCAGAAGCATATGTTAAATAGCAAAGCCATGGGAATAAAGGACATTATTGTACACATCCAGCAGCTCCACCTTCATTCTGTCCACTAAGCTATTTCTGTGCTTTTTGCTGGAGGATGTAAATGTATGCCATTTTTAAAAAGGACAGAAGTACTTCAGTCACATTTCTTTCTATCTTCATCATTGAGGTTCTCTCCAAGATTACCAAGATCAGAAGTTTCCATCACCTTGTAGTCTAAATCAGAATGTGTGTTGCCACACTGTAAATCCAAGAATGGATTAAGGATTTTGCTTGAAGTTTACTAGGCTGTGAAATACCCCATCCTAAAATGTCACTATGAAAGTATGATGGAATTGTTGCAGACTTTTTCAGGATTTTAGAAACCTGATAGTGCTGTGGTCTATTTCTATTCTTTTTCAAAGGTCTGCACTGCTGACCTTGTGTGTCTAAGGGAGACAGCTTTCAAGGCTGTAAGGACAGGAAAACAGTATCAGTAATCTTTGTAGCACAAATCAAACATGTGGAGTAGGTCTTATTAGCACTCATTTGAAAGAACCTGCATAAATCACCTGAGGCTTTGCCATCCATGTGGCATGTGGTGGGTCCATGTTGGTTTTGATGCCTGATAACCTATAAAGTGTGTGGGCTGGTGCAGGACTTTGCCTTAGTCCTTGGGAATGTCCTTCAAAACACCTGAGTCTTTTAACTCAATGTCCATAGGTTGCTAAGAATTGCTTCTGAGAGCATAAAGTGCATAACTATTCCAAAGTTCTTCTATTTTTATTTTACAAAGTTTCCTTAGTTGTTGTTGGTTTTTGGGTTTTTGGTTTTTGTTTTTTTTTTTTTGTGGTTATTTTTTGGGATTTTTTTTTGTTTGGCTTTTTTTGGTTTCTGGTTTTTTTTTTGTTTGTTTGTTTGGTTTTGTTTGGTTTTTTTGTTAGCACTAAGCTCTGTTATTAAAGCCTGTGGACAAAGGTGGAACTCTTTGGGGTTTTTTACTTTTTACAAGCCATCTGGTATAAAGGGACAGTATGTTTCAAAAAGATCTCCTGTCAGATGTGAGATGGTGATGCATCTCTGTGATGGTTAGAGGGATTTTGAACATTCAGTTGTGCCATACCACCATGACACCGTGCTCTGGATGCCTTTTCTCTAGAGATCAGCCTGAGGAAATCACTCATTTAACCCAGCCCAAGCACAGAAACAGGCACTCTTATCCCGGATATGAATGTTTAAAGGAATCCTGTCCCTTGAAACAGACCATCTTTAACCTAGGCAATTCAAAGATAAAATTAATATTGCTGCCAATCTGCTTCCATGAATCTTCAATCTCTTTTTCTGTTTTTAGGAGATGTAGTTATGTATAGTCTGTAGATACATTTGTCATGGAAAGGGTTATATTCTAAAATCATTAATCTTACATAGGTTGTCATATGGTGGACATTAATGTTAGTGGAGAGATGGAGGACAGATTTCAGTTTCTTGAGCAAGCAAGGCCAAATTTCTCCTCTGATGTTGAGTTTTAGTAGCTAAGGGCAAAATTTGGATCTGGGATTTCATTTTCCCCTACAGTTTGAACAGAGAGTTCATTAATGATAATGGAAGTTCTGTCTGAAGTTGGTGTTCAAAGCAGGCTTGGGTTTCTAAATGACTATTTCAATATTAACAGAAGAAAATCACTTTATGACAGGATTGAAGTCATGGGGAGAGAGACAAATCATAAGGGGAAAAAAAAGTTAAGAAAGAGAGAAGAAAGCCTAAAGAATCCTAGGTAGAAAAATCTACTGCTCATTTTTCAATCCAGTATGTCATAAAATAAACTTATGTCATTGACTTACATCAATTTTATCTATAGAAACCACAGAACAGTTTTCTAATATGCATGCCATAAGCTTCCATTGAATAGTGCCTCTATCAATACATTGCATTCCATCTGATCAATACCTACATAATATTTTGAAATAAACATTTTACCTAGAATTATATAGTCTTGTTAATATTCATGGTTATGCATAATTATAAAGTTGCCATTTCAAACATTGGGCTGTGGGAAAATGGTTATGTTGTAATCATCATGAAAAGAAGGGGTGAAGAAAAGTGCCTCTGTTGTTCAAGTAGGAGATTATGATTTCCATAGTTCTGGCAAACACTATTTTTTGTGTCTTTGCTTTGTTTTAATAAATTTACACTGCTACTGTGAACTGATGTCATGTAAACTGATAACATAGAATTGATTTTTAACAAAACATCTTCCTGGTCGTAATCTGAGATAATTTTTACATGCAGTATGCAAGGCCTTCCTCACTGTATTTGGCAAGTTACAAACTTTGATCCTAATATGAATTCACATTTTTTAACAGTTTGACTCAGACTGCTTTTAACATTTGCTTTTCTGCAAAGAGGCAGGAAAAGTATTGCTAAGTTTTCAAACATTCTTAAGGTTTCAAATTTTTCTAAATGCTTGATTAAGGCTCTTTATTTCTTTCTGCAAGGCTGTTGATACTTAATTTTGCCTAATTTATCACGTATTTATGTGTGTAACATCCATACACTGGAAGATTAAACAGTATTTCAGATTGCAAGTAAGCAATGAATCAATTGCCATACTTAGCCTTTTTAGAGTGACTGTAGATGCTTAAAAGAATACCCTGGTGAATGAAGAAGTTAGGTGGGAGTTTGAATATCAGTGAGTTGCAGTTTTCTTTCATGAACCTGATCTGCTACTTCCTGCTTATGGTATGAAAATATGAATTTATGTTTATAAACCTGCAGCTATTACTCTCTGATATTCATATCACAGTAGCAGCCAGGTCTCAGTCAGTGGTATTGACACGATAGATTGCTTTCTACCCTGTGCTAAAAAAGATGTTCTCTATCCAGCACTCAGGGCTTTCTACTGTCATATGCTGTGAATAAAATGCAGCTTTCTAAAGCCTCACCGAACCCGCATTTTCTTAAAACAGTTCTCATCTTTGGAATTTTCTTTAGAAGAACTCTGTTGAGATACAGTAAGTCAGACAGGGCTGGTAAGGAGCTGTGTGCAATAAAGAGAAGTAGAGCATTGCCCACAGGGACTCTTGTGATGGGAAGGTGGCATTTTTTACCAGGCAATCTGCTCTGAAGGCCTTGCTTTTGGCCCACTAGGTAGACAATGCATTTGCACACTGTCCAGTCTTAAGTCCCCTTCTCCTCCTCACTCTACCCCATGTAGCAGATCCAAAATAGAGCTGTTTGTGGAGAATTACGTAGCTGACATATTATTCCTCACCAAATGTCTACAAGTCTCCTATCCTCTAGCTCCTAATTCTGTAGCAAGCATTTAACATCGCTAAATATTTTTCATTGCTAAAATCAAATTTATGGATACCCACTATTTTAAACATCTAGCTCACTAATTGCAAAATCTATAGGAAAGTCCTTACAACATCAAAGACTCACTTGATCCTCAAAGCCATTATAAATGGACAACTGTCTCTGTTACAGGCAAGTAAGGCACTTAATGCACTCTTTCTGGCTGTGATGCTATTTTTCCTGTGGGTTTTGAAAATGACCTTCCTGTAAGCATCAAGGACTGTAACTTTTCAGATAAAGAAACTTGTTCTTGTTTTAAGTCTATGCCAGGTTCATTCCCCTATAGCCTACAGTTTTCAAAAGCAGAAGAAAAAGTAATCCAGAATTAAAAAAAATAAAAACCCCTCTGTTTCCAGAATGAAGTTACCCTGTCAGCTTGCCTTGGGCCTTAGGTGGAGAAGTGGAGATTAAAGAGTCAGTATTCCTTTTCATGTTTCGTCTGCCAGTTTTGTGAATGTAGAAAGAGTACTTGTGGCTGCAGCTAAGTATCCAACTGTAGTATTAAGTATGGCAATTTCATCCTTGTGCAGTAAAATAAAAATATTCTTATAAGTTTACCATGAAAGAACTACCATCCAGTCATTGATAAAGGTATTTCAAGGAGAAGGGTGAATAGCAGAGCAGATGTAACCTCAATATTTTCACCAATTATAAAGAGCCTCTTTGTGAAGCTGTGTGAATATGTAAGATGATCTCATCATTTCCTATTTACTCAATACTTACCTGAATACGCAATATAGTGTAGCTTTTAAATGCATATGCACATGAGTAAAATGTCCTTTTGTAAGAGACTTTGCTAAAAGACTGCTTTTGATACACAATTTCTTCATCTCCTCTTCAAACTGAATTAAGCTACTTCCTTCTTTTTAAAACACAACTCACTATTTAGAAGCTTTGGCTTTGATTTCTCAGAACAGCCTTACAGGAAGAAACTATGTTCTTTTTCTATTTGTAACCATATTTCTGAAGACAAACTTGTACTGATTTATTTTAATTTTCTAACAGAAATAGGTTCCTGCAAAGAACACTGACTGTTTCTTCTTTTTCCCCCTCCTTCATTCCACCGCTACAAGAATATTGCTGTGCACAAAGCTACCAAGGAAAACTGAAATCCCTCTGTTGGGAACTGTGTACACAGCAATATATTCATACTTTGAGAAATAAGTGAGGGTTTTTTTTATTTCTTAGCATGACATACTGTGCACTTCTTGCATGCCAACCACTGATTTCAAATTGAGGAACTAGGTAACATTTCAGCAAATTTTAATCAGGTTTACCATCCACCATTTTAGGGAATATATCTGTACAGCTGACATAAAGGTCACCAATTTTAAAACATTAACAGTCCCTTTGATTAAAGGGTTTGTTTATATGTCTGTCTTTATATATATATACATATATATATATATAGATATATATATATAATTCTATAACCCAATCCTGCTCAATCCTGTCTCATGCACCATCCCACCAATCTGCTCATAAGTCTCACCTTATCTGCCATACTGGGTTCTCCATGTATAACACAAATAGAAATATAAAATTACTTGCACCGCTCAGTGAGTGAGGGATTTGCCTGAAAACAAAACATCCTGAAAAGTCAGGATGTAATCTAGATGGCATTACATTTACATTCAGTTTATGCTAAACTGAAATGCATGGTCTGTTGCTAGTTAGAAAACATATCTTCACAATCAGAGCTTAGAGTGGAGTGATTCTTTGCTTTCATTTCTTCTCAAAATCAGGAACTTTTTCAATGGACTCTCCATACCTGAAAACTGACGATCTTTAAAATGAAACTGGGCTTTACTCAGTAAAACTAGTTACCAATACACTGGATAAATTTCCCTCCCTCTTGCCTCCTTTCTAATTGCTTTTTTTTGCCTCAAAATTCTCATCATTATTTCTAAGTTGCAGGTTGGCAATGCCAGCAGTTAAACAATACTGTAAATTAGAAAACAATTCCGATTTTTTTCATTATCATTTTCTTTCATCACATTTAGAAATCTCTTTCCAAGGTATACTGGGAACTTTCAGAACTGAGTTGGGGGTGCATAGTGCACTCTCACAGGAGGTAACAACTGGATTTAGCAGCACAGTACAGCTTGCCTGCTGAAGAATCTCTTTATTGAGAGAATTTTTATATTGAATCATGGGACTTCCTTTAGAGCATGGGCCACAAATCTCTTATATGAAATGTGCTTTAGACAGATGCAGCAAGGAAAATTCTATGTATCTGGTAATATATCTAAGCTGGCCAAAAATAGAGTGGGAACTTGCAGGCAGATGAACTTCATGGAAAGTTCATTTTTAATACAGTATTTCAGACATTCTTTGGATGCATTCTTTGTACTTGGGAGCCTGAACTCTGAGAGTAGATGGGTTGTATATAGCTCTGATGCATGGAATTCTCATTCTTAAGAAAGCAGGCATCTTTTCCTCTTTTCCATAGTTCTGAAATGAATGCTCTGTTCAGTCCATTACACAGACTTTTTCAGTGATGTAACAACCAATATATAAGTTACTGAAGGATGAAGGAATTGTCTAGGATGACCAAAAGAGCTGGAGAATCTGGGACCTTATGACTATCACTATGAATAACTGCAGCGTGCCCTTCAGCCACTGGCTAGTGACTCACCTGGTACTTTGATTTTCAAATGTGTATGTGGACAGTTATCCCTTGGGATTTGTGTAGCATGGTAAACTCCTTAGTTAAAAGCTGTTCCAAAGGTAAAAGTGCAGATGGATTTTACTAGTTTCTGCATGCAACTGTGGGTATTCATGTTCCCGAAAGAGAGATAGTATCACTCCACATTTGTGTGCACATCAGTTTTACACTCAGCTGTAAGCAGAGTATTTTGAATGTCCTGTTTTACTGAAATGGAAATGCCTACCATAATCAAAACTTACAGAAATGCTTTTCTTCCTTCATTCTTCATAACTGATAAAGTTGGGCTAATTTATGTGAGATTGTTTTCTAAAGTGGCTTACAACATTGGTTTGACAGAAATGCTGTGTAGTCAGTTCAAGTTTTATCTTTATTCTGCTGTATAATGAGGTTTTGAAGACAATGAATTATCATAGTAGAATATTTAGTTTGAAATACAAAAGCAAAAATTTAGGGAAATATTGATGTCTGCTAGAAACAAACTTAGTTCACTAGAGGCTGCTGAAAAACAGTAAGACACATACAAATATTTGTTTATATTAGAGCTGAACATAACTTGCACTTCACATTCGCTTTACATGGCACTATTTTACATGCATGTTTTTCTCTAGTCATTGAAAAATCGCAGCGGGGATTGGGGGATACCTCCAAGGTAAGGAAACAACACTGTTTGTATGGCTGCCTTTGTAAACATCTTTTTCTGTAGATATCTGCTGTACACAGATTTAGATATAGATACATTCACATGTATAACTGGGGGTATAGACACTTGGTTAACTTGAAAGCTCCAAAGTGTCATTTGTCACATTTATGGTAGGAACTTTTACTGCCTTAAATACTTATCCTTTTCCAAAGTGACTTTTTACTTTCTCTCAAAAAAAAAAAAAGTAAAAAAAAATAAAAGGAAAAGGAAAAATGGGAAAAAAAAAGAAAATGTACTTCATGAAACTATTGTATATGAAGCACTTATTAGCCGTAATTAAATGGACAATATGAATTTACTACGTCTTTAGGACTCTGGCTTGTTCTGGTTTAGAGCAAGATGATTAATGCAAATACATATTACTTGAGATAACCATTTAGCAGCTAATTTAGCCAAATTTATTACAGCAGTTAGAGGTTTTTCATTTCAGCAGCCGGAGACAAGGACATGACAAAAGCCGCGGTGACTGTGAAGGCACACTGCCCTCTAGTGCACGCGGCTCTGCGGGAATCGGGAGGGATGCAGGGAGGGAAGGGCACCCAGCGCCAGCCCTGCCTCCGTTTTGTGTCGTTTGCGAGGTTTATAAAACGGTTCTGCTACCTTCCGCTGAAAGATTTGCCTTTCATTCCCTTCTCCTGACACGGAAGAATCAGATACAAAACAAATCCGTTTCAACTTGGCAATATTTTGGCTGAAGTATTACTTTAAACATCTGTATTTTAAGCCGTCTTGCTGTGAGCATCTAACAGCACCGTTTCACATTACTGATTGCTTTTACTTCTTTCTGTGTCCTAGCATTTCAAGCCTCAGAGAGAGCTGTCACTCTTTGGCTCTAACCAAGCCATTCTGTGCCTCCCTTAGGCCTCTTTCTCAGCCTGTTGGTGGATTTACTTTGCTCTGGTAGAAAGTAAATTCTCCAAAGACTTTTCCCCCACTGACCAGTGGAGATTTGGTTCATCTGAGAACTGTAAATTCTGTTTGACAAGATCAAAGAAACAGATGTATAAGTTCAGTGGTTGATATCGCCTGCAATGAGGAGAAATGATCAAAGCAGCAGGGGTAGAGTATCTTCCCAAACCTTTCAAATATCCAGAATCTCAAAGAGGTCTACCTAGGAGCTATGAATAAATCACATATAAATTTGCCTCTTTTTTTCCTTTTCTTTTTTTATAGTTTGACACTGAGTGCATAGGAAATGTCCACACAGCAATAAGTATTCCGAGAACCATAGAGATTTGTAGGTTTTTTTTTTTTTACTTTTCTTCTTCCACTAGAGTTTCCAAAAGCAGATTAAAATTATACTTTAAAACTTGTAAAATGTGTAGCTAGTTACACTGAACTTCAGATCCTGTTTGTCATCTCACTGCCATTAAATCCACAGGAAGCCAAGAATCTTCTGCTTATACTTGTGTCACGTTGTACAATGAAGGTCATTTTACCACAATTCTAACATGTACTCTATCTTGCTTGTGTTCTGTTTGTATTTTCCTGTCAGTGCTGAATAAGGGTCAGTGTGTAACAAAGTATTACCGCTGGATGCAGAAGAACGGAGGTTATATCTGGATACAATCTAGTGCAACCATAGCTGTCAACGCCAAGAACGCAAGTGAGAAGAATATCATTTGGGTCAATTACCTCCTTAGGTAGGTCTCCCAGTCACTTCTCTCGCTTCATCTGCTGTCTCTATTGCTTGTCTCTGTCAGTGAGAGTTCTAGGGAAAAAAAACAAAAACCTACTAGGGAAAGTTAAGAAGTTTTCATATCGTCCTCATCAAAAACCGTGCCATTTTGTTATAGTTATTGAGGCATCTGTCGTATCTCTGCACGTGAGAATTATTATGCTGCCTCGGTCTTGAAATAAACCCTCCACTGTTTTATTGCATGCCCTGAAATCTACTCACTGTGAGCTCCAAGATAAAAATTATCCACACCAACTTTCAGTAGCTGTGTTATAAAATCTGGTGTGAAGTGTTTGGCACTGTTTTATTTGGATATTAAAAATGCAGGGAAGCAATCTGCTGGTATGGCAAAAAAAAAGTTATCTCTGAAAGGCATTTGCCAATTGACTCCAGAGAGAGTAACTTTCTCAGGACAAAAAAGGCTCAAACTACTATGTTGTTCCTATAAGCATCAGATAATATTCACACTGAAAAATGCAACAGAGGATTTAAAAATAAAAGTACTATAAACAACTATTTTAAGCTATTAGAACTATTTTAAATAGAAATAGTAATGTCTTGAACGAAAGGCTGTTCCCTGAGAAATTCTCTTTTACCAAAGTATTTTTAAAGGACTGGTTTCAGAGCTCAAGGGAAAACCAACAGTCATTGAGAAACAGTGAATTATAAACCTGACCTTTTTCATCTGAAAATACCTTTCAACACATTCTGTTTTGTGAAAATGTTCTATAAGATTGGGAGATTTTCTGTTTCATTCCAAAGCAGAACAAACAAATAAATAAAATTTGAAACCTTGAGATTGTCATGAAATGCAATTGTCATTTTCTAGCCTGTTCTCCTTTTAAGTTGCTTGTCATGGTTTGTTACATTCCCTTTGATGCCATGAGAGTTCAAAGTGATGTCTAGGGGTTAGATTGTGACTTATTATGCCCAGTCCAGCACGCCCTGAAGAGACTGTGCCTGCCTAAACTTGCATGTTGAAATGCTTTTGATTCCCCTTTTTGGGAAGGGAAGGAAACAATCCCTGGCAGGAAAGCATTGAAGGGGTACTGGGGAAGCCCTGCACAGCAGTGGACTTTTCACTGGGACTTGCAATTTTTTGGCCTGGTATGCTTGAGCACAGACCTTACTGAATATATCCTTATCCTGCAACTTTTTTGGTTTTTTTGCAAGTGTGAGGCAGAGCGCAGAGTTTCCAGAGGTCTGATTAAGGCTGACAATTCTGAACTGGAATTAGAGATTCACTGTCCCAGTCCTTAACAGGGCTGCAAAATGCCCAGAAATGTTCTCATATTTCCAGTTCTAGCTCTAAAAGTCGTCCATAAGAATTATGAACAGCTGCCTCTGTCCCCTTTGCTGCTTTTCAGATAATAGGTGAATCAAGTTCACAAACATTTGACAAACTAGTTTTCTCTACAAGCAGAATATACCTAACAAAAAAAAAAAAAAAAAAAAAAAACCAACCTGGTCTTATGCAGGTCTCTTCCCAGAGAAAACCTTATTTTTCTAGTGTTCACCAGTCTGTTAGAGAAATATTAACATCTTCACTGAATTTGTATTTTTAATTTAGATTTCTCCTTGTACTGGAATTCACAAAAGATCCAAATGTCCAAATAATATTTTAATAACAGATTAAGGCATAATTAGGGTTACTCTTAGCAGGAGTACTGGTCTGTATACATTTCCATGCATTAGAAAGTATGATTCAGCTGTCTGTAAAAGGATAGACTAATTATAGTGACAGGGAGGATTAATGCTGTTCTTGTTCTAGCAACTTGTTATTCACAGTGTGAAAGCCCTCAAACATCTTTTGCTTGGAGGGGGCAAATTTGGGGACTGCCCTGGGATGCAACAGAATAAAGTCACTTTGTCAGGACAAAGGCATAAAGATGATAATTGTAACATGGCATCCTAATGTGAACCGTGTGAACTGTGAGTTTTCACAGTACACTCTAAGGGGCAGAATATGAGCATACTGTCATTGTGATCGTGTGTCAGGCACCCCCAGTGCTGCCTCGTATTGTTCTGTGCAGGACTGCACTGTGGATTTTCCATTTTACCAGACTTGAATTTGAACTGAATGGAAATGCTCACCTATTCAAAAATTATTAAAGATTTTGTTATTTTTAATATCCTCCACCACTTATGCTTAGCTATGACTGTTCCCCTGCATTTAAGAAAAGAACACATTTTTAAAGGTACAAGCCAAGCAAAAGCATAGTGTTGTAGGAGTTTTTTCCATTTCTCTGAAAGTAGCTTTTTTAGATTGCAGTCATGTTCCTTGCTAACAAGTCACAGGTGAGCACCACATGAGCAGATGAAGATATGATTATAATGGGTGTGTTGACAGTTCTTTATCCCTAACATATGCATCTTAACATGCACATGTGCATCTGTCACATAGTTAGAAAGGTTGTTTTTGGTTTCTTGCTGATGTGGATGTATGTGTGCAGTGTTTAAAAATACTTAATTTATTTTATCTAATTTTTGGCCAGATTCTTTGGAGCAGTGGTCACTTCTTTAGCCGTAGCTGAGCACCTTAATAACTTCATGTATGATATACTTGATTAAAATGTGGAAAACAGGAATGTTGAGAAAAATAGGTATTGAAAGGACTCTGACAAGGTTGATAGAGAACATTTCTACAAAGATAACTCTAATAGACATTGTCAGTGGGAGAAAAACAGATTAGAAGAGTTAAAACACTCTCTCTGTCTTCCCAGGCACAGTAATAGGATTGAAATCAAGATATTTTGTTGTTGGATGCTTACAATGTAGCTTTACTGCTGGATATCACACAAGCCATGATGTCCCACTTCAGCATGGATGCTTTGATAGCTCTAATACTTCACTAGAATCAAACAAGGTTTAGTACCTGGTCAATAAAAGTATTTGATTGCAGTATTAAAATAAACCTTCACAAAATTCCTGCTGTGAAGCTCTGAAGCCAAAAATATGTGTTTCTGTCTTTATTCTGCTATTCTTTGTGTTCTTTGTTCCTGAACTTTGATATGAAAAGAGGAAAAAATCATGAAATTCAAAATCATCCAATTGTGTTTATATTTGCTGTATCCTCTTCAGTAACCCAGAGTATAAGGACACTCCAATGGATATTGCACAACTTCCTCATCTGCCAGAGAAAACCTCAGAATCCTCAGAGACCTCTGACTCTGAATCAGACTCAAAGGACAACTCAGGTAACACACATGGTGTGCCTTTACATACACAAGAGGTTCATATCATGAAAGCCACATGGTCAGCTTTCCAGTTGCTTTTACTTCTTAAGTATTGTTCCATTAAAACAAATATATATATGCAATTAAATTGAAAAACACTAACAAAATCTTTTCATGACCTTAGCATTTCCATTTCCTCAGAATTTCTCTTAACTTTCTTCATGCATTCTTGCCTACTAGCACCAAACTAAATATTTGATTTCCCAGCTGTGCTTAAGGTATTGTGCCTTATGCAGGGGACTTGGGATTGCAACTGCTGGATAAAATTCAAGCTCTTCTCTTTCCAAAGTAGGCAGACGTTCTACAGAGAGGTCTCCACTGTCAATCTTTAGGACTCCTTTCCCTCTATGAATACATTCTTCAAGAGTCTCACTAGGGGGCAGTAAAGATTGAAAAAATTGAGAGTTTTCTTGGGTTAAAAGTTATATTTAATTAAAATGTGTGGGTTCAAGAACTGGTTTCTAAGCTCTTTAAGTCTGGGACATCATCTGTTTTTTAAAAGCTGAATGTACTTCTCAAGTTCTATGTGTAAATTAGTCCTACAGATGGTCCAGTGCACAGATGGTTCACACGTTCCCTGTTAGTTTTAACAGTGGTTACCTAGGCATAGGTGCAAATCATCTGGCCTTGAAAGAAGTGTGTTTTCCTGTAGCCCAAGAAGTAAAGGTGTTACTCAGCTGTTCAATGTAGGATGGATGGGTGGATGGATGGGTAGATAGACAGACAGATGATTTTTCTCTCACGTCTATGATAACTACCAAAAATACTCTAAAGAAAATGGATCACTATGATATAAATCAAGAAAAAGCAAGAAAATAATCAGGATTGGATTATATATTATTATATTATATTTATATTATATTATATTATATTATATTATATTATATTATATTAATTATATTATATTATATTATTATATTATATTATATTATATTATATTATATTATATTTATTATATTATATTATAATTATATTCCTGTTCTCTTTCATCTTTTGCTTTTATCTGTTCTCCTTTGACAGCTAAGTTTAAGTCAATGTGCAGGCTTACTGATCACTGTCATTGGGAATTTCTTCATCCATTCCCAGTGCTTCCTTTATGCTGTCTTGTTCCTAAATAGCCAAATAACACATATGTGGAGAATAGTTTGCATTTCCCACATGCACTGGAAGTTTCTCCAGGTGAGCACATGAGAAATAAATGTACGTTCATGACTTCTAAAGCTGATGCAGAGCAAGACAGCATTCCAAAGGTGCACAGATATTTACTTCTCTGAAGGAGATGTCTGGGGGTCTAAGAAGAGAGAAGACACAGGGGCTTTTTTACTACAAAGGAATTAAATAGAAATGCTGAATGACCTGAATTTGGAACAGTATTTTAGATGAAACCAGCAAGTTCAGTTCAAGCTAGGATATCATGCCAGGCAAATATTGTGTAGCTTTAGACTACCTCACTCTAAAACCACTCTTCTCCAGCTAGAAACCATAGCCTTAAGAGAAAGCATCTTCAAAAAAAAGGAAGAAAAAAATTGTAGGACAAATTTAATCCTAGGTGGAACAAAAAGTTGGATGAGACTTAGGGGTTTACAGCCGCTACTTTTTTCCTGTAGGTTTTATTTTTCATAAGGAAGGGTCTCTCTGACGCTGCAGACAAGCAAAAGTCCCACTAAGTGACCTGCAAAGTGCAGTGTCCTGAATGCTCAGGCAGCTTTCCTGTCGAACCCACCTTCAGCACTTCTGGGAAATAGTTTGGTATTGACATGACTCCAGAAGTAACCAATATCTTTAGAGGCAGACCAATCCTTCCCCTCTCCACCTAAAGCAAGGATATTGAAAAGGGTAGTACTTGGCTCTGATGAGTAAAAAAACCATCTTTTATTAGGCAACAAAAGATTTCTGGCTGGTCTGTAAAGGACAGGGTTTCCTGAAACCTTTTTTTACCCTTTCAAACATAGTGTGATAATGGAGCATATTCAGTCTCAAAGCTGCTTTGGCTCTCTGAGTCCATTGGGCTAGAGTATTTATCTCACCCATATTAGAATGATAATTAAATTAATTCAGGCAAGAATAGTGACAGTTTCCAGTGCTGTAGCTGTGCTATTTTTAATGTCTTTAGATTATTTGGATCAATCAAGAATTTAATTCACTGGCTGATTATTTTTTCTGTATTTTTTCATATTTGCTTTCCTTCAGGAGAATGTAAGAAGAAAGTCTAGCAACAAAGCAAAATTGTTTTAACAATAAACTGGTTTATTCATTCATTTTAACTAGTTTATTCATTCATTCAGATTTATAAACAAGTTGCTTCTCCTCTCACACAGGAGGAAATCAGCAGTAATTCTGCTGCAGCCAGAGACTTTATGCCACTTCAAAAGTGGCAATGGACAGAGGAAAATGAGATGAGAGTACTAAAATCTTCATTAGTAAATAGTGCTATATGTGGATGCCTCCCACTGCAGGAGAGCATGGATGTGAAAGAACAATCACCAGAACATAACAGTGATAATGGGATTGTTCACTGACTCCTCTTTGGATGGCACAGCTACAATGCCACTGTGCTCACAGCTGTCATTGTGATTCTTGTCCAGTGAGCAGATGAGAAGGCCCCCTCAATCGAGGTGCAGCCATATAGCATAGGCTTCAAGTGCATTAACAGTCCTGAGTCAGAGACATTAATGGTGATCAAAACTCTCCCAGCACAATACTGGAAAAAAAAAAAAAAAACATGCAGCTCTACAGAAGAGAGCATCTTTAGCCAAAAAAAAAAAAAAAAAGGTTAAAGCAAATCCAATCTCATTGGTAGGTAGAAATCTGGACTCGGATTATAATATTATGTTCCTATTGCTAATTCTTTGTTTCACTTTCATTTTGCTCCAGAGGACAATGAGAACTCAAAGTCAGATGAGAAAGGAAACCAGTCAGAAAACAGTGAAGACCCCGAATCTGACAGGAAAAAGTCAGGAAATCAGTCAGATAATGAAATGAACTGTAATGAGGATGGGAACAGCTCCAGCAACCAGGACAGCAGGGACAGTGATGACAGCTTTGAAAACTCAGACTTCGAGAATCAGAAGGCCCCTGAGGACAGTTTTGGCACTCTTGGCTCTATGCAGATCAAGGTGGAGCGCTATGTTGAGAGTGAGTCAGACTTGCGGTTGCAGAACTGTGAATCACTGACTTCTGACAGTGCCAAGGACTCAGACAGTGCAGGTGAAGTAAATGCCCAGTCTTCCAGCAAACATCAGAAGAGGAAGAAGAGGAGAAAAAAGCAAAAGGGAGGCAGCATGACCCGGAGAAGGCTGTCAAGCACCTCAAGTCCAAATGGACTTGACTCAGCTTTGGTGGACCAGCCCCAGCTGCTCTCGTCACCAAACAGTGCCTCAGTGCTCAAAATTAAAACAGAAATCTCAGAACCTATCAATTTTGATAATGATAGCAGTATTTGGAATTACCCACCCAACAGGGAAATCTCAAGGAACGAATCACCCTACAGTATGACCAAGCCCCCCAGCTCCGAGCACTTCCCTTCCCCCCAAGCCAGCAGTAGTTTACATGTCTCCATTCCAGACTCTGTTCTCACCCCTCCAGGGACTGAAAATACTGCCAGCCGTAAAACTCAGTTCAGCACCTCATCCAACTCAGCCTTGGCTCCAGTGTCCTCTGACCCTTTGTCACCCCCACTTTCAGCATCTCCAAGGGACAAACATCCAGGAGGTCCCACAGCGTCCAACTCTTTGTTGTACACTGGGGATCTGGAAGCCCTTCAGAGGTTACAAGCAGGCAATGTGGTGCTTCCTTTGGTTCACAGGGTAACAGGAACCCTTGCTGCGACCAGCACTGCTGCTCAGAGGGTCTACACCACTGGCACTATTCGGTATGCTCCAGCTGAAGTTACTTTAGCCATGCAGGGCAACCTCCTCCCCAACACCCACGCTGTTAACTTCGTTGATGTTAACAGCCCCAGCTTTGGGCTGGATCCTAAAACGCCGATGGAAATGCTCTACCACCACGTTCACCGACTCAACATGTCGGGACCATTTGGAAGTGCTGTGAGCGGGGCCAGTCTGACCCAAATGCCTGCAGGGAATGTGTTCACAACTGCCGAAGGACTTTTTTCCACTCTTCCATTTCCTGTGTACAGCAATGGCATTCACACTACACAGACTCTGGAACGGAAAGAGGATTGAAATATGACCACATACTGTGTTCAGTGTTATACTCTGAGGCATAGACTATGTTTTAATTTAGACCTTTAATTCTAGCACTTTGAATTTGAGCAGGTCAGCTTATTATCTCAATATGATGGTCCCCATTTCATTCCCTTTCTCTTTAACTTGACTTATTCTTTAATGTAAAGATATTTTTTTATTTTTGCCTTCAGAGAGTCGAAGTACCAGTTGCCTGCCATTTTGTCTTCTTCTAAGATGTGTGTTTTTTCCTTTGCATCTTTATTAAGATGCCTTTAATATGTGTATGCCTCTGCCATAGAATACTCAGTGTTGTGGTAAAGAGATTTTAAAGTGACAACCATTGGTTTTACTTCAAAATGATCTTGATATGATCAAGATTAAAAGAGACAAGCATAAACAATGTGCCCTGTTTGACTAAGTCAAATGAAAAGGGGGTTTTGTTCCTAATTCCTTTAAAATAGGGGATAGTATTTTAGAATTTTATGCAGAGTTTAATTCTCTTTTTATGGTTAAGATTTTCTTACTTGCACATAAAATAATTTGGGTTCTTAAAAAGTTAATTTCTGGCCTGTGACTAGAATGTTAAAAAGTTGGACTAAATGTTAATTACAGAAACTTTAACTTAATTTCTAAAACCATGGTGCTATCATTTATTAATCTGTAATGTCTTCATACAATATGCAGCTTGTGGGCTGGGTTTTTTGGAAAGAATGTGTTCCGTACTGGTTTATAGTGGGGTGCTGCAGTCTCCTTGGTTAGTTAAGACAAAAGCCCTCATTAACATTTGCTGCAGGACTTAAAATTTGTTACCTCCAAACTAACAAGCATAGCCTCACATCAAATTTAAATGGGTCAGGAAGCCTTTTTCAAAAAGAGCTTAAAAACAAAAAAACTCAATTTAATTGACGCGAGGAGCAGTTTCTTAGGTGCATATTGTTTTGCTTTATTTTTTTCTCAGTGTAACTGAGGCTAATTTTACAACATCAAATAACACTTCAGAGTAAAAAAAAAACCAGAAGAACTATTTAACATGTTTTATTTTGTTTTTCATTTAATATTATAGAGGGAAGGTTGTAAATTTCCTTTTGTTCTTTAATTTTGGGTTTTTTTTGTTGTTTTATTTTTCCTTATTTCTAGTGTTGAAACCAATATGTTTTAAAACTAAAGGATGGGTTAATAAGCTTGAAATAGATAACTACAACTGAAAACTGCACATTAAGTAAAAGAAAAGAAATCTCCTATTTTGTCTTTGTTGCCAGAAATCACAGTGTAGTGTCAAACACTCCAAATGACTGTCAAATATAAATTCTTCTTCCACTCCATCTTTGGCAGCTGTTTGTTAAGGCATCTAATAACAGATGTGAGAACTGTAATGTGTACAATGTGTAAGTGTCCTTGGCTGTCAGTCCCATTGCAGTTTCAATGTGTGTTACTATATGCAGTATATACTAAGCTAATGTAGTTGTTTTGTCCTTTGTCTTCTCTGTGCTTTATCTCTAGTCCGGAGTGGTAAAGTCCCATTCCTGCAGTCCTAGTGAACCAGTGATTCTTGGGGGTTAGTGGTTTTTGTGTGGTGGCCTTCCTCTGTAATGTCACCTTATGCTGCTTCCACTGTCTGTATACCTTTTAATTTCTGCTGTTGCTTTGCTGTTGTGTATTTTCAAACCTCTCTCTCCCCCTTCCTTTCTCCCCTCCTCCTCCACACGTTTCCCGTCTCTCTTTCTCTCGCTCTCTCGTTCTCTCTTCTTCACTCTCAGAGATAAAAGACTCTTAACTAGCTCAAGGTTAATGGAGCCATTTTTCCCACAGAGGAATTCTGGGTATGACTTACTCTTCCAGTGTACCCCACAATGCACTACAGAGTAATGCTCAGATATATTAAGCAAATTGACGCCATATAGCCTCAGTTGTTAACATTCCCAGAGTCCTTGTGCTCGAACTGTAAGCAGAGGGTGCATTTCTTTGGTTTTCTCCTAGGTAGGCTGGCAGAGCAATATGTAGAGCAATTACCAGTGAGATAGGAAATTCTCTCAAAGGTCAACAGGCATTGTTTAAAAAGGAAACTGAGCTTAGAATTGTCATATATATTCGCTTACGTGTACAATGCTAATGTATTAACTCAACTGTCCTTCAAATTTTTGATCACTCACTGCGCTGAGTCAATTTCTATGGTAGCTTTGAATTTGAGAAGTAGGTCCAAGCCTCAGAGGAGTGATAGCAAAAAAAGGAATTGGACGCTAGAAATTTAATCAATGAGCTTTTAAAGGTTCCATGGGAAGGATTTATGTAGGTCTGAAAAAGGTGAGAAAGCTGATTGGGAAATTCAAAGTTCAATTTTGGAAGCTCTGCTCTAGCTATGGAACTATCAAAGGACTGCACCTATCAGCTACAAAGAACAGCTAGACAGCTGTTGTTGTTTTGGGTTTTTTTTATAAATGTTTCTGTGTTGTGTCAAAATGATTTCTGGTGATTTAAACTAACAGATAATCACAGCTGCTGTCTAAATCCATAGTGTTTAAAATTACAAAATGAAAAAAAAACTTCATTACCTGTGAAGACTGTGTCTGTGTTTTTAACTATTTCTTGTACAAATATATGAAATCTTTTATGAGGAGACTGGTGCCAAGTAGCTGAATAATGGGGAAAGGGATTCTGTTCGTATAAATCTTAGCAGTGTTACCAACTCTACAATATAAAAAAAATTAAAATGTTAAAAAGTGACAGCTATGGTACATTTATTTTGTGTTAAGCTAACCGAATCTAACTTCTTGAGTGCCTGGCTTATTTGAAACATTTTTTTCATTGATCATTGATAATGCTGCAAATCAGAAATGTACATACTTCATTTACAACAGGGTTCTTTTTATACTTTTGTAGATTCTCATACATGTCATACATGGTTGTCTTTATGTAACTTAATTTTTTTTCATCCCGCAGGTGCCATTTTCATAATAAACTTCTCTTGGATTTGTTACTATCTGGCATCATTTCTTTTACATATAACCATCCTGACTAATGAATGCTGGTAGTATTTGTTTGAGCAGGTATTTTTAAAACATTTTGTAAA
This sequence comes from Chloebia gouldiae, assembly GCA_003676055.1. Classification (NCBI taxonomy): domain Eukaryota; kingdom Metazoa; phylum Chordata; class Aves; order Passeriformes; family Passeridae; genus Chloebia; species Chloebia gouldiae. The sequence goes on along the minus strand of QUSF01000004.1, from coordinate 20,284,523 downwards.
AAAAAAAAAAAAAGAAAGAAAAAAAAAACTAAAATACAAGAAAAAAATAACCAAAAATGAAAGAGGAAAAAGCAAGATTTTATTAACACTTGTGAAATGAAGAAAAGAAGCTGTCAAGATGTAGGTTAAGAATGCTAATCCAAATACTACAACAAACTTGCCACCATTCTAAATTCTCAGCTACCCCAACTCATTGTCATATTGAGCATTTTTATGCACATTATCAAAGCTGAATAATGAACCTGCAACATTAACCACAATAGAAAGTGTGCATTTTTTCCTTGATTAATGCACACTGGAAGAGGTCAGCTTTGGTACATTAATCATTTTAAATGCACTTTATATTTTCATTTTTGCACTCTACAATGTTACAGTGAAAGCCTTCAGTCACATTATATCCTACCTAGGCTGCTGATTCTTTTAAATGTGTACTTTCTTTCCCCAGAGTACAGGGAAACTGTAAGTAGTTGGTGTCATGCTGCTAGACATTCTGCCTTCCCAACTGAGGACAGAAACATTTGCCAGTGCAAAACTGACAAGGCAAAAAGCCTTGGTCCCACAAATGAAAGAGGGGAAAAAATTCAAATACACTTTTGATTACACACACACAGTGGCTGGCCTTAAAAACGGAGCAACCTTGCATAAATTCTGGGTACAAAAAGGCCCAGTTCAAGTGGATTTTGTCTCTGCAGTGAAAAGCAGGGAGAAGCTAAGGCACAGGAGATGCCTCCCCAGGTACCCATCGCTGTGTGCCGACCCTGTGGCTGCTCCTGCATGTGCAGAGAACGGGCTGGGGGTGGGACAGGAGGGGAGTGGAAGCCTTCTCACCCCTATAGTTCTGCATTCATTGCCCTTTTTTACAGTGCCTCTACCACCTGTCAGAAATATTTCCAAACTCCGTATTTTATTTTGTTATGCTGAGCATGCAGTCCCTAAGAATGCAAATTTGCCAATAGCCAAAATCTCTAAGCAGCTTTGAGTACCTAATCTCTTCTCTTCTGTATGTCCACTTAGAAATTAATGCTGCTGGGCTAGTCACTCTGGGCCAAATTCTGCTTGCCTTATAAATGCTGAGTAAAATTGTCTATTCACAGTTTGCAGCACAACTCTTTACTGTGAAACATACACTCAGCTGAAGTAAGAGCATGTGAATCTGGCTTTCTAGGCTGATTTTTTTAAAAAAGTGTGCACAATTATAGCTCAGTGAGCCAGCCCAATACCTTAATAGATTGAAGTCTGGCTCTCAGCTTCCAAGCAGTGCAGGATGCCCACTTCCCAGGCTCCAAGCATTGAGTTTGATACAGCTCCAAGTTGCAGGGGGTAGAAAGAAGCAGAGGTTAGCGGTGCTGCTTTCAGCTCTGCTTGCGTGTTCCAGTTGGCAATGCATCTTGTTTATGAGGTAGCTAAGGGTGCCAATGCCAGCCGAGAGGAAAACAGAATTTAAATGCAGATTGAAAGAACGACCAGAATAAAGCTTAATGGAAGAATAACATGCCTGTTCCAAATAAGTGTTAAGCAGTATTACTAAAGCCACTAATTTCAAGAAGGGGCTTGAGAGGGACATTTCTGAGTAATTAGAAGGGGGTTTTATATCTCAGCCATACTGCCTACACATGCATCAGAGCATGGGGTTGATGGTCAAACTTAATAGACTGCTCTAAGATTTGCAGTTGAATGAGGAAGTTTGTGTATTAAAGAAAATTATGGAAAGGCCATTTAATGGAGGGATTTTCGTAGTGATGCTGTTGCACTCATCTATCTCTTGTTATCTGCAGCAACTACAATAAACAAATCAACTGCTTGAAAGTGTTAAGCCCTTTGAAAAGGTTTCTTTGGGGTAGGCCTAGCTATCTTTGTTATATTTGAGGAAAATTTTTTTGTCGTACAGGAAGTTGGGCAAACTTTCTCAAGCCATTTCATCAAAGAACATTTCCCAAAACAAATAATCTCTGTAACTGCCATCTCTAGAAAATTTGTTCCTGACCCACTTATTTTGCAAAGTGATGTATGCGGGTATTTAAAAGCTAGCTGAAGGGTTGCAAGAGGAAAGGGCTCTTTCCAAGCCTCATGACTCGGAGAAATTACAATGAAAGAAAAATTTTTCAAAAGTACTTAAAAATCAGCTCTGACAGCTAGCACTGGTGCTTTTGCACAGTGGTCGTGTCACTGGAGTAACTGCGATGCCTCTGACAGCACATTTATTGTTATGATTCTAGGAAATGCATTAGTTTAAATGTGTCAGTGCTCTCAGAGTTATTTGCATAGTATTTTCCCTTCTTACCATTGTAATTTCTTTATTTTCATTTTAGAGCTGGGGGAGGAGGGTGGAAAGACTGGATATGCATTGTCAACTAATTTAATGAACTGTCATCTATCCAGTGAGTTTACTGAAGAGCCTACAGAAATGTTAACAAATGGGATGTCACCAGAGCCACAGATGCTCAGGTAAGATCAAACCCTTTATAAAACATGCACATGCATGCACACAGGGTGGTACCTATGTATATATGCATAATAAAGGTTCTTTCTTCCTCTCTCACCTATTGTTTCATCTTTTCATAAGTGAGAATTGGAAGTTATTTTCATAAAACCTATCAAATCACATACACATTTTCCCAGCAAATCATAGAATCACAGAGTTCTTTGGATTGGAAAAAACCTTAAAGATCATTTAATTCTATCCCACTCCAACTGCCCTCCAATGAGTAGGGATGCCACCCACTAGATCAGATTTCCTAAGGCCACCCAACCCAGCCTTGAACACTTCAAGGGATGGTGATGCCCAGCTTGTCCACAACTTCACTGAGCAACATGTTCCAGTGATTCACCACCCTCTGAGTAAAGGATTTCTTCCTAGCATCTAATCTAAACCTGCCCTCTTTATTTTTAAAACAATTGTCCCTTGTCCTGTCACTATTTGTCTGTATAAAAAAGTCCTTCTTCCTTGTTTTTTATAAACCCCCTGATGGTACTGGAAGGCTGCTAGGAGGTGTCCCTGAAGCCTCCTCTTCTCCATCTTGAACAACTCCAACTCTCTCAGCTTGTCCTCATAGAAAAGGCGCTCCAAACTTCTGATCATCTTAATGGCCCTAACAGGACCAAACAGAATCTTTTTGGAAGAAATACATCATGAGATAAGCCAAGGATTCAGAGTTTTTCTTTTAATTGACCTGAATCAGGTTGGGTATTCTCTCCTAAGTTTTGTTCAGAATCCTAAAGTCAGCAAGAGAGAGTGGACAAACAGCTTTTATTTCCATATCAGCATGATGTGGGTCTTTCAGCAAAACAAAAACTCAGAGTAGTTCAGACTTCTTTTCATGTAATATATTTCACATTTCTAGAAGTATCATACTCTAGAAATAAATACAGAAAGCTTAGTAACTCGAGCCTGAATCCAAGCAGACAAAATCAATGAGTTTGATTACATTTATAGGAAGTCTTAGTTTTTTTCCCAACTTGTAGGAGCTGTGTAGACTAGATGCAATGTGGAAAATAAGGGATCTTTTTGTAGACACCAAGCACACATTGGGTATTGACTTAATGCTTGGGCAAAAAGATCATCAGGACCCAATAAAGGCTTACAGGATGGCAATGGGAGAAGGTTTGCATGCTTTGCAGATGGGAGACTGTATTGCCCAGCACTTAGTCTCAATTTACCTCTCACTGACTCTAGAGACATAGAAATATGGAGGTTACCTTTCCCCTTATAAGTTTTCCTGAGCAGAAGGACTCCTTGTTTTTCTTGTTTTTAATAAAAGGGAACATAATATTTTCTGGCAAAAGGAAAGGAATCAGGTTTTCCTCTTGCTTTAAAAGCATTCACAGATTTATAGCGGAAATGACAGGAACAGGATGTATTAACCATATGACCCCAGCAGAATGAGTCTTCGCTCTTGACTGATTTAAAAGTTTATCTCTGTCCTTTGAACAGCCACAAAGGGTCAAGTCTTGGTCTTGCTCAAATCAGTGAGAGCTTGACTAATGACTTTAATGGCTTCAAGACCAAAGTTTTGAGCCAATACTCATAATCAAATAACAAAGCACAGCCTATAGCATGAACCACTGACCAATGAGTCAGGCTAATTGTTACCCTGCATCCTTTCTAATCCTGTACCACATCATTCACATACTGAGAAGCTCTTTTTTGTTTAATTAAAAAGCTTTTCCCAGTTTTCCTAAGCTGCATGGTCTGATTCATCCAAAGATTCCTTCCTTTAAAACAGGTGAGGAGGGAGGCAAAGGCATAGGTAGGCCTGCAAAGACTGCTGTCTCACCCATGATCTGTGGGAGTGCCCCTGGCAGCCTGGGTCTTTTATATAAAAGCAATGGTGCAAACTCTGCTGGACATCAAATCTTGTATTTTCTTGAACTGACAGCAGTACTAAATGATGGCACATCAATGTCACCAGTATAGCTTTCCCAGACCCTCTTTGAATATCATCTAAGAGACAGAAAGTTTACACTGTAAGCAGATGAGTACTCACTGAAACCAGTTTTCAATTTCTGTTCAGTGCTGTGAATTTCTGAGGTCTCTTAGTGTTGATTTTCCTGTATTTCATTTCTTTCTTCTAGCCAGTTGTCTGCTTTATTATAGCATGTAAGGTAGCATCCTGCTGGGTAGTGACAAAAAAATTATTTAATCCAGTCTCCTTGGATCCTAGAAAATGGAAAGAGCCAGTATTCTCCAAAGATTTCTTTGAGCTGAAAACACACCCTAAATGCTGTGATTCATCCTTGTAGCAAGGACCAAGGGATCTTGGGCTTTTCAGGATAAGATCAGTTTCTGAGAATGTGCCTCCCATTTATTGCTCATTGGTACCTCAAAGAAGCTTAAGTTTTGTCCACTCTCCCATTTAAAAGGAAAATGTGTTCTGTATACTTTTGCCTTGCTACAAGACTTGCAGCTTATGTGCCTGACTTGGGCCCCTTCAGTTCCTAGACAATTTTCTTCAATAAATATTACCTGAAATTTCAGGTTGCATGTTGGCATGATCATTTGCTTCTTATGAGATTGTAGTCTGCCTTCATGTGTTTTTTTGGCAGTATTTTTCCTCTATTTTCCACCACCTTTTTTTTTTTTGGCTTTGCCCATCCTTATTACCTTTAGAATGTCTTCAAACACACACCCCAGGTGCATAGTACTTCCCCAGCATGATCTATAACCATTACTGCCATTCCATGGGTCTTGTTACCCAGCAAATTTTATATCCAATTGAGTATTTTACTATCAGTCCCATACTTGCTAACCTTATAAATTAATCTGTTATGTGGCACTGCATCGAGAGCCTTTTCAAGTCCAAGTAAATTATGTCTCCTTCTTCATTGCTGTCCACTTTCATTGCCACTTCCTCAGAGAAATGAATCAAGATTGTTAAGCGTGACCTCCTTTTTGTAAATCCATGCTGACTACCTCTAACCAATCTATATTAGATTGATATTAAATCAGGACACAGACTCAAAGGGGGCCTGTTATATAAATGCAACCTAAGGTTGCTTCATGTGGAGATGAGAGATAGGAATCACTTATACACTGAAGTTAGCTGTACAGGTCTGATGGTTTGCCAGTAACTTATCAGTGGCCAGATCCCTCCCCAGGGTCTCAACCAGAACTCCCCTGGAGAGAAAAAAAGCTTTTATCTGCATTTGCCTAGTCTGTTTCTGCTGCAGAAGTGAATGTGATCACCGAGGATGAGAACTGGTTCTGCTTTTATTCATCTGTGATTAAGTCTAAATCACAAAACATTGCAAAACCCTAATTTTTAACATAATGCTGTCCCTCAGCATCTGAGAGAGTTGTATCTGCCTAAGATGAATGTCAAAAGGCAGCATGGGTGTTGCTTTCTGTACAAATGCAGCTAAAGGATGCCAAGAGAATCTCCCACCTTGGCCAAGGTGCTATGTCATCTGCAACAATTTTCCCAATATCCCCTTAGGACAGATCTTGCTTCCCATGAAGCATGTGTCTACTCTAAATACACATCACTACTGACTAATGTCAGAAAAGCAAGTTTTTCCTCAGCAAGAGGTGGTGTCAGGGACTACAGGGTGCAGCTGTGTGAACTGCACCATGTCTCCTTGCTTGCTTGCTGGGGTACGAAGTTGGCAGCCCACACAAGCGGGATGAGGAAAGAGGCTCTCAGCAGTGAATCCTGGGAGCAGTTTAGGTATAAATTAAGTATATTTTATCAGATTTTCTACCTCAGTGACTGAAAATATGTCCCTCAATGGTGTAAGCATAGTGATGGTCTCTTCAGTTTGGGAGGAGAAGGCAAATTGATACCAGCATTCTGTCTTGAGCTTGTTTGACAATATGTGCATCAAGCACATTGAGATCCAGGGGAAGTCAAAGGCATCCCTCAGGAAACTAACCTCTGGCCTTCTGCCTCACAGGACACACAAAGTGCATCAAGTGAGCCTTTTAATGTACACCCCATAGAGACTTATTGCTTGTATCCTATATATACACATATGGCTCCCTTCAAATCAGAAATGTGGTAGTCCATGTATGGTGGGAGAGATGTCGCTTTGGGAGAGTTCAGCACGGTCAGTGCTTAGATATTCTGGCAAACATCCACTGAAACAAAGGAGAGAGGCCCCCCACCCCATCCCCAACAGTTTGGCTTGTGTTCAAGGCCTTGACCCTGTAACAGCCAGCACAGACATGCTCAGAAAAATAACTTGCAGACACAGTAGGTCAATACAGAGAAGCATAACTTAAAGATAAGGGTTATAAGGGTATAAAGAAATTGTTGGAGCATGTCTTCCCTGTTTGGAAGGGAAGATTGCTCATGTGCTTTATGATGCAAGAGTTCTGCAGAGAAAGACTATCATGTACTTCTTATGCAAATATTAAAACAGAAAGGCAAAAAAAAGCCAATCATGTTGCTAGAGTCCTCTTGTTCCCACTATCTGTTATCTGCAGGTAAAACATAGTCTTGTCATTGGCATTAGAGACATCCCAGCTACATGGAATCCCACAGTCAAAGAAACATGGCTTAATATCAAGTGCATCACTTAAACTCATATATACAATCCATGTTGCCCAATATCTTTAAAGGAGCAGCTGTTGAATAAGTATAGAACTTAGAAAATATATCAGATATCTGACAGCAAGTTATATAACACACCCTTCCAGCAGAAATTATAACAGTGCTTTTCTAAACAAATCTGGTCATAGGTGAGAAATCAGATTATGGTAACCCTCCCTTCTGATGGTAAAGCCCTGTTGAAACAGTGACCTTGCTGAAACTAATGAGAAGTATGCTCTATATAAGCACAATTTGTAGAGTTGAATCTTATACAAATTAGGAACAATAAAAAGTGAACCAAAAATGTAAACAAAACCAGCAGCAACATCATTTGTCATGTAAGGTTCTGCCTATGATTTCTGGCATACTTTTGTGAGTAAATAGTGAAGTTTGTAAAGGATCAAAAGTACCTTGTTTTCTCTATGTTGCCCTGCAGCAGATGAGTTGCACTTACAGGAATCCGCAGTGCACTTCAGAGAAAGCATCCATGAGAGAAGAGGGTGGGAACTGACATTTGAGATAGGACATATCATTTAACTTCATCATTAAACGTCTGCAGGACATTTGCCTTCTCTGCTTCTTTGTATCACAGTTCAAACATCCCCACACACCAAAAGTGATCTGGCTCCCCATGATAAGCAGGGACTCACACCAGCCAGACAGCTTGAGCACTGAGTGGCAGAGTCACAGCAGGGCGACACAGGACATGGAACTCCACCACACTCTTGCCTTGCATACATCATTCCTGGCTGGCAGTGTTAGGGATACACTGACTTGCATAGGTGTGAGCACAGCACAAAATTTCTAAATACACTTTGGGCCATTAAAGTAAAAATCAAGTTGCTTAAAATATGAAAATTTCTATTACCAGAAATCATACCCTGAAAACAATTTGCCCAAACTTCATAAAAATTAACTTCAACATTGGCTTAGTACCAAGTTTAAAAAGAAGAATACAAAACTCAAAAACTCTTCTGTTACTTTAAAGGCATGGTGCTGAGGTGTGAATTGCCTCAAACATGCACCACTTCAACTACCTGATGCTGCAAGGAGATGCAGGACTTTGTCAGTTAGTCATGCATTTATTTCCATCACTAAAATTCATGTTCCAATGCAGACAAGAGAAGGGCTTTTTTTGAAACTGAATTAAACCACTGCAATATTTTAGACCTTTGCTTTGACCATGAGCACAAACTTTCCTTTATTACAGAGACTACAGAAGGAAAGATATCTCCCTGTAGTCAACACATCCCCCTAAGAAGTGGGAAATCTAAAGTGCCTTCTTTAAGAAGGCTGGAAATATCCTCTCCCCATCTATTTTGGTCAGGTCCAGAGGACGACAAAACATTCAAGAGACTGATAAATAAATAAATCTGACAAAACAACTACTTGTAATTCCCTAAAAGCATGCTGTGATACTACTTAGTAGCACTGCTGAGTAATGATGCTGCTGCTGTTTGCAGTTGTATCAGCATCAGTAGTGATGCGGTGTATTGTAGTAATAGTATCACTTCTACTATCCCCCAGTAGTGATGGTAGTGGTACAAGGATAAGTTCAAAGTACTTGCTGGATTTTCCTGTGCTTATGAAAGTGCACTTAACTGGGAATGTTTGCTTCCAACTTCCTTGACCCTCTCTGCTTCCTTTTACCCATTTTGGTCACTGATAGATTCATTTTTTCATTTGTGCACAAGATTCCACACTGTCAGAGGTTAGCAAAGTAGGCAATTTGTAGTCTTTATGTTAGAATATTATTTGTCAGTTGACCTTGTAATACTATCATTTGATAACTGCATGTAACACCAGCATTTAATACTCTGTCTGGGCTGACAGATAAAATTCAAGGCACAAATCAGTAACTGTCCAAGGGCCTGATCACCACGAAGATGGGTTGCCTTTTCTCCCATGCCCAAGCTAATGCTGCCCAAAGAAATCTGTATAAGCTATCAGGAGGGGCTCATCATAGTGGGTCACTGGTTCTCAAAATTAGCTACTTTATAATTTGCCACAGTGGGAACTTGACAGCCTTGTAAGGGGCATGCAAGGAGCTTTTCTTTAGTTGTCTCAAACAACTGATAAATGCTGTGATGTTATATGTCAGAAAAAACATTTTCTTTGTGATATGGGTGGGTTTGGGAATCTCGTCTCCTACTGTAAGAATATGTCCCAGACCAGGGCTCAAGGAATATTTAAGTGCTGATCACTAACTCAAAACAGTACAATAGTGTTAAAAATAATGATAATAATGATGAATGGTAGCACAGTCTTATTCATAATTGTTCATTACAACTGAAATCTGATTAGATCTTCAAACACATCCCATCCATATACCTGACAGCCCTCTGCTGAGCTATAAAGGTGAGTGGCACGTGCTCAGTGAAGCTGACCCATACAGTGAAATGGCTTATGAGAAATGATGATATATGATGAGAATACAAAACTTGATAATGGGTTTGTTTATTGATTGCAACTAAAATTCATGAACTGTGAAGCTGGAAACTGCACCAGAGGGAATTGGTCCAAGAGGACATTACGGGGGGAATAGGAGAGGGAGAAAGAGAATGTATTACATGCAAACTAAGTTAAAGGTTGCTTAAAGGCTTCTGATTCCACAAGCAGAGCCTCTGAGGATAGGATCTGAAAGCCTTTAATGCTGCTAAGGCTTTGTCAGTAAGATATTTGCATATTTTGCCTACAAACCCAAAATGCTGTATTAATTCATTTTTATTTACCTTTCTGCCACTTCTAAAAGAAACCTTGCAGGAAGCTATTAATGACACCGCTTCATACGACAAAATTTTCAGAGAGGCTTTGCAGGTAGTGACTGAAGGGGAGAAAAAATGTGTGTCAAATTTAGGTTATTAACAATGTAATCCTTAAACAGACAGTATCTCAAAGACTAATTCATCTTCAAATTTGTCTGTAAAAGCAGCATGATCCTTCACTCTGTGTGCATGCAAACTTATATTGCATGTCTTTTTTTTCATCATGTTTACTAGAAAGCAAAGAAGGAGAGTTTTGCAGCACTGGGCTGGTGGCTGGAAAATACAATTTTGCTATGGCACCTTCATGCTATAGTACCTTCCATTCAAATTCAAGTTCTTTTCTCCACAGTCCACCAGCAAAACCAACAGACAAGCAGCTTTCTCTCACAGATCATGTGCAAAGCAACACAGTAGCACCGTGGGTGAGACTGATGTATTTTGTTGTAAGCTACACAATATTTTTTGCTTACTGCAATACCAGGTTCTTTCTGGACAGAGCTTTGAGCAAGCTAAATTAGAAGCAATTGCTCTTAAATCTGTAGCTACAAGAAATCAGGAGTCCCATTTAATACAATTTTAACAGCATGATTTTTTAACCACAGTATGGCAAAAGGAGTCTTGACCTTTTCCCTACTTAACTATAAAGTACTGAAACCTTTGTGTCTTCCCACACTGAGAGAAAACCTTTTCCTCATGTGAATTTATAATATTCGGTACAAGCTTCTTTTAAGCTTCCCTTTTGTTGGAGGTACATTTTTCCTCCCTCTACTCAAATCCTTTTAAGATATAATTTATTAGAGGTTTACTCTTCCTTCCTGTACTTTTCTGCTCTGGGTGTTCTATTTATAGTCTTTGTAATGTCAAAATTATCTCGGAGGAAAAACACAGAGTCACATATGTCACCAACATAAATGGCCCCCATTCCACTGCCCACTCCAGAGCCACAGCCTTTCTGGGTGCCTCTCAGCCCTGCTCCACACATGGGCTAGCAGGGAGGCAGACAGGGAGGGCAAAAGGCAGCAATGACACCTGAGTGGAAAGGCCTCTGTTTACAGCACAGGTGTTCTACGAAGGCTTTCATGACTCTGTACTGAAAAGCTACAGTGAACTGCAGCTATGTTTGTTCTTCACAGGTGCTGTTTTGTTTTCCTGGCGTTTTTCCACACAAAGTGAGGAAACATTGCATCTGGAAAATTACAAGTTCTGCTCATGCCAGTAGCTATTTCTGGAGAAGGAGCCCTGTGACCATTAACACAGTTAATTAGTAGCAAACCCCAAAGATGTTTCTTAGATCATGGTACAAAGTGATAGAAGAAAAAGAAAGAAAAACAAAAGTCTAGGTAGACGTCTTCAAAATGGGGTATTCCAATTTTAAACAAATTAATATGAGGGAATTAAAAAAAAATGCTCAGCAATGTAAGGATGTCACTCACAGAATCACAGAATATGATGAGTTGGAAGGGACCCAGAAGAATAATTTACTTCAAATCCTGGCCATCCCCAAGAGTCACACCCTGTGCCTGAGAGTATTGTCCAAATCTTCCCAAACTCTGTCAGGCTTCCTGCTGTGACCACTTCCCTGAGGAGCCTCTTCGAGGGCTCAATCCTCTGGGTGATGAACCTTTTTTCTAATATCCAATCTAAACCTCCCCTGACACAGCTTCAGGCTATTCCCTTGGATCCTGTCACTGTCACCACAATCAAGAGATGAGTGCCTGCCCCTGTTCTTCCCCTCATGAGGAAGTTGTAACTGCAGTGAGGTCTCCGCTCAGTCTCCTCCAGGCTGAACAGAGCAAGTGACCTCAGCTGCTCCTCATATGGCTGCCCCTCAAGGCCCTTCACCATCCTTGTTGCTTCCTCTAAGCACAGGTGCTTGACATACCTTTGAAAACCTGCAGCAGCTCTGTGTGACAGCATCTTTTCCTGCTGTGTGTTGCCCTGGGGATGTCACAGGACAAGATGCCACAGTGGAGAAATCACGTGTGGAAACAGGCTTCTCCAACGTGCCTGGAGTAGTGTCTGGAAAGGTCTTTTGTGCTGACATCCACGCCCTGCAGTTCTAATATGACAATTAGTTTATAATCCTTTAATATATTTTTATCTAATTTAAACTTCAGCACTGAAAGAAGATTAGCCATATAGCTCAATTACTTAAATGCTTAAGACTTTTCTTACACACCAAAAAGAAGGAAAGTTTATGTATTTGAGCTTTAATGCCCCATTATCATTTCCCTCCTTCCTTCAAAAACAGTTGCAAAACATATAAATTGCATGAAATATTCAGGGCCAGAAGCTCCTTCTCTTTGCTGCTCTTTAGAGGTCATTATCAGGTTTAATGCTCATTTGCAGCCCAGTAAGACAAGAAAACCACAGACATGGTTTAGTGGCAAACACAGTGGTACTGGTTGAACTCAGTGACCTTAGAGGTCTTTTCCAACTTAAATGATTCTGATTCTTTGACCTCCAGATATCTGGAAAAGTTAGTCTGGAAGACCATGTACCTAATTCAGGTGCCATTCAAGTCAGTAGTTGCAAACCCAGTCATTCAGCCCCTTGTCCCTGAAGGATTGAGTGCATCTGCTTCCAGATGCACACGGGATCATCAGGACTGGGAGGGGTCCAACAATGATGATCCTGGCTCTGGGCATGCGGTGTGCCCACATCTGTCACCTACTGCCTGGAAAAAGAGCAGGATATGTCTTTGCTGCTAGTGTATTCATGTTGTTCATGATCATTTTAGTTTGGGCAAATCGCCTCCAAATTTGTTCTAACCCAACTATAGCTCTATAATGTTTGGCCTACCATTTTGATCACCAAAATATCCACACTCTGCTCAAAAAAATGCACCTGAGCTTTTTGGTTTTCCTTTATTTTTGTTTCTATTTTTTTTTTTCAACAAGATACAGAGATTCACTAGAGATTTAACAACTGCAGTAGAGGCACTGTGTCTATACCATAAGCAAAAGTAGAAACAACGAGAAAGCTTCCTGGATTTTGTAAAATGTTAATAAAAATAAAATGGTTCAAAATAGTTAGTTGTCTAGTTGTCAAATACCTTGCTTAAAACTACTCTTTGTTGATGAACAGAATTACAGTTGAAGTCATAGTTGTCCAGTGATACCATTGTGGTTCATTTTTACATGGTTTTATGACAGTTGCTATTTATGTTTCTCTCTTCAGTAAGAGAAAAAATTCAACAGAGAAGAAAAGAAAGTATATATTTTGTTTATAAATACAGGTGTGACAGATAGAGCCATGTACAAACTCTGTCTTAAGATTTGGCCTCTTCCATCTACAAAACTTTACGGGAAAAGAAAGAAAACCTAATTTTGCTGTAACATTTTCCAGAATAATTACTTCATCTGCTAGTAAATTTATTTTATCAAATTGTCTGCTTATTTATATCTATTAATTGTTTCTTAAAGAAGCAGTAGTAAAAATAAGAAGAGGAATAACTATATGCAATTGCAATGTCTAAAGAGGAGACATCATATTGGAAAATAATTAGCTATTCAAAAATGATCACATTAAATTTACTCTGTATAACAGAATAAAATATAAGCCATTTTAGGCAAATCCCCCTGCTCCTGTTAAGACATATTTTGTATAGATAGGTTCCTAATTTTAATCCTTTTCCTGTGGGTAACAATGGTGTTATTAAGGTTAATATTACTTTTTTTTCATTTATTTTAATTATTTAATTTATAATGTCAAAAAATAAAATTGAAATGTACTCACACTTGTAAGAGCTTTGGAAATCATGCAGCAAGATTTTTTGAAACCTTTTCTCCTGTTAAATTTCAATAACACACACTTACCAATTCCTTTCTAGTGGTTCCTTTCAGGGGATCAGCTGCATTAATTTAACTCCTCTACTGTGATTTGTAGTTAACAAAGACTACACCTGGGGATAAAAGGAGCTTGGTGACTGATCTGCTTTTTGCTATCATTTGCTTGGTCTGAAGGTAATGGCAACACTGAAGGTAAGGCAACACTGACAATGTTTAAAAAAAAATGAGGAGTACTTCAGATTTGCACTGTAAGAAATACATGACAGAGAGGAAGATAGAGATTGTTGAGGGAAAAAAGCTGAAAAAAGATGTCAGCTTTGAAAAAGCATCTTTTTTACCTAATTTTTTTTCTGTTAGCCTCCAGTCCAGATGTTTGCCTAATCCAAGCAGCCAGTCCAGCACTACACTATCACCACTATCCCTATGGGGGCCCACGACAACTTTCAGTTCTCCACACTCCTGCACTGCCCTCATCTTCCACCCACCAGCAGAAAGGATCACTCAGCTGGTCAGTTTGCTGGTGCCAGAGGCCACGTTGCACAGGAAGCAGAAAGGTGGGAGACCTGCAGAGCCTCTGCACCCCTGGCACATGCCAGGATTGAAATATTCCTGTCCAGAGATGGGATCTGTGTGTGCATGTGCACAAGTCTCTGCATCACCCTGCCTTTTGCTGCCTTGTGCACAAGTGGCTCTGGGGATCCCTGTACCCTTGGGAGAGACATCGCTCAATAATAACATGTGCCTCACAACATAAATAGCAAAGAAGAACCTCAGTCTCGTTTCCAGAAAAATTATTTTTTTTAATAATCTATGATTTCTAAACAGCAGGGAAGCAAAGGACATTATTCAGCTCCTGAACAGTAATGAAAAATATGTGGCTAAAGTACAACATACTTTAGCTGAAAAACTAGACACCTCAGCGCACACATAAGCATCATTTAAAAATCATGTAAAATCTGCACATGATTTCAAAAGTGCCCAAGTTCCTCAGGATGGGTTGCAGTAGAAATGTCAGAGGAGGGCTGGGAAATTCCTCAGGCAACCTCCAGGACCTGGGGGACACATTCCACTGCAGGCCACTCTCTCTGCTCATGTGTGAGGCTGAGGAGGGAGGGATGTGGCACACCCCAACAAGACAGGGGACTGCGTGAAGACTGCCAGAACAGTCCCATATGTCCAGAAAGCCCTTCATGTTTGCCTCTCCACTGCCTGCAGCTCCAGAAGAAGCTGAAAGAGGCATGCCATACATTCTGTGACTCTGCAGAGATGGGTGCAAGCATCATCATTTAATATCATGGGAGGTAAAATAAATCTTACACACACACACACACACAAAAAAAAAAAAAAACAACATAGGTAAACAAAGGAAAAAGTAATCTTTTTGTAAAACATCAGAGCATCTCAAATACATCACTGTGATCTAGAAGTTATGAGACATTGCCTAATACAGTTTGTACCACATGGTGGCAACACTTCCATGTTTGATTTATTGAGCTTTTCTCATAATCTTTCTTCTGATACTAAAAAGGACAAGTGTAGGCTCTGGTATGTGCAATTAATTATTGTAGAGAATAAAAATAAAAGGTTTGAATTACTTTGGTACTACTTTCTGTCCAGGACTCATACTAAATTATTTTCAATATTACATTGTTTTATGTCCTGAGACATTTCTAATAGGAAAATTTCACATTCCTCAGGCATCAGTGAGAAGCCCTGTACGGCAATTTCATCTTAAATACTGGCAGAAGATAATTTTTTTCAGTGTGCAACCACAACCATGACAGAAAATGTTGAGGAGCTGCTTGCAGAGCACCAGGTACTCAGGAAAGATAAGTCAGATGGCTACCACTGTGCAGGTTTCTCCACTGCAGCTATGTTTTAAGACTGCAAGTGAACAACTGAAGGGCATTCAAGCTGTAGTCCTGCATGGTGCACAAGAACCAAGCCATGGCTCACTCTTGCAGTTTAAGTTTGATCTACAAAACTCATTCTTCCAGCAAAGATGTCTCAGTGTCCCTGCCTGCCCACCTGTGGGCACCTCACTAAACCTGATAACATCATTAATGTCAGTAATTTCTAAATTAAAGGATGTGCAAACTCAATGGCATTGGGTTCATATACCTGCAGTTTTTTGGTATCCTGTTCTGCCACCTGTCTCTACGCTAAAATGCCACTCTAAGGCTAGCAAGGGCCAGGCAGGATAGCTTTGGGGTAGCAGCCTGAAGTCACTCAGTGGCCCAGGGGTGGTACAGAGAATGGGGATGCTCCTGGGTCTCTGTTCACAGTCACGGGTGCATTCTGGGTAGAAAGCAGGCCACAGAGAGCTGCAGGTGAGGCTCATGTGCTGCAGTAGCCTGCAGGAGTGCTCACCAGCCCAGACCATGCTAGTCTCTGCAAGAATGGGGACAATGCACGTGGCTCTGTAATGACCAGGTGACTGGCCACGATTTAGGAATGCTGAATGTCTGCAATCATTACCAAACCAGGCAGCAGCCAAGTGAATAGAGCACCCAGGCTGTTGTTGGCTTCCCTGGGTCCTCTGCTGCATTTCAGCTTCTCTCCATGACACACGTAACTACAAGCTCCCTGCGAGACATAGGATTTTTAAAGGGTTTTTAAACAAATAGGTTTTTCCACCCACATTGAGCCTGTAGCCCAGGTTGCACTCATGGTACAAGGAGCCATGGGTGGGTGGGTGTGCTGGCAGCCAAGCTCCTGCTCCACACACAGGTTCACCTCAGCGAGAGAGAAGAGGCATGAGATCAGTCAGACACATGGGGAGCCTGGCTCTGGCACATATCCTGTCACTGCAGTCTTAGCCACCAGGATAACCCACACACACCCAGCCCTTCCAGCCCCAGCACTAACCTGCTGATTTCCAGTGCAGACATGTGAAGGGAAGACTTCTGAACTGCCCTTCCAGGGCACTGTGAAGAGGTTTCTGAACTGCCCTTCTAATTTACCCAAGTGCTAAATCAACACTGGGTATTAATTTATATTGCTGATAGTTTGAGCTGAGTAAGCATAAGCTTGAGCTCAGCTGGAATGTGCTGCAAGAGCCAGATCTGAGTGTCTGTGCAGCCAGAAGCCTGCAGAGCCAATGGGAACCAGGCAGCAGGGCAGGCAGGAAACGGGCAGAGCATTGGAGGCAAAGGCATCAGGTGCAGGAACATATCAGGGTCCTGGGAAGCAATATCTTGTCGTCCTGGACTCCCTCAGTCCAGCAAGCTGAGACTCATCATGGCACTAATGCAGTCCCTGGCAAGGAAACACTGCCTGGAAGAGGCTGGCAGCTGCCTTCTGCTCTTCAACAGATGCTGAAATGGGTAAGGTCTCACCAGACTTCTGTAATGCCAGGTCTCCAGCAAAGCCTGCCAGCATGCTGAGGGACAGACAGGTCCCGACCATCATGGTGCAAAACAGCTTCCTGGCTCACAGCCAGACACTCCTGAGCAGCACCACGTGGCCAGGGATCTCTCAAATATGCAGTGCATGCCATGCACATGTCTACATAGGGGGTGATCCTAAAAGAGCCACATTAATATATATCTATGGATCTGTGAAATATACATATATATATATACATATATATATATGGCTCTGGAATGTGTCATCCAACCTTATCACACCCAGGAAAACCAACTCCACATTTCCTGCTCTTTAACATTTCCATCGCTGCTACCACAACATCCTAGATTGTGCCAGAGCTACCTGGCACAGGAGAAGAAAAACACATGCTTGCAATGCTTGCAAAACTTTCCCTATCTCACATGGGGAAAGGTGAGCAAGGGGAAAGGCCACGGATCCCAACACCTCCCAACTGGGGAGGTTGCTTCCCTGCCTACGCTACTCTTAGCAAGGGCAGCCACACTGAACACCCCTCTGAAGGTCATCTTCTAGCCCAGGTGAGAAGGAGACACCCAACACTGGCAGCTCTCACACACTACAGAGCTTATCCTGGAAGTGTTTCCTAAGTTGCCTCACGAGCTCAAAGGACTCCAGCATCAAGACATGTTCCTCCAGCAGCTGTGAAGCCGTGGCCCACAGTGAATTCATGTCTGCCTGCTGGATGTCCATGGAGTACTCTCTGTTCCAGGTCTGGGTGGCCATAGCAATGACACAGTCACGGGGTCATGCATCCATCACAAAGAAGGCAATGCAGGGGATCTCGCTGTGCAGGGGGTGCATGCCCCCCTGCATAGTGAAGGCCATGTTCACAGTGTTCTGCTTGGCCAGTCCCCTCAGAGTGCCCTGGGTTGCTGGGATGCTGTCTAAGTCAAAGGAGCACACGCTGGCAAACTGGAAGATATTGCTTTGGGCAGCTCTACTGTTCCCTCCACAGCTCCGTCTCCCCTGGGTTTTACTGCATTTTGCCAGTTCCTGCCTAAAACTAAGGCTTGCCTTCTTGCATGGATTCTTTTAAGGGCAGAAAATGAGACAGTATAAAGCACAACTAAAATCACATACATGGCAAGGATTGGGCCAAAAAACCTCTTTTGCACATATGGATGCTACTGCTTCCACTGCAAACTGGGAGAGTGTTTAGCAAGTGAAATGTCAATTAACATATTTTGCTTGACTTGTGTGTACTTAAGTTTGGGATAATTTGGCCCTAATGGTAAGCAAACACTTTGAGTTCCCTTGGGATGATGCCCAGTCTTGGGCTGTTTTCTCAATTGCTCCAAAGGTCTCCAAGACATACCCACTACTTTCTGCATTTTGTGCCTGCACTGTGTTTAAACTGGGATTGATTTAAATCTCTCTGCCCTGGGAGGAAAGAAGCTGGTGCCCATGAGTTTGATTTCTCCTTCTTCCCTAGGAGACCCATGCAGAAAGGGGGTTCCACCTCATGCCTGTTAATTACTGCCCAGTTTCCCTAATGATTCTGTAGCTGTATTCAGCTCTATGTAAAGAAATTTATTAAATAATGGGGACTCTATTTACCGAACCCATCTGGGCTGTGCACCAACAATTTAGCACTTTTAATGAGAAATACAAGCTTTGGACTAATTTTTAAGCACTTCTTTGGTGCCCAAGAGCTGCTGGGGCTGGAGAGTATGGTGCAGCACTTCCAGAGGCGCCAGTCTGGCAGAGGTGGTGCTTGGAGATATGTCTTCAAGGGAGTAGAAAAGAACAAGAAGTAAATCTTGGATTCAGCTTGAGAGAAGCTGGGGAGGAAGAAATCCATTTGAAGAACTTTTGATAGTATGCAAAAAAAAGTCTAAAATCAGTTTCTATTGCAAACTCACAGGAAATAACCAAGATCAAGGCCTACATGGGCAGAGGAGAACCTGCAGTCCCAGTGTCAAACTCTGCTGAGGGTTCTGTAGAGCCATCCCCATCCCACATGGCTCATGCTTTTCTTAGATCACAGAATATTCTGAGTTGGAAGGGACCCACAAGCATCACTGAGCCAGCTCCTTAGTGAATGGCCCATACACAAGGACTGAGCCCACAGCCTTGATGTTAATAGCTCCATGCTCTGACCAACTGAGCCAATCTCAGGGCCACCAGGAAAAGCACTTTGTGAACCTCCTCCTGTGGCAGCAAGGCCTAAACTGTGCAATCCTAGGATGCTGTGGCAGATGCTGCATTTTCCAGGCCTAAGCAGGACTCTCCTGAGAACCTGTAATTCTCAGGAATTACAGATCTCAGTCTGCAATTCCTGAGAATGGGAGGCCACATGCCGACCCTACATCTGCAGCCCTGTATGGGTCCCAAAGGCACTGAGGAGCCTCAGCTTGCCCCAGGAGCCCTTACAGAAACCCATTTTGGGGTTGCTGCTGCAGAAGCACAGGGTTGGGTGATAAAACAGCTAATCTTTAGAGCTGGGGTGCTTTTATCTATTCCTCAACTCTCCGGAGACAGAGCATAAATGTAATAGCACAGAAACCTTGAAATCAGCAGTGGACACAGCAAATTGAGACATTGAGTCTTAAGATGGCAGGGGAGAAGACTCCTTTGTGCTGCTGCACAGGGTGATGCTGGTCAGGGTGCTGGCATGGGTGCTCTGGCCAGTGGGGATGGCAGAGGGATGCATCAGTTCAAAACGCCAAGCCAGCTTGGGGAAGGCATGCCACCCCCATGTCCTCCAAAACAGCTTTGTCTACCTCTTATGGTCCTGATTTGCTGGCAAGGGGAATGAAAGGAAGCTGAGAGTCCAACAATTTTCATATGTTCCCTGGGCACAGTCACAGACGCTAAGCAAAGGAAATACAATAACAATAAAGGGAAAATGTTTAGCTTATGATATTAACATGTTTATAGCAGCAACAATATATAGGTTCTAACCTTATATAAAATTTTGATGAACTGCCAATTTTAAAAGTGAAAGAAAAGTTTACAAGAACTACTCATGGTATTTAATATTAATAATAAATACATCTATGCTCAAGTGCTGATATTCAAACTGGTTGAATTTATGATCACATTAGTTAACTCGAGTCTTTTCAGATATGTGAGTTAATGACTCAATGGAGAATTATTTAAAATATACTTGGAAAGCAACATGGATTTGCAAAGGGGAGAAAATGTTTAATGGATGTAGCAAACACTGACTCTCAGACATATGCACATTCTTTTTAATCAGAACATGAACTTTTGAAGAGTGGAGGCTCCTGCCTTTAAAACCATATGCCCCCAAAGGCCAACTTCTGATACCTCACTGTATATTTCTTCATAATTACCTTTTTCCCCCCTCCAATATTATTTCCATGAGTAGTGAATGACTGAAGATTACCTGTAACACATTTCCTAGAAAACAGAGAACCCAACCAGCTTCATGGTTATTCTGGACAGGAGGGGAAGTTGCTTTCTACTATATCTTGAATCTAGATACAAAGGGGCAGCACATTTAGGACTGCAATTCTTGAATTTGAGACAGAAAGAAGAGGATGAGAGGAATACACAGCTTTAGGTTTGGATAACAAATAAGTGTAACCTGCATGAACTATCTTACAGCAAGCGGGTTCAAAAGGAGATACTGATGCCTCATTGCTGTGGAAAATGTGGGTTCAGCTCTTTGATGCCCAAGAAGGGGAGAAGTGCTGCTCAGCACAAAGCAGTGCCAGGCAGCAGGATCCTCCTGAGGTGCGTGCTCACCAAGCCCAACCTGCTGTGCAGTGCATGCCTGTGGTAACTGCAAGTGCATCATGACAGAAATAAAAGGGCGGGGAGAACAACTGCACATGGCAGGGTTGGGCTGAACTTCACTCCTGGGGAAGGGCAGCCCTGGTCTAGTCCTGCAACAATGCATGGTAGTGACCTCTATAACCTTTACTGGAACAGGACAGCCTCATACCTCTTCCCTTCATGGGATACCTTGACCATGTATGTTCCAAAATAATGCTAAGACACCATGACACAGAACATGTCATTTAACCTGATTGGTCCTTACTCATTGCTCCAAAAAAAAAAATAAAAACAACAACAGAAAAAAAAAACTTCTACTTACATGAGTCCTGGCAGACATTTCTCCAACCAAATCTTTGGTCAGGGCAACTCTACAACATCTTCAGATAGTCCAGTGGTTCAGCATCCCAGCCATAAGAAAGCTTTTCCCAACAAATGACTTGTAGCTTCCTTCCTCCAATTTTATCCCATTATTTGTGTTTTATACATCACAAGTATCAAGAACAAACTCCTTATAATGCTTTTATTTCCTCCTTCATTTGTCTTCCCACTCTCCTTGTCCCTGGAAGGAACAGTACCAGATCTTTTAGCTTGTCCTCACAGATTATAGTTTGTAGGTCTCTGATCATACTTATTTTTTTCCAGTAGACTGATAGGGGAACATTTTTTCCACATCTTTCTTATAGACTGAAGCCATAATATCCAAGTTCACACAAATTTCCTCTTGAATCAATGAAAATATATTAATTCCCTCAGAAATGTAACAACTTAATGGGTTCAACGGAAAGGTCACACTCCTCCCTCATCAGGTGGACATGCTGTGCAGCCTAATATTGAGGATCTTCTCCTGTGGGATAAATGAAGCCAGTCTGACTGTCCTTGGGTAAGCCTCGTGTCTGACCTTTGGCATGCTGCATCCATGCACTGACAGACAGGGATCAGAGAAGGGTAGAAAGGGCAACTCCTCTCCCTTCTGTTTTTGTCTCAGTGCTGGCTTTGGCTGGGGTAGCTAATTTTCTTCACAGTGGCTGTTCTGTATCTGTGCTGAACACAGGATTAATATGATACAGAGATGTTTTTGTTATCACTGGGCAATGCTCATACAGAGAAAACCTTTTCTGCTTTTTGTACTGCCACAATGGAAAGGGGGCTGGGGGTGCGTGGGAGACTGGAAGGAGACACAGCCAGGACAGCTGACCAAAAGCGACATTGCAGGCCATATGACATCAGGTCAGTATATAAAGTGGGGGCAAGAAGGAGGAAGAGGGGGGCATTTGGAGTGATGGTGTGTGTCTTCACAAGTCACTGTTACACTTGATGGGGCCCTGCTCTCCTGGACATGGCTGAACACCTGCCTGCCCATGGGGAGCAGTGACTTAATCTTTTGCTTGGTTAGTGTGCAGAGCTTTTGCTTTCCCTTTCCCTATATTTATCTCAACCCATAAATTTTCAAGCTTTTACCCTTTTGATCTTCTCCATAGTCCAGCTGGTGGGGGAGTGAGCAGCTGTGTGGCACTTGGTTGGTGGCTGGGATTAAACCATAGGATCCACATGGGACACAGGCCTAGAAGATTTGTGTCCGCTCAGCTCTGCCTTAGGCAGCTCTTGACAAGCTAGCAGATCTGTTGGTGCTCTGGGAACTCTGCTAAAATAAATGTAGATGGCTGTGGTTGTATGCAGGAGGTTGGGAAGTTCCAAATGCAGATCTTTGGCATGCAGTGTAGCAAGCACTTGGGCACCCACAGCCACATGGTTATTACAGTTTAAAAAGCTGAGCTGCTTAACTGATGGTGGCTCAGGTTCCTCCATCTCATTGGCCCTGGAAGAGACCCAAGCACTGCACTTGTACAACTGCACCCAGACCACAGTACTCACTTGGGTCCATCATGTGCATTTATGCAGCACAGGGAGCTAAAAACAAAGTAATCAACCTTTCCCAAATCAAGGAAAGATACTGCAGATGAGAACGAAGAGAGTAGAAGCTAAGTAGAAGGCACAATAAAACAGGTGAAGAAAGAAAAATCATAACTTTCTGTATTGACATTTGTTTTCAAACTAAAGACATAATTATCCTGTAGCAAGCCTTGGCTACAGAGAAAAACATTTTGTTGGGAACTAATTAAAGAATTAGCCAGTATTTAGCTTCTCATAGATAAAGGAGCATAAGCTTTGAAACAGAAGTGTTTGCAGTATGCTTTTGAAAACTCTCTGAAGACAGCCGAGCTTAAAGTCTGTTAAGACTCTTCCTTTGACAATTAAATGTCTGTTCAGATGTCTTTTTTTTTCCTTCCTTGATTGTTTTTCCTCTTATAAAAGAAGCAGCTGGTACCTCTTAACAGCAGGCATTTTCTCCCTTGCTTAGAGCCGGGGAGGGGGGGTGGGATGTTACCATGTATCACAGTCATGAACACAGGTCATCCACTGAACCACAGTATAGGAGGGACAGGTGTCACAGCTGGCATGAAATACAGTGTTTAGTAAATTAAAAGCAACCTGCTGGCACTGTATGCCACATCAACCCCCCAAGACTACATCCTAACCAGACCTTTTCCAGGCACAAGGTAGATCAGCACCATGTCCTTGACAGACAACCTCTGGGTGCTGCAGAGGAATGCCAAGTCCCTTTTAGGAAGATAATCAACTTCTTGGTTCAGCAAGAGGGCACAATGACAGCAACCATTGTCTCTCATCCACTTTAACTCAACGTCCTCTGCCAGGGAAAGGATAACCCATCCTGAAGAGGATGCTCTGCTCCCTCTACCCAGGGAGCTGCAAACCCCTGTAACCACAAGTGATTTTTCAGAGCTCTACTAGTTTGGACTACGGGTTCTTCCTTTCCATGCTTCTCAGCAGCCCCACACAGAGCAGGGTTTTAAGAGCCAGTTACACTCTTGACTCCCCTCCTGTCAAATTAGTTCCAGGGTGTTGGCTAAGCTCAGGGATCACAAACTCCCTCCTCTCTAGCAGGACTGTGGGTGCCCAGCATGCTGGCATTGACTCTGTTTGCTGCCATGTAAGAGTTGCTGTTGACTGCCATTGACACAGTGTGGTATATAAGCACACATGCAGATTAAATTACTTCTGCTTTCTACAAGACAGATAAAAACTCTATGCCTTGTGGAAGATGATGAGAGTTTTAACCAACTCTCTGAAACAGAAGTACTCCATGGAGACAACGTTATGTGGGAAAGGGGAAACAAGTTTTACTAACCTCTCTTCCACTGTCATGTTCCTTTGCAATTTTCAGTGCAACCTCCAATATCAGATGCATTCTCAAGAGTCATGAGAATTGTAAGTGCAAATATATTTAGACATATCCCTTTGGGTAGGTGGGGGAGGAAAGAAACCCCTAAATAGCTGTAAGATAACAATTACTGCAAACATATTTGCTTAGAGAAAGTTTAGTCAGAGTTCAAAGTCCTTGGCAGCTGGATGGCCAACAGCCAGCTTCTTCTCAAGCTGTCCCTAGAAACTTGTACTCTTTGAGGAGCATGCTCAGAAGAGAAATCCCTCTGCTTTCCATAGGTCTTCTCTCTATGCTCTAAGAACTCCTCAGTCTAAAAGAAATGCTTTAATCAATGGTAAATTATTTAGACATCTCTTCCCTCTCTAAGAAAAAAACTGCCACAAGTCAAATTCAAGCCCTCCATGATAGAAACCATGTTTCATATAGGAAAAGGGAAAATCTCACTCTTCGTAAGATTGTAAAGGAATCAGAAAGTTCACAGCTCTACCAAATGAGTGAAAACGCCCTGGCTTTCATTCAACTGCACTGTTAGTGGGAGTGAGGAGAAGTCTCCCACAGCCACAGGAGAAAACTGTGGGATTCAGACTGGAAAAGTAGCTGGGGGAGGATGTGAACACTGTTAAAAATAAAACTTATCCAACAACAATTGAATCGTGAGAATGTTATCTGGTTCAACAGGAGCCTGAAAACAAATGGGCATTTCAAGAAGAGGGTCACTAGCAAGGTAAATAACTTCAAAATAGCAGGAAGCGACCAAAGGAATGTGCCAAGCCAAGGGCAACAAAAAGGTCTCTCCAACACCAGAAGACAGTTGTGGATACAGATTTCAGTGTCACCCTACATGCAGCTGCATGGCACTGCACCCACCCCCTGCATCCCTGGCCACTGTAAGACACAAGACTGAAGAGATTTGCACAGGACAGTGTTCAACATGACCCAGTGTTTATTGACTCCTGCAACATTTTTTTCAATAGTAACAGGAACACAAAATGTGATGTGTGGCAAAATACTACTGGGGGTTTCTATATGAATCCAATGCAAAGTGCCAGCATTGTTGACCAGCATACAACCTGACAAGAGAAGATGTAGTCATAACTCACTCTCAGATATCTGCTGGGAGTACATCACAGTCAAAGTAGAACTAGTCATTTGCCTGCAAATAGACACATTTTTTTCTAGATGCAAGTGGTGTTAGAGCCAGCTATTTTGCAACAAGAAATACATATCATATATTCCAACATTTTAAAAAACACATAGGACTAAAACTGTTCAAAAATACAAGGGGAAAAAAAGAGTGGAACTTTTTAGACACTATTTTGTAGAAGTCATTCTTCATAGAACCAGAAGTAATCTAGAGAAAAATATTTATTAGAGGCTACTTTGCTCAAAAAGCCAGTGCTCACAGGTTTAAGAATAAAAACAGTCTCTTGATTTTCAGCACTGTCTCCTGGCCTTTTTTCCTCCCTGCACAATAAAAACCTCCTGTTGAAAATTGCAGCTTAATGGCTCTGCACATTTTTCCCATGCAATTCAAAAGGCAACCATGTTTTTTAGAGTCGTCAAAAACTGGCATGACATGCATGTGCAGCATGAAATAATGAAGGCACATTACCTAAAGATTAAAAAAAAAAAAAACAAACAGAATTTTTGGAGGATTCAAAATTAAATACCTTAGAGAAAGCATTCCTTTTCACAACTGTCTGACAAGTGCTGTTTAGCCATTTGATTTAAACAGTTTGCTATGAAGACAAAACACAAGGAAAAAGCCTCTTTGAAATACCCTCCCCCTGTGTATGTCACACATGACCAACACCCCCCCTACACCCTACTCCCAATTAAATTACAGCTTCTTCAAGGAGATCATCTCACTGGAAACAGAGTAGAGATTTAAACAGAGGACTGAGGAATTGGTTTCAAGCTCTCAAGCCCTCAACTTTTTTTGCACTTGATTACAAGTGTTAATAAAGACAACACTCCCTGCCACAGAATAATTGCCCTGTCTTCTATATATGCAATATAGATGAGGAAGATATTCACAAAAAATAAAATATGTATTTATTTACAATAAATGCAACTAAACTGCTCCATGCTTCATTCACCACACCTGTTGCTGACCACTGCAGAAACCTGGTGGTAGCAACAGTGATAACTAAAGTACCTTTCTTTTTCAGCCCTTACACAAAGCTTTTCCCCTTCCACCACACATTGGTTTTCCACTGTTCCAGGCTCCAGTAAGATGTGTACTAACAATGCTTTCTAGTTAATTTTTAAGGTTATAGTTTCAAGAGGCAAAGCAATATTTGCTCTGTTCTGATTTATCTGATTTTCCTCATTTTAAAATCATGTCGGAGTTTCAAATTTAGGTGCCATTATCAACTTTGCATAGTAATACAACAAGTTGTATTCCATCATCTTCTCTAAATAGTAATGCCATCTTTTCCAATACCTCTTACATTTCAAAGGGTTACCTCTCACTCTCAAGGAAGAGCCCAAACTCTTTCGCCTCCCACATAAACATTTTAGAATGAGAATTTCAAGTTACCACTAACTTTCCTTCAAGTCTCTGGTGTTATTTACAAACAACCATAGTAGAATAATGTTTTTCCTAACATTAAAGGATATTTATCATATTCTTTGTCTTTTTCTAGTCTTGAGTTGTAAGAATATTAGTCACACATGTTCCCTCATATTCCTCTCTTAGGGTGCACAGTGGTCAGGCCTATAAGACCATAGCTGGATCTCTGGGAGAATCCAGAGAGAATAAGGGGTTACATTCAGCATTCATGGGCAGGCTGAAGGATGATCAGCTTTTCTTTAAGACACAAAACTGCTTTAAAAAATACTCAATTTTCTATTATCATATTTTTATGTCATGAAAGTTACTTCTTTTCTGCCCTATGCAGCTATTACCTTGCTGTCACTGACGTTTAATAGTTGCCATTGCACACGACTTTTCCATACCCTAGCTCAAGTGCGGCCCCATCACAGCAGGACAACCCAGCAGAGCATGGGGAAGCAGAGCAGGGGCCTGTGGTTCAGACACACCTCCTTCACCACCATAGGCAGGTGGCACAGGAAAATATGGGACACTGAAGGGGGCATCAGTTTGGAACATTTAATAGGGCCTGACACACACACTGACAGCATGAGATAAAAATGAATGCAAGTCAGTGTATTAAGTTGAAAACAATCAATGTGAGTGATAAATACATCCACTGCCAGATTCCAGCTTCATTAAGAGCTATTCTGAACTGCATAATAAGTGCTGGTTGTAGAAGTTTAGACAAATTAGGAATAGGTTACCAGTTACTCATTGAGTCTAATAAGTTAAAAAAATAATGGAGAAAAAAAATGTGTGCTTTGCCATTGAATAACTCTCATCTCACAGCTAGGGCACAGCAGTAGTAGTTACCTGGCATCACAGATCAATTGAATCGGAATTGCAGTTTCATTCAAATTACATATGCATGCAAAATTAAACAAGTGTTCACTAAGAATATGCAGCATAAAAATCAAACCTAAGTTACCCATTATTTATCATATATCTGTCAGACTGCCAGATATATCTTTCCCTTTCAGATTCATATCTATGTCTCACAGAACATAGCAGATGGAGAAGTCACAAAGCAAGCTCTTCTCTGCATATCACTGACCTTAAGGGCCAATGCATTATGTGCCCATAAGCCTTCCAAGTTTACCAGACTTTTGGGATAAAACAGCTGCTTTACCAAACTGTGAAAATAGAGAACATACAATCCATCCTGCTCAAAACAGAAAAAAAAATGTTTTATGAAGTTGTGAACAGATACATAACTACTTTCCCCTCAGTCCTGGGACAGAAAGGGCAGTACAGCTGCAGAGTTAGAATGTGCCTCTAGAAGAGCAAACAAAATCCAGAAAATGTGATGACTGTGTAGACAAGCATCTGGGAAGTCATGTTTCTGAAGAGCTGAACCAATGTTCTGCGCAGCAAAATGATGAACAGTACATCAACAGGTCCATTTGGGACAGACCATAAAATGCTCTACAAATATCCAATTTAACTTCCCACATCAAACATCTCTATGCCTGTCAGCAGTCTGCCAACTGATTTTAAACTTGCAAGGCTTCTTCCCACTGAACTAGAACTTTTTCTCCCTATAAAGTGCAAATAAGACTCAGTTTTTTTACCACTAGTTCCAATGACCATTATCTTACTTACAAGAGTGATCAAAAGCCAATTGGCTGAGCCACTACCACTAGGCTTGAGTAACACATACTCTTTTTTTTTTTTTAACCCTGGTTATTTTTTCCAGCAAAAGGTAAAGAGCAAACAAGTCTTTCTTCTACCAGATGCAGCATGACAGGAGGCTGCCTCAAGTACCATCAGCATAAAATGCATGTGCTAGACACAACCAGTGCATTCTTGTGCATAAAAATGTTTTGCCCTTATTTGCTGGAAACGGAAGTCATCTTTGGGATCTTATTTCTTCACAAAGAGTTCATGAACAGTTGATTAGTCTTCAGTAAGAGGTGTTTCTCTCTTCCTTGCATCTACATCAAAACAAAACAAAAAAAAAAAAGGTTAAACCAGGGGGTTCTGACTGTATTCATCTGAAAACTCAGAAACAAAAAAGTTTGTTTTCAATGGACAATACTTTCCATTTCAGAATCATGGCATGAATCCACTATGTGGCCTGATTTACTGTATGATACCACAGCATGTTAACAAGGACAGTCATATATTTTTCGTGTTCAAATTGAAAATGACTCATGCAATGTTTGAGTAGTCCAATAAACTGAGACCCCAGATCAGTGATGCTTTTCCCCCACCACCTCTTGGCCCCTTTTTTATGATCCTCTTTAAGGGTGAAATCAATATTTGCTTTGCATACAAACTACAGAGATGAAAACAGTCTGTTCTGAAAATCATTTGACTAATTACAACTTTGCCCAGCTGCACACATTTTTAAAAAGACAAGTCCTCTCCACCCTGTATTTTGAGGAGGCAGCCCCTGAAGACCAGATCTTAAACTGCTCTGAACAGCACCCTTAGATCATGGTCCCAGGTAGGGT
The DNA here is from genome assembly GCA_003676055.1 of Chloebia gouldiae. NCBI lineage: Eukaryota > Metazoa > Chordata > Aves > Passeriformes > Passeridae > Chloebia > Chloebia gouldiae. Next base: position 20,255,506 of record QUSF01000004.1, on the reverse strand, counting down.
GTTGGAACACATCTGGACAACCCAGTGCGTGACTCACATGCCATTACTCCAGCAGCAGGCAATGTGGCTGCCATTAGAAAGCTGGGTCACCTCTTTGTGGGCTTCTGCCCTTCACTAATACAAAAGATAGACTATTCATTCAGAACATTTAAAGAACACAATTATTAAATTGTCTGTGAAAGTCCAAACAGGGTACTAAACAGTGTTTGGAGGAGGCAAAATATACCTCCCAAATAACAAAAGAAGAGCTGATGCCCTGTGATTGGAGTAGCCACACAAGGTAGGAAAAAAATCTCAGGCATTTGGGACTCAAATAAGAAACTGTCTCTTCCATTCTCCCCATTTTGTTCATCAGGGATTCTAGGGCTAGGCCTGAATCTTCTGTCACAACTTCTCCACTTTGCATAAAATAACTGACTAGCAATAATAGGAGAAAAATGTTTCTAAAAATGCATTACATATGCTTGTAGCTACAGAACCACTCCTGGTCTGTTTGTGACTTTGGAAAGATCAAAATGCATTAAATTCTTTCTGGTGAACATTTATAAAAAAATCATACCAGTTAAGTTCCTGAACTTCTTTTTGGCTTCTGCTCTTTCTTCGGCATCAAAATACCACACGGTCATGGCATATCTACAAAAGAAAGAAACATTGCATGTCTTTCCACTTTCGATATTAAAATAGAGCACTGGAGTTTTATGCTCATGGAGTAAACAAAACACAACTGGATTAGTAGACTAAAAAAGTAGAATGAAAATGACACATCTTTATAGGCAAACACAGACAGCATTTTAGTGTGTATTTTAACAAGTCAGATAGAAATATAGGTGAGAATTTCTGCTGGAGGCACAAAAGAGAGCACAGCCCCTGGTAACAGAGGGCAAAAGTAGCTTCCAGACCTTTGCATGTTTTTCTGTTCTGGGATGTCTGTAGGCAGCTTGGGGGCTGCCCTGCGTCACATCAGCTTTTCACAGCCTGCTGACAGATGGTAGCCTCAACAATCCCTATAGTGCTACAAGGGCAAAAGAATAACCCAGCAGCTCCCAGCTAAATAGCTATGCCCAGCTTGGAAGATTTCTCCTGTCAATGGTTAAGGGCCTTTTTTTCTAGCACATAAGGAAATGTATCATTCGAGCTTGCTCCTCCTTAGTTAATGAGAGAATTCCCAATGACTCAAAACCAGGAAATTCACTCAATATCTGTCTATATTTTATACACATGTATTTAAACATGATGGCCATAATTTTGTATAAAAATATTGGTAAGAGAGATGCTCTGGGTTTTTTCCTAGCCAAAACCAATATTAAATATGCTATGTACCTGGTTGCATAAGAAGGCTGGACTTCATGTGGGTTCCTTCGATCTGACCAAAAAAAAAGTAATCGGTCAAAAATCGGCTCAACATCTGCTACATAGGACTTTCCTTCTGGGAATATTCGAAGAATTCCACCATGCAGCTGAAAGAAAAGGAAAGATTGAGTTTTTGCACATATAAACAGCCACACATTCACATGAGAAATAACTTATTTCTCTCTCCTCCACACCTAACAAATGGGGAATAAACATCTAATGATAAACACGACAGCTACATGACAACACTGAAAAACCTTACTGTGTCTCTTAGCCACTTTGATTTTGCCAGTTTGTAATGTTTCAACTTAAACTTCTGTCTAAAGTAAATGAACCAAGATAAAGGTAACACCAGCCCTGAAGCAAACACTGGGAAACTTCTGAGCTTCCAGTCACATTTTTAGAACCAGTGAATAAAACAGAGCTGTTCTACCTGACCAGTCTGAGATCAGGCTCTCTCCCCAACAATTGTTAGATACTGCTTCTGGTATTTCAGAAGCCATGTCTGATCATTTAGGAGTTAACTTCTATACCTCAGGAAGATTGAAGTCTGTTTTGTTTTATTATTAGATTTGTAAAACTTCTCAAATGCATTATAGATCCCAGCCACCATTTTCCCTTCTCATAACACAGCCTGGTTTCTCTACCATATAATTTCTGTCGTGCCATGATTTTCAGGAAAAAGGTCTGGTGATCTGCACACACTCTAGAAACTTCAAAAGATGAAGATGAATCCTGACTCCTCCTGCTGCTGTTAGAGGGCTCTTTGGAGACTTTAATGCTGCATCACAGACCTGACGTGGTATCTCCATGCCACATGCAGGCCTCAGTGAGAAACTATTAAGCCAGGTTTAAAGCCACATGGTTGCTTTCAAAGCCCAGTATGATTATCCTCTTATATTGCATGTCCTCCAGTATAAGCTTACATAAAACCACCATCACATCTACATAACAAACTCCATCAGTGTCCCGCATTTCAGTTAGATTTTCTTAGTGCTCACTTGGGTGCCTCCTCACTATTTGGATATGGGTGCAACGCACAAAATAAACCGGATATTTGCATTTCCTCCCACATCTCCTCATTAATTTTATTACATTGAGATGTTTCACTGTCATACTCCCTGTAATAAGATATGCTTTTCTGCAACATTGCATTTTTCAATGGCATTGCCTCTGTATCTGAACTCACTTATTGGGGTTCATAGTATTTACCTGTTCTTAAAGAACATTTTGGCCTAAAAAGAGGTTTCTAGAGAAGCAAACAATATTGGACAATTTTCAAACAATAACCCCCATTAACAGTTAGCGGTGTATTACAACAGACTTGCAAAGAGACATCCTGCAATTTTACAAACTCTTCTTTTATTTCTAATTTAAATGTATGGGACATTTAAGGCTGACTTAACTGCCTTATAGTAATATATGCAGAAACAAGAGTTCCATCCAGTCAAGAGACCCACTGGTGGAATCAAACCATGTTTGCTCCTCTTTCTAAGCCCCACTGCTTCATAACTAAGAAAAGGGAACTGCCTAGAATATCTTCTACAGTTTAATCTGAAGTATCAAGAATGATAAAGTACCAAATTTGGGTTGTCATTTTACTCTGCTCCCACAATCCACTTTTTCTGTAGTGAATTGATTTTCTTTTCCTGCTGTTTCCTCTAAACAAAGTGTTAAGAGCATACAGCCCAGTGCTTATAGCGTTATCCTAGAGCAACAAAACAGTATGTGTGTAGAATGGGAGAGAGGATGATAAAGAAACAGTTCGCATTCTTACATCCAAAGCATTGCCAAAAACAGACAGAAAAAAAAGAGATGAAGAATGGACCAGCAGTTCAGAAGTTCATCAGAGTTCACAGAAACAACAGACAGCTTCAAAGCTCTGTTCCAAAGTAGTTCTTCCTCCTGTTCTGTCTCAGCCCCATGGCTTACTTACCTTGGAGTCCCAGTTCTTATTCAGGTAATAAATACAGGTGATACAGCGCCCGTCACCATTTGGATTGTCCACATGACGAACATACCCAGTTCCATTTCCAGGATAGCAAGCAACCATAGCCTGAAATATACAGAATGAAAAAGAATTAATATTACAAGATGCCTACCTTCAGTTTTAATTTGCTAAGCATCCTCCCACCACCAGTTTGGTTCACTATTTTTCAGATGATCAATCCAAAACCTAGAGCAAACATCACCTGAAGGTATTTTTGCACAAACGTCTTTCACAGGACAGCTGAGCCAGTGTGAAATTCAAAACTGGAAAATAAATACCCTTCATAATACACTAAAATAAAATGAAACTAGAGCACTAGTATGCATGGTACAAACTTGTTACAAGTGATGTAATTTTGAGGCAGTTTCAGCTGAAATTTGCTTGGGTTTCTACAGATAAGCAGTCATTGCAAAACGTATTTTCCAGTCATAATGAAAGTAGAAAGCAATCCCAGGATGTCATGCTTTACTACCACCATCATCCTCTATTCATATCTTCCAGTCACTGTCATATTCACTCTTCTGTGCAACTCAAAATGAGTGGTCCCCAGGAGGTGTTGGTAAAACTCCACAGAGCAAAGTCTGCAAAAAGCTACACCTCCTTTGTGCTGTGTTTGAACAGGGCAGTGCATGTTTGCTTTCATGGACTGAGCCACAGAACTAACCAAATAGCTTTCAGAGCATTTCTCTCTTTGATCATCTTCAGACTTGTTGATACAATCACTTAATTCATGGCTTAAATTTCACCTTGAATGATTAGATAAGTTTAACATGAATTACTCCAAACCACATGGCAATCAACAGGTCTTAAAAGGTTTTTACAGCAAAAACATATTAAACTTAGTCAATTTAATTAGCAGCCTAAGCAGAATGCAGGCAAGAGCAGGTGAAACTCTGGTAGGGTACTAGATATCTTTGTCTCAGTCACTCTTCACTACTGGGGCTACTTGGCAATGATACCAATCACCCCTAAACTTTTGCCATAGAAGTCTTGTTCCCACTCCCCTGACATCTCCAGATTGCTTGCCAGTATTAGCAGCAAGAGTGATGGAAATAATGGACCAAATTCAGTTGGAAAACTGCAGATTGTGTTCAGATGTGGTTTCTGTAGAGATGAGGAGAGCACAATTATCACTCCTCAATCTGTGTGATGTGCTCCCATAAATAAGTTGTGCAGGAAGCACACCATAGGCTCAATTTCAGCTCATTGTCCACCAGGACGAACTGAGGGTTCCCAGGTTCCCCTGGGGAGCAGATCTGCTGGCAGCCCCCAACCTGTATTTCCTTCCCAGGTGCAGGAATCAGATTTACCCATGTTTAATTTCATAAGGTTCTGTTGGCCTGTTTCCCTAGTCTAGCTGGTTTCCTTTTAGTGGCAGCCTTGCCCTCAAGGGCATCAACTGGTCCCTCTCATTTTGATGTCTTCTGCACAGTTGAAGAGCACACTCTGCCATCTGTTTCAGGCTGCTGATAAATAAAGGTGTTTAACAGGTTCCATGACGGATCCCTGTGGTAGCAGCCTCCACGTACAAGAGGCCTGGTGGATGATAACCCTTCAAGTCCAACCAGTTTTTTACCCATCTACTTTTCCATCCTTTCAGACAATAAAACCCTAACTTCACATATAACAGTATTTTACATGCCTGTGCCACAGAATGAGGATTTAATTGTGCACCATTTGCATGACCTGCTCCAATGATCTGATATGCACAATTTACAATGTAATTGATAGTTGGAGATTGACAGTATAGGCTTTACTAAGAAATTTTATTTAGGAACCCCAGAATTCTTGTTTTCTTCTTCCAAGCACATGCAAAAGGCATGCTGCTCTCATGGGACATGACCAGGTACAGTTTAATCAACAAGGAAATTTTACTGTGCCAATAAGCACCAGAACAGAAGCTATTGCCAGCACAGGGGATCCCTTGAACCCTCTGCTACCAAGAACAAAACCTATCCATAACAATCAGCAACGTATGAATTAACTTTCCTCCCCACAACAAGCACCAGAAGAGTACCTACAGGCAGCAGTAAGTCACCATGGCCTGCTCTCTACGCCTCAGGCCAAAGATGCCGGGAGACTAGTGGCCTGCATTGTCAGGACATTATGCTAAACAAAAGCAAGTACTTTTAATTCCAAGTAATAGGCCCTCTTCCATCACATCTAGCAGTTAGGTAAATGCCTTGTTGTAGATGCTATCTGCTCTGTAGTTATTCTGCTGTTACAAATGGCTCCAGAGCTGCACTACATTTCACTATCAGTCTGATAATGGCAGTAAGAGCCAGTCTACAGCATAGTGCTTGAAACATAAGGGCATAAGTCTGTGGAAACCACAAGTCAGCTGTATCTGCAATGTAAGAGTGGTCTGAGGAAGCTGGGCCCTCAGTGGTGAGGATAACCCAGTTTGTGCATTCCCCCATCTGAGTTACTAGTGCAGAACCTCATGCAGGTGTACTTTCACCCATCCCACATGCAGTGAGCTCCATCAAGTCTAACAATTAAAATAGTAGCTTTTTGTAAAACAGGATCTTCAAACACTGGGAAACATGACCCTGGTACCCCTGAAGCCACTCCTTCACTCCCCTCCTCAACTGAGCAGGGAAAGAAAGCATATTGAAAGGCTCATGGGTTGATAAGGATAGGGAGAGATCACCCACCAGTAGCTGTCGCAGGCAGAACAGACTAGACCTGGGGAAACTAATTTAATTTATTGTCAATCAAACCAGAGTAAGATAGTGAGAAATAAAACCAAACCTTAAGACACCTTCCCCCCTACTCCTCCCTTCTTCCCAAGCTCAACTTCACTCCCAAGTTCTCTACTTGGCCAGCAGCGGGTCCATCTTGTAGCCGGCTGGCATTGGCTCTTTCAGACATGGGAAAAGCTTCTGGCAGCTTCTCACAAAAAAACCCTGATAGCTACCAAAACCCTGCCCTGCAAACCCAACGCATCCTGAGAGCTAAGAGTACCAAGGAGAGGGGGCAGCGATTCCGACTGTCGGGCAGGGAGGGGGCTGTGCTGGAGCCAAGGGCACGGCACTGACAGCACCAGTGAGGCCAGCTCAGCACAGCCCTGCTCACCACACCAGGGGGATGATGCATGACAGGAACACAACCTCGCTGACTGACAGTCCCTCGTTTTTAAGTCAATGTACAACAGAAAATTATGGTGGTCTTAAGTCTCTCTTTGGAGAGCAGACATTACTCTGAGATTTCTGAACTGCCTAAAAATCAATCCAATATTGCTAGTATTTTTAATGTCACAAGCAAAAAGTTACTGAACAGCAGACTGAAGGGCAGATCCTGAAAAGGATTTATTTACTGTGGAAATCTAGGCAGAAGGCCAGAGTTTCCCCTGGCCTCCCCCACATAATATGTTCTCTTAGAATGTGTGCTTTGTCTCCAACATTGATGCATAATTTATTTATTTACAGTGTGCACCTTTTTCAACTGCAACACTCCATCCCTGGAGATTAAATGGAACAATTCCCACAGAATCCTAAAGCATGGGCCACACTGTAGCTTAACTTTCAGAAAAGCAAAGAGAAAAAAGTTTTCTAGTAGCAGCAGCAAAAGAAGAAAAGCAGAAGTGAAATATCCTTTTTCCTGGCACAGCGAATATTTGAATGAAACCTTAAACAATGAAGGGAAATCATTCTGGTTCCTAGAGACTGTTGAAATGATATCAAGCTTTATCAGAGCAATGGTTGGAGCAGCTCCAGAGCAGATCAAGCTGGCCTCAGCAGGGATTCCAGCTGTTAGCAGTACTTTTGGATTCATTTAAAGCAAACAAGAAACAGGAGATGAGATGCATGACCCAGACTTAATTTAGGTAATTTGTGAACACTGGTATCTGCCAGTTTAGTGCACGGTCCAGCTACAAAAGCCAGAGGCTCGATAACAATAATCAAACCATTTACCAGGTGTGCACATGGAGTGTTAGTAAAAAATGTTTCCTACATTTTTGGCTATTCTGTCCAGAAGAGCACACTCCATTTTTGGAAGCAACTCCTCTCTTCATTAACAATCTCCAAACCTAAACTAATCAAAGTTACTATAGTAGGCAGTAATGAGCAGGAAGGTACGTAACCTTTTCTTTTTCAATACAATCTATTACAATGGCTGTTGGTTGGCTTAACTTCCCAGTGTAAGCACTCAGAAAATTTCTGTAACACTCCCCTTTTCTAAGTTGAAAAAGAAGAGTTTGTCTTACACAACAGCTGCATAGTTAAAAACTGATATCCACATGCATGCTTTTGGAGTCACACTTACACACCACCATATGAAGACCAATGCTCTGGTAGTCTAGTCAACAGTTAAAAATTAAACCCTACAAAACTTGGACAATGAAAAGTAAATCATCAAGATTAAAGCTTCTGCCCTGTTATTTTCAGGGATGTTAGCTTTCCCAAGAGGGTGCAAATCAACCACAAGTTAAACAAGCAGCAATTACCAGCTTTAGTAAGGACCCAGGAATTGTCAGTAAATTCCACATTGCACAGAAGCTTGCAAAAATAACTTATCTATCATTCAGTCTAAGTATCACACTCAAGTCAGCCAGAGAAATCTGCAAGTCAAACTGCAAGACACTAGCAAAGTTTGAAGGCAGATAAAAAACAACTGTTCCATTGAGAGGATTTTTTCCAGCCTCCCAGTGCTTCTAGCAAGCAGAAAAAGAAGTTCTCTTAGCTGATGGCCAGGATCATGCTGTGAGACATGATTTACAAAATAAGCAATGCTAGAGCAGCCTGATACTTGGAACAGAACATTTCAGAAAATATCTCAGATAGAAGATGTTTGTAAGTGGAAAAGAACAGTGCTTAAATGAAGTAGTGGTTACACCAGGTCAGAAGGTCCCAGATTTCAGCCCACTATGTGGTTCTCAGTTCTGAACTTGAAGGCAAAGAAAAATAACTTTTGACCAGTCTTCTAGGGTATTAGGACTACCAGGATTCACTTGACTGTCTTTGTTTTGAATGTATATTGCACTCAACCTGATTCTAGTTCATAGATGTGCACAGTCTTTACATCCAGAAAGGGAAAAACACCCAGTATGCTCTACGTTAAAAGAACATGAGTATCTGACATTTCATGATCAAAGGCAAGAGATTCTCAGATGAGGCTTGACTGACACACAAACACCATGGGGTGTTTCTTAATTTCTTATTGTACCCAATTGCGCCCAAATGTTTTCTGATACACAGCTTATAATGGTAAAGTATAAAATATTCATTAACATTATTAAATATTAGTTTGTTTAATTTATGAAAGTTAAAATATTCAACTGCTATACTGAAGCATGAACTGGGAACATTGGTCTAACCTAATACTCTATAGAGATGGGAAGTAACAGAGGGGAAAAAATTATGTTGAAACACCAACATTAGCATAGTGCCTGTTGGAAAGAGAATCACCAGTCCCAAGAGGGAGCAAAATTCTGCTCGCTTCAATCAAGCAACACATGAAATGGGTTTCAGTGGCAGTATTGCATGAGAAACTGGTCCCTCATTTCCTCACCATAACTTGGTTATCAGTCTTCAATCAATCTATTACTTCAATCAAACTATTACTTCAATCAAATTATTACTTGTGGGAAAGACTATTCTCTCATCTGCAGGAAGAAGCTGCTAGGACACTGGTTTATTTTTGTTTACCAAGCAAAAGTCTTTTACTACCTGATAATATTCTGATTACTGCAAAATGGAAAACGGTTCCTGCTTGTTACATTTCTTCTAAGAACTAAGGGTAGAAAAAAGAGCTCTGTTCATGGATTACCTCCATGCTACACAGCTGTTGATGACGGGCATGTTATCTAGTTGTAGCTCAAGGAGCCTCTAATAAGCTTTCAAATCTTATGGAAGATGTCTGTAAGGAAGCCAAATCACAGACTGATGCTGCTTGAAAAATGAGCTCCCTGTTAAATGAATCTGTGATGGGGCTTAAGAAGCTTTCCTAATAATTGGCAACAAAATTTAGTTTTTCATAGCCTATTAATATGAAGGACTGTTTCAGCCTGTGACTACTTTTTTTTTTTTTTTCCTTAACAGAACACACACTTGGAAATAAATCTGGATGCCCTTCAAGTTCAAGCTGGCTGCCAGAACAGTGCCACTGTGAAATGGGAAGGCAGGAAACAGCCGTGCCTCATGTGGGCAGCAGCCTTCTGCAACCGTCAAGAGAACAGGGAGCATTTGTGGACCAGCCTTTGGAGACAGCAGTGAGCTATGCTGAGCTGTTCCCATTGCTGGATACGTCCTGGGATCCTAGAGGATCCAAAAAGTCAAGGGACAATTCAGAAACGCTAAAAGGATCTGACCACGGAGGTTCTCCAGGTTTCCAAGGGCAAGAGTTCCAAGCATTCATCTACCACTGTATACTGTCTACATTGCTCACATTTTTTAAAAAGCCAAGGAAACCAGCACTGCTTTCAGACCACCACCCAAATTCTCTGGATTCAGCCTCTGGGCACAGCACAGAGAAAAGAGAACACTGAAAGTTAAGGAAACAAATCTGAAACCACCATAGGATCAGAACTGTCCTTGCAGTGAGCATCTTTGCCTGTTGTAGTAATTAAAATTATTATTTCTTTGTATGCTTAATTAATCTACATATGCCTGTGCGCATGTCAATTAGCACTTTTCTCCAGTACTTCAAGTGCTTCTCTCGTCTTCTGCAAATGCAGAATCAGGCAAGATTTTTATTTTACGTCCTCCTCTGACCTAAAACTAGGCTTTGGCCCGTGTTGTCACTGGGTCGTTGCGCCTTGCACGCACACAGCGGCAGCGCCGCTCCAGAAGCGATTAGCGTGCTGCGAAGAGCAGGCATACCATCACGGCAGGACCTGAACTTTAAAGCTATTGCCAGTGAATTAGTTCAGTCAAGGATATTCAGATTAAGTCTCCAATTAGCAGCTGTAAACATGCGCAGTGCATCGATGTATCAATAAAGGCTGCTCAGTGTAGAGAGGCCGCCCGGCCAGCGCCGCGGAGCCCTGGCTGGGGGCCAGCGGGATGATGGCTTAACGACAGCGCTACGTGCGGAGCGTGAGGCCATCGGCCGGCAAACGCAAACTTTACTCCAGAGCGCGCTTCAGACGGGCTGCGGGGGGAAGAGGGGAATCCCACACAGGCAGCGAGCACGCAGCCGCTCAAGGCACTTCTCGGCTCTCGTTCTTACTGAGCTCCCTCCCTCCTGCGCTGCAAGCACACGCACAAAGGCTTATCTCCCACACTTAAAAAAAAAAAAATCTGTCTAATTACATTTAGGATTATTTTTGCCTTTTGCTGAAGCACTCTTTCATCACCCAGAAAACTCTTTCAGCCCTCTCCTCTCCCCGAAGAACCAAACCTGGCCAAGCTGCACTAATGAGAAAGCATCCCAAGCAATTGATGCAGATGGAGAAAGCATCCCCTGTAATGAGCCCTGGGGGACATCGTGATAAGCACCACCCCCGCAGAAAGGCAAATTCATAAATAAGTGCAAGCTCATTAAGGAAATCTGTAAGGACTGTCCCTGTATGTTCAGTTTCCCAGCAGGGAATAAAAGCCTGGTAACCAGCACAGACATCCTCTAAGGAACATTTCTCATCTGTGGGGTAGAAAGATAATCTCAGTTTCTTAAATATTGCAGCCTTTCATTCTTCATCAGCAAGTCAGACCTTTTCAGTTCTGCTACTAGTCACCCAGAGGATTACACCTTTTTTTTTCTGCAACATTTAAATAACTGCATATTTGATGCTCTTGTGGTTGCATTAATAAAGGTCAGGAAAGACAGACACAATATAGGCAAACTTTTGCTGCTCTTGGAGCTGCCTGAGCTGCCAACATCCTTTTCTTATTATTACCCATTTATTTTTAGCCTGTGGGCCCAGGGCAAGTGAGCAACAGAGCCCACAAGACTTTTATCAGCTCACATTTGGTATGCAGCACTTCAAACACTTCCCACGAGCTCATCAGGGGCAGCCCCGGACATCCTGGCAGGCAGAGGTGATGAGCCACTACCTTGAAGCACGTGTGCCAAGGGGACAGGAGGCCCCAGCTGCCAAGAACAGTCCTCCCTTGAGGCCACCACCCAGGACTCCTCTTGTGACCCTGCATGATCCCGCCACACCAGAGGCAGCACCACACTGGGGGAGATGTTTCCCTTTGCCCCCTCTGGCTCAGTGAAAACCACTCTTCACTGCCAGAGAGGAATGCAGGGCTCAGAGAAGCACCAGCACACTTGGCAGGTACCCCAAACATGCCTCAAGGGTCCTTCCTGTCAGAGCCGTCTGGGCTCCTGAGGCTGTTAAGACATCACTGTGCTGCATAAACAGAGAGATGAACGTTCTTAGTGCTTGTTATCACAGCAGTAAAACCAAATTAATGCTAATTGATGAGACCAGTTATCTCCGATGTTAATTTTGGAAGGAAGCCATCTCACTCACTACCCACACATCTTTTGCTCACCCATACCTTTACAGAGGACTTGACTAGATAACAGTATCCTGCATAAGATTTTGAATGAATAATTAAGTGTAAAACCCATTACAATTATCTATAACAAATTACCATCAGAAATAATTTCTACTATGGTTAAATAACATGTATGCTTCACCTCTAAGGCTTTGCCTGCACATAAAGTTGTACTGCTCTGTCGACTTGTGCACTTTACAACAGTGTAATCTCTCAGTTAAAGTGGATAGACAGTGACACGCCATCCTTCCATGCAGGAAAGGAAACAAGATATTCAGATTCAAGGGAAATTTGTAATAATAAAACTGTACACCTATTCTAAGGCTAGGCAATAAAACGTATTGTTAAAAAAACCCCAAATATAAATCTTTTTAAGTGTTTTAGTGCCTTCCCTCTCCACCACGTACACAGCTGGTACTCGCACCACTAAGGTACTCGACAACTCTGAGCAATGCAAGTGTGCATAGACAGATATACCACAGACTGACTGCCAGCCTTACATCGGTGGGTCTCAAAGGTATCACAAAATCTCTCATCGCCTGAACAAGGAAGTCTGTTCCTTAACCCAGCTATGGACAACATTAGATTCTGGATTTGAACACAGGCTGCTGAATTCCCACTTACCTTTATTCACTGGTCAAGTGTCTCCCATGGATTTATGCTGCCACCACCTGACAGAAGAGACCAACCTAAAGGCCAGCTGTGTTGTGGCCACTGACACAGGCTTTGACTCTCCTGCTGGCCCTGCACAGGGACACATCCATGCCTGACAGGTTTCAGCCTGCTCACACCTGTTGCTCTGCTTTGCTGCAGTCCCCTCTGCAGCCTTACTCAGTCATTCCCACCACCACAACTCACAGAAGCAGCAGCCTCTAGGAGATGTCTCAAGGCCCAGTTCAGGACTGAGTCTTACAGCAATAATGTTCTATAGCATCTAAGGTAGTTTTTGCAGGAAGCACTGCAACTGTTGAGCAAGGGAGGCAGTCTCTCTGGTGTGACTTCAGGATGTTTCCTGAGGATGCAGAAAGCCTGGAGTGTTCTTTCTGGCTCACTTCCCTCCTTCTTCCTCTTCCTCTCCATAATCTTTCTTCTGGCAGCCAATGTGACAAGAGCAGTATGTACTCAGAGCCACCACAGGGGAAGCCAAGGCTGAGCTAAGCTGGAGGTTGGACAGAGGCTGCTCTCCCAGGACGCCAGCTGTTTGGGCAGCCAGAGAAAGCAGCCCTCATCCCTGTCTCCTCCCTGGGATGGAGATGAGAGATAGTGACTGCACAGGCATAAGAGGCTGTAGTGAGAGCAGGGGTAAGAACCACCTGGTGGGGGTCCTGCAGCTGGCTTTGCTAGAGATATGGGGTACAAATGCATCTCTGTGGTGGAAAGCACAGAGGGGGAAGGCAGGACAGATACTTGAGGAAGAGGCAGAGCTATAGGGTTACATATGCCCTTTTCAGTGTGGGGGTCAAATAGGTACTATGTCTGCCTGTAGCTATGGTAAGCATTGGCACAGGCAGTGCCTTTTCTAACTGCAGCCAAAACATTGTACTAATACAGCTTATAACTAGCAGCAGTAGCTTCTACAGATGGTAAGTAGTAAAACATGCTTTTAACCAAGTGCCAGCAAAGAAAAAAAAATTGTTTCAGTTGCAGACATCCAAGTGTAAAGAAACAAACAAAAAAAACATGTCAACTACATTTTTACTCTTGCCAAGAAATTACCAGTGCAAATGTGAGGCTGCACTGAGCCTTTACATCACCAGTTAAACATCAAGTTAATGCACTCAGATATCTTGGTAAAATGCAAACTTTGAGACTTCAGTGTTTGACCACCATGAAATGTTGAATTACACCAAATTTGGCAATGAGGACCAGCATTCACAAATCCTCTCACTGCTTCTTCATGAGGAGGAAGTGTGTAAAACAGTTAACCAGCAGTGACCCTTCCTGTTGGCCTGCTTCAGAGACACCATGCATGTGCTCCATACAGCAGATGACAGAGGGCAAGTTAACTTAGGTGGAAATGTTGGTCAATATTGTCAAGAACAGAGTTATCAATACATTCTGGGGGACTCTCTCCTGTATGTGCACATTTACTTATATGGCATGGCTTTTATGTCTTAACAGCAGGATATGTTCCAGCATTTATGGTGAAGCTTTTTCCACTTTTCAAACCACTTCTACCAGATTTCCTGTGGGAAATCAGAAGGGGAGGGTGCAGTTATATATATAGTCTTCAGTAGCAAGCACAACACCCTAGGCACGGGTAAGTTAACAACCCAGCCACAGGTAAGTTGAGGACTAATCAACACTTCCCTACTCCCACTACTTTAATATCTTCTCTCTCAAATTCTCCTGGTTCTGCTCTGCTTTTTCTACCCACATGGTCCAGTGAGGGGCTATGCAAGAAGCTTTCTTCAGTCCCTGGAGTTCCAAGGCAGTCAGGAAGCTCCATGCCAATCTCCACCACCACAAGGCCCACTGTTCTTACACCCCAGGCTTTTCCCATTCCATATGGCATTCCTCAGCACACACTGCCTATCTCTTTGCGTGCATTACTGGAATAAGCACTATTGTTAATGGTATTAAGACAAGTTTGCCATAAGACAGTCAGTTGCAAAGGTCAGATAAAAATCAGAGCCATTATATATTTCATCGAGTGAGGCTCCTTGCTGTCTCCCAGGAGACCACGTAAAAGATGACCTGCATTTCAAATGTAAGGAAAAAAAATATGCAAACACCAGAGATGGCACAAGACATGCAACTTTTCTTGAAGTTTTCTAAACATATTCTAGCATAGTCTAAGCCAAGCACCAGAATATGTGCCTGAAGTCCCATTGATCTGAAAGTGTCTTTAGGAAAGAGTAGTTAAGTAAATTGCTGAACTGGAGCCAAAATTTTAAAAACATTTGTCTTATCACTTTGTATAAAAAATTACAGTGCAAGAACACATAAGCAATGATTTATATATTATGACTTACAGACAGGAAAAAGGCAGACATATCTTGTTTGGATTTTCAGATCCAGAAAGAAAGTACAGAAAACAAACTATTTATTTTGACCAAAGGATTCACGTGAACTAGATAGACACAAGACTCAAAATGGATATCTTTTTATGTTACAAAGTAGGATGCAATATCCTGATGTTTGGCAAAAGACATGGTTACTCTGTCATTTCCAACTGCAAAGCTTTGGAGAAACTGTGCTGTTTGCAGTCAGTGCAGATAGAGTGCTATGCTGTAGTCCTGTCATTTAGACTACTCATTTTTATCTGGGTGGCTAAACATGAACATTTAGTAAGCCTCCATGGAACCACTATGGTCAGCAAAAATCTCTTTGATTACTTTATTTGTGAAAAATCAGAGCAACAAGTAGGTTTCTACTAAGTGCTTTGCATGTTGGTACTAAGTTTATTCATCTACTAATCTGACCAAAGCACAACGTCAAGAGAAAAACGGCTGTAGGGGAAGAAGTTCCTTTCTGTCACTAAGAGATACTAGATGATGGAGGGGAAACAGAGCTTACAGCTCTCTCCAAATAATTCACAGGAATGATCACGAGTGGTGTGCTGATGGGATGACGTGCCTGTAAATAGTTTAAACAGCAGGAGATAGATTATTTACTTGGCATGAGCCTCCTTTATGATCTTCCTTCACCTCACTAACAGAACAAAGAGAACTTCTTGCTTTTCTGACCAGCTCTGTAACATCTTTTCAAAGCAATAACAGGTTACTTTAAAAAACTGTTACAAATTGTTATGCATCAAAGTCTTCTGTCAAGCCCCAGCAAGTTCTGTAGCACTGCATCAGTTATTCACCCTGGAGCCCACCACAGCAGCCATCAGCCATAGGCACAGGTACCCGAAGCAGTTTCCAAAACACCTCTTCCCAAGAGCTCCTCTACTAATAAACCTTACCAATAAAGTCTTTTAACAGAAGCTTAGGGAGACATGTTGTTGGCAGCTTTTTAACAATGTTGTTTCAGTCTTCAGCTTGGTGACAGAAGGATTACAGTAATGACAAATCCAACCCAGGGCTTTAAATTCCCTCAAGCTGGTACGCACACATCCTCCTTCATAGAGGTAAAACCAGAAACACTCCTAGGCTCTCCTTCCTAACTGCCTCATTCTCTCAAGCCATCCACTGCAAGATGGGCGAGTGCTATGGGGCCTGCTGCTACACAGTGGGAAAACTCAATCCAATTGCAAGAGGAGCAGAAAAAAGTGAATACCTCACAGAAACAAAAAAGAAGAAAGTACCTTGTCTTAGAAAGAGTCAACTTGAAACATTTCATAAAAGTATTGATCTCTTCTAAGTGTATTTAGTTTGTTCAGGAAACATCAAACATTTATCTAATTAGAACCACAATGATCCAAGCATGTATGCATATTTATCTCCTCCCTCTCATCGCTTCCACACACAAATGGGAACGACTTGCAGTACTGTTCCACCACCACCTCAAGAAAAAAGTTAAAAAAAAAAATCTGTGCAATATGCAAGAGGATACTTCCATGTAATAAATCAAGCAAATTTCTCAGGAAGCAACATGCAAGATAAGTCTGTATTATATTGAGCCACCATCCAGATAAATTTGGAAGTCAAAGAAAGAAGAGTTTACAGTGAAATCAATAAAGACATTGAGATTAACACAGCTGGAATCTTTAATGCAAAGTAACAAGCCACTTTTCCTGCATACCTCCTGCACTGCATCAGTGTTATGAGAATCAATGTCCATTTTAACATATACTGCTCGTGGCAATGAACTGTATGAAATGGACTGAATTATTCATTAACAATTACCTTGGGAAAAGGCACACAAATATTAATAGCAAGGATCATTAGAAATAAATTCTTTGCAGAAAGGGTGATTAGATATTGGAATGGGCTGCCCAGGGAGGTGGTGGAGTCACTGTCCCTGGAGGTGACTGGATGTGGCACTTAGTGCCATGGTCTAGGTGACAGCATGGACTCAATGATCTCAGAGGTCTTTTCCAAACTAATTGATTCTGTGATTCCATGGCAGCTCTCCTCCCTCCCAAAATGCAAGCTCAGCGGGACAGAGCACTGAACTCTGAATCTTGTCATTTCCCCAGTGGCTTTCCCAAGGATACTGCACCTTGTGATGCCACACACACATCCCTGGGAGTACAAAGGACAAACACTCCCCATACACAGAGGCCTTAATGCCACCTGTATTACAGTCACACCGGCATTCAGCGAGCAATGGGCCCTCACATAAAAGCAAACTGCGTGGCACATACTTACTTAGGCTTGCAAGTGATCAACCTGTTGGCTAGCACATCAGTAAGGCAACATCTGCAAGACCCTGGCATTAAAAGCTGACACGGTAGTAGGAAGAGCTGCTAGCAGAGCAGGCACATGAATGAATAAAAGGTTACTGCAGAAAATGCATGACCAATATATGAGAGATTGTGGAAAACTTCACTGCTTTACCACCATTGTGTAATACCAGAGTCTAGCAAGACTCTCAAAGAACTGCTGGGCTGTAAAATTACAGACAACAAAAAAAAAAATTGCCCTGATGCCACAAACACATGCACAAACTCAGGATAAACAGATAATTCATATCTTTACATTGCCTGAGAGCACTGACATTTCCCTTCATTTATAGGATTAACCACCTTCTGCCTTTCTCTGGGACTATGGCTGTAAAGCACGTGGACAGGCTCCTGGCACAGTGTGATAAAGGTCGCTGGGTGGATACAGACTTCTCTGGCAAGAGGAGGAAAGGAGGACCAAGAAAAGCCACCTGGCAGCCAAAGTCTCTGGTGTAACACACACTGAAGGCAGCAGGTTTTTGCCACTACCCACCATGAAATAAGTTTACCAGTGCACTACAGTCAGATTTTTAAGAGTAATGATGCATAACAGCTACTGAATTCAAGCTGCTTGCAACTTCAACACCCAAGTATTAACTCAAATACCATTCTCTAGAGGCTTCCCATGCTTCTGAACCCAGTTACAGATACGTGTATCACTGTCTGTAAAATATTGATCCATATCTCCAATGCCCTGTCCCTGCTGAAAGAATTTACCCAAAAGATTCTCCAAGTGCCTCTTTCAGAGAAGTAGTTCTTTTGAAAGTTTCAAAAGTCATTGGGAATAATTTGATGAAGAACAAAAACAAGTGTTAATATGGCCAAGTTTATACTCATCTGATTGTCAAGTAAAAATTATACATTCCTGTGTATAATTAACCAGGCTAACTAATCTTGCTTGACAAACTCAGATATAAACATCAGCTTTGACAGTGA
Source organism: Chloebia gouldiae (assembly GCA_003676055.1). Taxonomy (NCBI): domain Eukaryota; kingdom Metazoa; phylum Chordata; class Aves; order Passeriformes; family Passeridae; genus Chloebia; species Chloebia gouldiae. Next base: position 20,237,448 of record QUSF01000004.1, on the reverse strand, counting down.
GCCAAAGCAACCACACTAGGATCTGTGCCAATGCTGAATACTTCACTCTCATATCATAAAATGACTTGTCTGTTGTATTTACAGTTCCAGTGGCTCTGGACTCTGCCGGCAGCTGGCCAGAAGAACAGATTTGAACTTGTGCATTATGGCAGAACATGTGCATTTGATTAGAAGAAAGAAATTATGCACATTTCTTCTGGATGGTGGTATTCATCAGACCTCCCATTGTAAACTAATTGTAAGGCATGCTGCTACCCAAGTATCAAAAATATCTTTGTAACATACCAGTATATCTCAAGAGGTAGTACCACTCTTCAGCCTACTATAACTAAAGTTTTCTGTTATCTCACTCTTCAAATGAAAAAAAATCAGCATTTCACCATGTTTTCTTTGCCAAGGATAGAATTCAAATGTTATAGAACAGTGCTTTTCTTTCTTCATATATAAATGCAAAAATACCTTACCTCCTTACCTGAGTTAAGAGGGACTTTGTAAAACTACTGCCGTGACATCTCATCCATTTCTTCAATCCTCAGGAACAGATATCTTGATAACAACCTGCTATGCAGACCATATTTCAAAACCTACCTAGGAACACCCCATCATGTGATAGGCAGAAGAACTCACTCTGGTTTCCAGCAAACACTCACTAGCTATGAACTAACACTCACTAGCCACGAACTGTCACCACAAAAGATCTACTTCTCCTGTGACCATTAGAGAGGGTCCACCAGGGTGGGATGACCAGGGTGGTGTTATGGGAACAAGCAGAGGAAGCACATTTTTGAGGGGGTTCACATCCCACAGGGACTTCTAAATTAACTCATCTCACATTGAAAACAGGGTTTTTCTTAAACTTTAGGCTATATACTTGACACTGAACACAAGCAGTTCTGAACTGAAAACATCAGTCACAGGCTTCCTTCAACACAAAGCAGCTCTTAAGATTATGAATTCTTGCTTTATTTTCAAACCAGCAGGACTCACTGGTGGAAGATGGGCTGAAGGTCCTCAGTGGCAGCACTGACATGGATTTCAGCCCTTGGTGGTACCCAAGAGGGTATCTGTGACTCAGAGCAGGAGGTGCTGCTCTCACGGCGAGGTGCAGAGTCCACTCAGAGTGCAGCCACACCAGTTCAAAGTACCTTCCACCCCTCGCCATGAGGACCAACGCAGCGCTGGCAGCACGTCAAGCGCTGAGTCAGCTGAGGTAGCCCAGGGCAGCAGGCACCGATGGCATTGCTCTGGGACCCTGCCCAGCCACAGGGAGAGCTGCCCTCCTCCAGCAGAGGCAAAATGAGAAAAGGGCAATACCACAGCCTCTTAGCAGCAGATGAATTATGCAGACACCCCATTGCAAACAATTTGACACTAACATTTCCACACACCAGCCAGCCAACCTGGTTCCGACCATACTCTGTCCCCTGCCTCCTCATATCAGGGACTTCCAAGTTCCCACAGGCTCCACAGATTCTCTTAAAAAAAAAAACCAAAAAAAAAAAACGCACCAAAAACACTCCAAAGACACTCCACCCACCCACCAAAACATTTCTCAAGTCTTCAAGGAGAAATTTATAGCACAGTATTTTCCTACAAGGCACCCCCTAAGGCCCTGAAAATGGCAGTTAACCCCAGGAAAGAACTTCGGGACCTGGGGAGTCAGAAGCTGCAGCACATCACCCTTTCACCTGCAGTCCCTGGAGCATCACCTGATCCAGAGGGTACTCTGGGTGACTGGCCTCACAGACCAAGCTGCAGCTTTGCTTCTGACCTGAAACAGCCACTAGCTTTCCTCAACCAAGTAAAGGTCCATCAGAGTAGTGACAGATCCTCAGAAACAGTGACTTCTGTCCTCATGCCAGAACATCCCTCTGCGCAAGGACATCAATCTTCTCACTCTGAGTAGAAGACTGATCTTGGGTCAATTATGTCTCAGTGATGTCCTTAGCCATTTACCTACTAGAAAAGGGGAACCATTATATTATCTTACTAGAAAATGGAGACCAGTTGATGAGAATGCAAAAGCCAACAAGCAGTGCATTAGGTCCATCACCCTTTAACCATGTTTTAAGCATTTAACCAGCCAGTATTTTCAAATACAATTTCACCAAAGATAGATTTGTATCACTGGTCTGCAAAGATGAAAAGTTACATTTCATGATCAGCCTGCAAAAGTCAACCAGCAACTCCTATGAATATCCAGTGCCCTTGAAAATTTTACTTCTGTTTGTTCTCTTTGATGCAATCTTAACTCTCTTGAAATTAATTTGGAAACAGCACAATGCTAACTGACTTGTTTCTCTAATTTAGCTGAAAGGAAAATTTCCTTTATTGGACAAAAGTTTTCAGGACTTATGTTTGTATAGCTACAAAAATATGAAGCACTTCACACTAAATTGACATAATCTGACATAAGTTCATTTTCACCTTCCAACACATAGGCTGAAGACTAAAGTCATATACTACTTATTAAAAGTATAAACCTTTAAATAATGATGTGCTGATATGACATAAGTACATTTTCATGACAAATTGAGTTAACATGTACCTAAAGGCTTACATTTTAAACAAATTGTTCTGAACTCTTAGTTCTGAGTAATATCTATATCCCAAAACAATAAATTACAACAGCACATGTCCCACAAAGAAGTTCTGATCCAGTCGCCCATGAACACCCCACATCCCCACAAATGTTAAGCTGTGAAAGTTTTGTGGACATTCATTTACACACATAATCTGTCAGAAAAAATAAAATTTTGCTGAATTTAAATTTGGGATTTGTGTGTATGCATGCATAAGACTTCAGATGATAAGCAGAACAGGAAGGTTAGTGGTAGAAGAGAAATGTCTTAAACCAATATGGGAACCTGCATGCACTGTAGTAATCAGTTGTTAGTCACAGGAATAATCTTTCTGCTGAAGGCATCCCACGTCTCAGTTACAGACAGCAGCTGCTATTCCAGGGCCTCACATACCCATGGTACTTATTATTATAACAAGGGGATTGGTTACTATTAATGACTGATGAAAATTTCTCTGCATTTGGTTTTGCAAACAATTTGAGATATTGAGTCCCTTTCAGTCCTGGACTGTTGTGCTGTTTGGAGTCTGACAACTTTCACATCAAATCACAAGACACAGAGGTCTTTCTTCATAGTAAATAGATTGCTGCCTATTTATAAAACAAATTCTGTTCTATTTTGTATTACTATTTGTACAAGAATGCCTTCAAAAACACCAAAACTCTGTTTTAAAACCATCTCTACAACCCAAAACCACTGCCCAAAAGACCTTTCTTCCCAGCCAGCACCAACAGCCTTCATTCATCCAGCTGATTTGTTTTCTAAATACCTTGTAAAAAGGCTGGACAGCCTCCTTTCACACCAATCCAGCTTTTAAATAACCCCCCTCAATATCCACCCCTGCACACACCCCCTTAGCCAGAAATGCACTTTCAGTAGTAAACAGAGATCACCCAGAGAAAGGAGAAGGATGACCTTAAAGATGTGCCAAGGCAGGATGGTTATTTATGCCTCCTAATACAAGGCTCTCAACAGGAGTAAGTAAAATCCAATCTACCCACATTTTTTAAACATACCTACCCAAGCTTTAACTGAATTGATGATCACTAATTCTAAAGAGCTGAGCATAAGGAACAAGGTTTCAACTTTTTTTATGCCCGCTACCGTGTGTAAATGTGTGGGGATGCATGCAAAGGTTTCAGTGTGATCCCAAGCAACTGGTAAATATCACTGTACCTTTTTCATCATTTTTCAGGGGGAAATCGCAATACCACTCACACATGCCCTTAGTCCAGTGCAAGTTAGGATCAAGAGAAATGCCTAACTTCTCCCTATTGACATTTTTTAAAAGTTTCATGGTTTTTGTTTCAGGTATATCTCTAACAGCAGCGGAACTTTTGAAAATGTACTATGTCAAGTCAGAAATAAAGAAATAAGTATGTTTTCAGCATTCAGGACAACAAAGTAAACTTAGTTCCAAGTTAGTACACTTTGCTGTAGCAAAACAGACACGGAAAGCAAAGACAAGTTAACCCCACACTAATGGCATTGCAAGTGCAAATAAACTTCATTGGGAAAGAAACTAATAATACAAGTGTCCCCTCGATTTCTGAGAAAGCCTAGAAAAAACAATTTGTCTCTTTAAAACAAAAGTTTGCTCTGCTCAAACTACTAAACATCTCGTATTCTGGGCATACTCAATGCAGTAAGGATAACCTCTTCAGCTGTAGAACGGCGACAAGAGTCGGAACCACCAAACTATTAAGGATTATACATGGGCGAAAACATCTAAACAATCGGATCAGAGCCGGGTACGTTCCCAGAGAGAGTGTGGAGACCTTGCTCCCCCCGAAGTAGCCAAGGTTAGACGCTTTTGGTGGGTACGCCCCGCACTGATCCACCCTGTCCGCACCTGGGGTGAGCGCAAGGAGAACCGGGGTGCAGTCGGCTCCAGCCGCACCTAGATGAGCGAGGAACCGCCTGCAGCCCCGGGGACGGCTGCGAAGGGATGGCCGATGTCACACAGGTGAAAAGGCAAGGAGCTGGACAGGGTCCGGCAGCCGAAAAGCCCGGAGAAAACCGAACACGGGGAGCTGCAAGGAGCCGCCCCGGAGCGCTGCTGGCACCGGCGGGGCGAGGGACCCGCAGGGGGGGGCCCCGCTTTCAGCGGGACCCCCGCACCCGGCGGCAAGGGCTGGAGAGCGGCTGCCGTCACGGGAGTCCCCCGGGCAGCGCACGGCGCCTCCGCCACCCGGGGCGGTGCTGCGGGACAGCCCCACGGGACTGCCCGAGCCACAGGCACCCGCCGATAGCGCCGACGCGCCACGGACGAGTGCCCGTGCAAAGTTTCGGGCAGGTCCCGCCGGCAGCTGCGAGGCGGGTCGGGCCGGCCGGGAGCCCGTGCTGGGGGCGGACGGGAGGTCGGGGCCCCGCGGACCCTTACCTTGGATCGCTCTTTCACGTAGTACTTGCCGAGCCGGCTCCCGCAGTACATCACCAGCCGGTCTATCAGCGTGAGGAGAAAGTTGATGGCCTCGCAGCCCTCCTCCGTGCCTCCGATCCACTTGATCTGGTCGCCGCGGAGGTGCCGCTTGGCGACACCGCGGCTGGGGCCGGCTAGCTGCCCGTCGGCCAGTTCCCCGTCGCGGTGCATCCGCTTCACCCGCTCCAGCACGCAGTCCCCCACCACCTCCCCCAAGAAGTTGTCCAGGTAGCAGAAGCCGATGTCGTGCAAGCAGGGCACGACGTACTCCAGGGCGATTCTCTCCAGGTCCAGCCTCATGATGTGTCCCAGCGGCATGATGCGGCTGGGACGGGCGCGCCGCTGCTCTGCCGGCGCCCGCGCTGGGAGGCGATGCCCGTGGGGCCGCCGTCCGCTCCAGGCCGAGCCGGGCAGGGGCTCCGCCGCGGCGCGAGGCCAGGCGAGGCGAGGTAAAACTTTCGCCGCTGCGGGCTCGGCTACGCACCGCGGCCCGGCGCTGCGGGAGCGGCGGTGCTGCCGAAGCCCCGCGCTGCTGCTCCTGCCGCCGGCGCCCCAGCAGTGCGCGGGAGCGCCCGGGGCGTGCGGGAAGGGCGCGGGCAGCCCCCGCCCGCGGCGAGGAGGCGGCAGATGGCCCCGCGCTGATTAACGCGCCGGCTACGTGCGGGATGTGTGCTCGCGCCGCCGCACGTGGGCGGGGCCGCCCGGCGCCATCGCCCCGCCCCTCCCGCCCGCCGCGGCCCCGACAGCCAATCGCGTGTGGCGGGGCGGGGCCGGCCCGCGGGGAACGCGCGGCGAGGGCTCCCGCACGTGCGCGGGGGGCGTGGCCCGCGGTCCCGCGCGCCCCCGGAGTGGGCGTGGGCAGCGCCATTGAGGAATTCTCGCCTGGCATGTCGGCTGCGACCCCCGTGCCTCGCCTCGCCTCGCCCGGCCCTGCCCCGCCGCTCGGAGCTCTTGGAACGGTCCGGGTGAACTCTGCCAATGCCCCGCCGGGGCTCTCCGGCCGCCTCTTACCTCCGCCTACCGCGGTGGCAGTTTCAGCACCAGACGGAACTGTTGCATTAAGCGGCAGATAGTTTTTCTGGGCGAAGAATACACCTTTTACAAAAGGTTTACATAGCAAAACAGTACTTCCCTTGAATTATTTATCCCTAAGGGCCCGCCAGGTTGCTTGACTCCGGTAGCGGGAAACACCTCCCGGACCGTCGGCGGATTCGTGCCACGACAGGACAGCTGCGGTCAAACCGTGACAAAATTCGTTCTAAACCAAAACTCGCTCTTCCCCCGCGTGCCCCTTGCCGGTAACACGGTCCCTGCAGCGGCCGGCCACGAAGTACGGTCCCGCGGTCGCTGTTGGGTCTGCTCACCCGGAGCAGCATGCTTCCGCGTAAAATGCCTCCTGAGAAGCAAGCAGCAGACAACCGCTCAGCTCCGTTCACACACGCCCGGGATTTGCTAAACAAACGAGAGAAGCCTCTACAGAAACCAAAACCAAAGCAAAGTCACGTTGCGGAGAGGCGCTGCCTGCGGCCAAGCCGGGCGGGACAGGGCGGCCGTGCCCAGGTGGGTGTCTGTGGAGTTTGCGATGGCACAGAGCCCCGCGGCCGTCCGTGTGCCGAGCGCGCCCGTCCTGCTCGGCGGCCCCGCGCCCACACACGCACTGACCCACGCGCACCGCCACGGCGGCAGCGCGGGCTGGGCCCCGGCCGGCAGCCCCCGGTCCGTGGGTGCGCCTGCCGCGGGGGACGTGCCCCGCGGAGCCCGCGCAGCGCCCGGCACGGCACGGCACGGCGCGGGACTGACGGGGCTCCGGAGGGAACCCGGCACATTTCACCCCCAAAAAAGGCAAAATTTGTGCTGGTTCTTTTCTGCCCCTTCACGTCGCGAATGCTGACGGGATTACAAAGAGTCCGTGCCGCTGATGCTGCTCGAGCTGCAACGCCAGGCCCCGGCATATGCGGGAGCGGGTCACGTATTCCACGTTTTTCTCCTTGAATCCAGTGGTATCTACCCCTCGGTGCATAGCACTAAGCACAGGTCTAATCCTCTAAAGTTATTACCTGACAGCTCTGTTGAGAGCCGAGTAACATTATATCAGATAAATTCATATCTGGTGAGATATGAACTATCAAAGGACCTTATTTCATTTAGATACACACTTCACATTAAAGTGGGGTTATAATTAATAAGATACAATTATGAATCTTATTAATCCCTTAATGCTTATCTGAAAAAATCAGTAATGTATGATAGGTTAAGAGCAGTTGTCATAATCAGCAAGGGATGTAAGATTAATTCAACTGCAAAGTATCAACGTTATGAAATTTGCATACATTAGGAAATATTGATGCATTTTTGTACTGTTTACGCATTTTTATTATATAAAAGCCATTATGTGCCAAAACCCTTTGATTTTTCCCCTTTTCTTGTTTACACACACATGCAAATATACAGTCTTGTACCAGTATCAAGTATTTGTAGATGCTGAACTTCCAGCGTTTCTATCAAGTGTAATGATGCCACTTGAGCAAGTCAAGGACTAAGAGGGATGCCTTCTGGCAGTTGCTGAAGTTGGTCTTTACAGCTTTATTTCTCTCTTTTTGAAAGTTTGAAATTACGAGTTAGACTGATGCCAGATCTCCATCAGAAAAAGTCATCTTAGAGAGTTAGAGATTTGTCTTAGAAAACTGAGTCCACAGCCCCAGTTGCAGAGTGATGTTCACAGAGTTGTAAATACATTTGTTCCAGCATTGATGTCATGTCTTCCTCAGAAGGGCATTCGCTGCCCTTTGTTGGTAAATCATGTTTTCTGGTGGACAAAGTGTTTTGTCACTTGAAGCATGATGTGCTTTTCATACTAGCATGTTAAATAGCAGTCAGATGCATTACTGTTTCATGTGAAGATAAAACATCAGGAGGAGTAAGAGTACTGATTCTATTTATTTGTATTTATTGGTTCCATTTTACTTCATCTCTTTGTCCCTTGATGAGGATGATAATGAAGATGTGTGACAGAGTTTGTGATTGCTTAGGTTAGAATTTCTCCATGCACGCAGACTGCAATCCAGGAACAGTTTTTATTCCTTCGTTATAGCTTGTAACCTGAGTGACCACAGCCTCTATCACACAGCTTGATCATCACCAAGAAAGGACAAATTCCTGCCTAGCCCACAGACACTCTTCAAGAGCTCTCTCATTCCCCTTAGAAGTAGCAAAACTGAGTCGAGAGATGCTAGGCTGCAACTGTATTAATTCCCAAGCTAAGTCATGAAGTTGACAATAGAAAGGAAAAGCAGTCCTCAGTGTATACTACAGTGTGTGAAAACCACCCAGAAGAATAAAAGAGCTGGAACAGGACCAGACATTGAACCTCCCATAGCACTTCTTGTGACCACTCCAGTGCTCTCCAAACAAAGCTATCACAGAGCATGTACAATATAAGTGTTGCACAGGGCACAAACAAAGGACTGAGGGTGTGAAATCAGGCAATTCACATCATCTGCTGTTTTGGACATGCATAAAGTTTGTTTACAGTGCTGTGCATCTCAGGCATGAAAGGTGTCACCACATTTTAATTAAAAATCCTACATCATTCAATTATATATGAGTAATCCCTCTGCCATGTAAAGCTCTATTTATCCTTACAATGTATATTTTTTTCACCTCTAAAATTAATTCTGTGTTTTCTTATTTTCCATTTCATCTAACTTTGAAAACTTCTGAGTCCTGCATATCTGTTGCTTTCACTGCCAGTATAGTACAAATTAGAGTTCAGTAGACTAAAACAGGACATTAGCTAGCTGGCAGAATGATTTTAAGGAGATTTGGTTTAGAGGATTAGAATAATTGGTGTCAGTCAAGCCTGGATATTAGTTATACACTAATGCTATTTTTTTAACAAGAGAATTTACAGATGAACTGCTTCACGCTTTTTTAGAGCAGAAAGTTTTTAACATTTTGAGTCTTGTTTTCAGATTTTTCCTGCTGGAAAGCCAGACTTCTTCAGTGCCAAGGGCTGAACTGCAAAAGCCCCAGCAAGAGAAGGGGAAGAAGGGAAAAGTATTCTTTATATCAGTGAGAAACTGTAAAACAGTACTCTTAATACCTCATAGCATAATTTGTAGAGCTGATGTCTCATGATCTAGTGAGAAAATAACCGAAATTCTGCCTACAGAAGGTACTTTTCTGACAATGTTGGTATGGTTATACAACCCCTCTGGCCAAGGGACAGGTAGTGTTTGTACAGGGATGACACACCAGTGCTACCACACCTTGCCATGGCTTCCTTAGAGGTCACTAACCCCACCTGTCCTTCCCATCCCTCTGCTGCAGGTTTCAACCTCTCCTCTGCAGCACTGGCAGAAGAGGTTGTGTTTCTGCCTCAGCCCCTTCAAAAGTGCAAAGTCCAGAGCCTTACATCCATCTTCACTGGGGGTTAGTTTTACACAGAAATAGCTGAGGCATCAGCAGCTGTACCATTCCTTTGCCTGCTGTGCAGGAATCAACTCCTGGCAGCACAGCTGTGTTTTGGTGTGATGTGTCCTCCAAATGTAGCCACAAGACTTGACAGAGCTTCTTTGTCAGCACCCTTAATATTATGTCACAATGAGAGCAGGAGTGAGGGCAAAGGTGCCTGTCATGGCTTGAACTGAGCTAACAACTCATTCAACACCTTTTCCCCCCACATCTCTCTTTGCACTTGCTTTGGCACACTTTGGACTCCTTGATGGCTGTTTTCCTTTGCTAAGGTGACAGAAAAGCAATTCTGAGCAAAAAATTAAGAGTCATTTGGGGAGTTATTTTAGGTCCAGTGAGATGAGCTGGAAGGATGGGAACCATTGGGACTGACCCCTTTGGGCATGAGTGAACAATTTGATGAACAAGAAGGAAGCTGTCTGGCTGAGGTGGTGACTCTGCCTCTCAGCTCTGCCCTGGTGAGACCCCACAAGGAGTGGTGGGTCCAGATCTGGGCTGGACCTCTCTTATGAAGACAGGCTGAGAGAGCTGGGAGAAGAGAAGGCTCTGTGGAGACCCAATTGTGGATTTCCAGTACTTACAAGAGTTTTTAAAAGACAGGGAGAGGAATTTTTATATGGGCAGATAGTGATAGAACAAGAGTAAATTACTTAAACTAAAAGAGAAGAGGTTTAGACTGGATGTAAGAAGGAAATTCTTTACTGTGATGTTGCTGAGGCTATGAAACAGGTTGCTCAGAGATGTTGTGGATGTCCCATCCCTGGAAGTGTTCAAGGACAGGTTGGATGGGGCTCTGAGCAATCTGCTCTAGTGGGTGACATCCCTGCCCAGCACAGGGTGTTTGGAACTAGATAATATTTAAGGTCCTTTCCAACCCATGGCATTCTAATGGCACTGTCATTGGTATCTTCCCTTCCCTTCCAGCCATCCAGCCTGAAGAGGTTTGAGTTAGTTAATGTGTGATAAACTTCCAGGTAGGCTTTGACTAGTCTAAACATCTGCTAAAGATTGCCTTGTTTGTAGTGGGCTGAGTATCTGATGCACCAGTATCTTCCAAATCCTCATCTTGGGAAAAAACAGCACTCTAAGTGTTGTTATGGCTAAGGGAGCTCAGCTACCTGTCAGCCACAATCAGGTGTTTTATCAAGGTTTTCCTAAAGCAGTTTGGGTGTAAAAGTGGCTCTTTGGGAAATGAGATTGCCAGCTTCCTGATAGGATTAACTGCTCCTATCTTGTTCCAGCAGCTCCTGAGGAATGCCAGATCTTAAACATGCAGCTTTTACTGGCCTGTGGTGCATCTCTTGCAAAGCAATGGATGTTCGTGGCATGTTGTCAGCTGCTTGAGGAGCCCTAGGTTGTTCCAAACTGTCCTGCAGGGAGTTAGCAAATGAGCAGAATGCAAGGAGAGCAAAGTTGTTTAGTAAATGCACTTCATGCACAGTCTGACAATATTGCACTAAGCAGTTAATTTTATGGCTATCAAGTGTCATAATATCAAGAACTTGGAATTAAGTATGGCTATGATGGTAAAAAAGGCAACTATTGAAATTTTCATTATGTAAACAGAGAAGTCCAATATGGAAAATAAAAAGTACAAAGAAGGGAAAACAATAAATTTTGAGAGTATAATATTTTTGTAAAACAATATTTCAATGATTTTCATATTGCTAACATCTTTATAGGAATCAGATTGTGCAGATATCCATATGTATATTTCCACGTTTTAGAGAGATTTGTCTTCCGTTTTTGATTTGGCTTGATCAGTTAAGAACTATATCCAGTGCAACTATTTATGTTTGAAATTAAATAGAAAATTATCATAGATAGCATTATGATCAATTTAAAAGTTACTTCCTTTTTAAGCAGACGTTCCTCCCCATAAACCATATCCCTTTCTCCCAAGTGTTTCTGGAATTAAACAGTAAATCATGATGACAGAGAAATAAGTCTGCCCCAAATAGTGCATTGGAAAAAAAATAGAGGATATGTCCAGAAAAACAGTAATCCATCCAGTAATTTTGATCAGAAGACTGGAGCCATAGACATGTTAACTGTATTGCCAGGGATTTCAAGCCAGAGAACTATAACAGTCAGAAACACAAATTTTGTTTAGACAAGAAATCAAAGTTCTCAATATTAAAGAGACTTCTACTGATAAAACCAGATCTCAAAATCTTTTCTATGTTTTTCCTTTCTCAAAGACATTAACTGATTATTAATATAGATGAAGAAGAATGCCAGAAAGTGTTTAAAGTATCTTCCCTGCTGGTTTGCAGTTGTTGAGTTTTTGCATTTCTAGTTTTCCCACAGCTTCCAAGGAAAACAAGAAATAAGTATGTGATGTGAACAAAAATCAAAACAGGAAGATATTTGAAGATAGACAGTTGAAGGGATCAGACTTGTCACTTTTCCTGTTCTATTAGTTAATGAATGAGCAGTCGTTTATTACCTGGGTTTTATAATTAAAGTCGCCACTGTGCAATTGTCAGTACAGGCAAATTTAATTTCTGAGAAATCTCTAGCTGGCAAGAAAAATTACAGTTGACTTTCAGCAGTTACTGAAGTGGCAGTTAGATAGCACAGCTGTCTGTGTTGCTTGTCAACTTTTCTCTTTGGATGTGTTTTGTGTGTGTATAGGTTGGGTTGTTTTTTGGGTTTTTTTTAAGTTGCTGAATCAGAGACAACAAAAAAACTTATAAAGGGAATAAAACCATAACTCTGGTTCTTCTTACCTGTTTCAGATCAATATGAATACAAAATCTTTTCTATGTATTTTCTTTCTCAAAGACATTAACTGATTATTAATATAGATGAGGAAGAATGCCAGAAAGTGTTTGAAGTCTTCAACATGGGGGAGTGTGATTTTGCTTTATCTTATTTCATCTCCTTGCCTTTTTATTTAGGAAGTCCTTACCTAGAAGTGGAAAAATTTTCAGCAACTTAGTGAGCATACATTTTAAAACTCATGCTGTATCTCTCAAGAATTATGGTCTGCCATTTTTGCCTTAGATTAAGATATGATACAAGTTAAACAAATAAACAGAAACCAAGATTTTTTTTTAAAGTTCCTGAGTAAGAAGTTAAAATGTTTCTAGACTACTTAAGATAATTAAAGTGATGTGTTTCTGCCTTTTATTCCTATCCTACAAGAATAGGTCCTTTATACTAAAATATAGACTTTTTTTTTGCATCAGAAAGATAATAAATCTCATAAAATACAAGGCATAATCATTTTATTAAAAATAGAATTTGTATTTTTACATAAAGATCGCAATAAAATATTTTGGATTTGGATTTCTCTCATACAAAATTAATACAGATGTAAGCTTTTTCTATATTGTAAGTTTGGTAATTAGGAACAGATGTTCAAGCACTTGGACATCTTACCCTCTATGTAATTACTAGAATTGTCCTCCTAATCATAGCATGCAAAATTGATCACTTACCATACCTAATTAAAGCAATTTTTCCTCCTAATGCAGAATCATGAAAATACTGTTCCCTAAATTCTCTTCTGAATAGCTTGCTAATAAAACTTACACAAAAGATTTGTTTTCCTCTCTTAAATTAATTTTTCTAATAAAACTCATCTATTTTGTAGGACATTTGCCAGATGTTATTCTGAGCAGTAGTGGCTAAGTTTTACTTTGGCTGCATAAAATGTAAAATATATGTTCATGTAAAGTTTTAAAAATGATAATTTATGCATATAAATAGTTGTAGTGCCAGCCTTATAACAAAACTGCAATCAGTTTGTCCTGTACGCAGTTCTAAACACCCTCATGGCAGGGCAGAGGGTTTGATTTATTTAAAATATTACTTTTTTTTTTTTTTTTGTAAACAGAATTTAATCAAAATCTTGACAGTCATGCATTTCTGATGATCTTGTGGGTGGCTTACACTTGTTCACACATTTAATTTTCTGATAAGCAATTTATTTTCTTATTGCAATTTTTTTCCTGACCAGCAAGCACTGATAGCAAGCTACCCAGCCACATAATAGCAACAAAAGTCAATGCTATTAGGTGATCTTCATAAGTCAGGTGTTAACAGCAGAAGTCACAGTAGTTATTGATCCCACCTGCACAGCTTTCAGCTCTTGTTAGCCAAATGCTATGCTATTCCTCTTAAACCTGAAAGTCCTTGTCCTGGTGTTTAGAACAGTGTGCACAAGGCTTTTCCATCTCTGACATGAGGCTCCAAATCTCTTTGCTAGCCAGATGATATCACTTTTCACAAATTACTAGCAACTCAGCAAAAAAAAAACCTCAATACTTGTAATTAAAACCTGCCTTTTCGAACATATTTTGCTGTCTCCAGCTAGCCAGTAGTTTCTTTACCCAGAAAAACTTTCTAAAGGCAATGCAGAAAAGAAAATTCAAGCTTTCATGTAGTGCATTAAAAAAAAAGAAGACTCTTAAAGGAATGATAAGTATTGTGGAAAAATACTGTCCATATCTGTTTTCATAAGTGTTGAAATTATATTTGTGTCCTATGGGAAAACCTAAATGGAATTTGTGCTACAGGCACAAGATGGTGACTTAAGTGATAGATATGGGGATTTAATGGAGAAAGGCCTTGTGTAATGACTTTCTTGCCTAATTAAAGCAGAAGGAGAGAAAAATACCACAACCAAAAGAGCTGACCAATTATTTCATTCATATATATTTAAAGCATTGATTTTGTAGACAAGCCAATGTTCCTACAACTCAAAGTAAGGATCCAGTTACTCCTGTTTTATAGTCAGAATGGATTAATTGACTTTAATTCATGTTTTTCATCATTCTTCCACAGAGAAGAAGTTTATGTTAATTTGTTTTTTCACTGTCTGTTTGATTATTAGCATGTCAGGATGCTAGTATGTTCAAATAGAACCCTTGGATATTACAACCATAATCTCTCCTTTGAAGAGGGACATTTTTGTCACCAACATTTTATTTTCATGAGGGATATTTTGAGCTGCCTGTCCTGAACAGACACTGCAGTAATTAGACTCAGTTCAAAATGCCATTCTTATTTAATAAACAGCTCAATCTCTCTTCGCAGTTTCTTCATTGCCTTTTTGGGGATTTCCAACTCAGAAGATAAGTAGCTCTTTACTGCCAAAAACCTACTGGGGGTTCAAAAGCAGCCTCTAGGACGTCAAGCCTGGACACCACAGAGCAACAGCACATTTGGGAATGTGGGTGCACAAACCAGAGAGGAGCAGCTAGTACCTTCAGTGGAGATTTACCTAGATTAAGATATTTTGGGCAGATACAGGTAGCTGCCTTATCCAGAGACAGCAGCAGCCAGGCACATCTTCAAAGCTTTATGTCTGTGCTAAATGAGCCTCTACCTAATTGATTCTTCAGCAATTTTCTGAGAAAAATATCTATTTTTTTCTGGATCTGTGGAAGAAATACAGAGGCTACCCATGACTAAACCTGCCTTCCCATTGTGTGATTGTGAATAGAAATTTCATATGGCTCTGCTGTGCTGCTTCTCTGCACTGCTGTGCTCTGAATGATCAGATAGTGTGATCTGAAGAAAAAAATCCCATCTTTAAAATTGCTCTTTTTGTCCCTTCTTGAAGGAAGAAAGAGGTGTTTATCTTATGCAAAGAAAGATTTGTGGCAAATGACTGCACCCTTACTTAATTAGGAATTACTGATGATGCCTTCTGGCTTGGGGGCGAGGAATCACCTGAAGAGATCTGTGCCACGTTGTGTTGTAATTTTAGAGGTTGATTACACTCTTTGCTTAGGCTTGATCTAGGCATGAATCTATCCTGTGGTGCCAGGAGAGTATTCTTAAGGTCATGTTATATCCCAGAAGCTATTCTGCCTTTATAAGTAAGAGAAAACTGCCTGATGAAAAGTCCACTGAAATCTTGCATGTGACCTCAGTCAAGTCTGGGGGGAAAAAGAGATTTCTTGTAGCAGATTCATTGCTTTTGTAGAGGCCAGATCAATAGGCTATAGTGTATTGATCCTAGAGTGGATTGATTCATGTTCATCTTTTTTCTTGACATTTTTATTATAAACATCTGTCTTTTCCATGAAATACAGAATAGATAAATCAACATTTTAAAGACAGTCTTTAAAGTAAGCTGGTGTTTCATCAACAACAAGCTCTCTGAGTGTATGTATATTATTAAATGTTTGACCAGGAGTAGATACAGCATCAGTGATAAGGATAGGTTGATTTTATAGAGAAAACTGGAGCATCCTGTTAATCTGTCTAGTATCAGGAACACTTTTTAGTGCAAATGAACTATGCACTGAGAAGCATAGATAAGATCTGGATCTCAGTATGCATGTATATTTAGATGTATAATAGCTAAACTGTATACTATTTTATGCTCTGGGATATAGAGCATAAAAGGCCTTAAAGGTCAGGGAAAATAAGTTTGCTTTGCAGAGTCATGGCTGAGCAAGTAACGCAATCACGACAGGATTGTTCATCTGAGCATGGAAATTATGCCATTAGAATTTGCTTTCCTCTACTAGAAATGTATATGCATCCCACCCATATCTGTCTGACATTGACACATCCTGCTGACACTTCAGCAGTAGTGCAAACCCCTCCCAGTGCAGTGGAATCAGAGCAGTGAAATGGTGACTTACACCAATAAAGCCATCTCAGGGCAGGCCACATCCCACAGTCAAGTGTCTGGTAAATGTTTTGAATGCTGCTATCCTAATTCAAAGACAAAGTGATATTAAGAGACTTTTTATACTATGAGATGCTACATTTCCTCTTCTATTCCCTGTCAAAGAACATGGAGTATATGGTTAATAAGGTGCAGAGAGGAAGTCATGGATTGTCTTGGACAGAGGGCAAAGTACAATAAATGGAAAGCCCAGCACTGGTCCATGTCCAACCCTAACACAGAGACAGACCCCAGAATCTCACTCCGATGCTTTAACATTTATTAGTCCACAAGAAAGAAACTCAGCTAAATATTTGGTACTCATGCTCTCTGTCAAATTCCTGAAGAATAACCTTAAATTCAAAGCAATGTTTACTGCACAGAAAATTTTGAGCTAGCATCTCTGACCCTACCTTCCCAGATGATGAAAACATGTATGAGTGAAAATATGGGAATCCTATCTTTCTTCCAGCTCATTCACATGCTTTCAAATTGTCTTCTATTTCCTCTCTGGCAAGATTCTTTTTTTTTTCTGATTCTCTACTATCCAAAACAAAAAAAAACTCCAAAACCCCAAAGATTTCCCAAAAATAGATCATAAGTTTCCTTGAATTCACTAAAATCCTCTTTTATAACAGTTCAGTAATTTCCAATAAGTGGTCTCCTCTACCTCACATAACACCCAAAGGCAGCTAATTATTGCCATGCTGCATGAAAGAGTAAAAGACACTGCTTGGGGAGGCAGCATTTTCCCCTCAGTGATATAGTACACAGTAATTTATTGATCTTTTTAAAGCATGTGATTCAATCCATTAATGAAAAATATTTAAATCCTATGAAGTGTATTATGTAGTATTTTTATGACACAACTAATTTTCTGTAATGCCATCATAAAGAAAAGTAGAGGAATAAATTATATGATAGATGCATGCAAATCACATTTATTGATTATGTTACATGTGGTGTGAATGTGATGTACACATATAAATAAGCAAATAAGGGAGAAGACATCTAAGATTGCTTACAGAAATTCA
This sequence comes from Chloebia gouldiae, assembly GCA_003676055.1. NCBI lineage: Eukaryota > Metazoa > Chordata > Aves > Passeriformes > Passeridae > Chloebia > Chloebia gouldiae. The sequence goes on along the minus strand of QUSF01000004.1, from coordinate 20,220,303 downwards.
ATTACATTATTCCCAAGATAACATACGTGGTTTTTAAGTAGAACAGGATTTTTTTTTTCTGCTACAGTCACAGGTAAGTACACTTGTCTTGTGTGTGCATCAAGTTTGTTCACAAACTTGAGCAGTGGGTTGTGTCATGCATGTTTCAGGTCATGCTCTGTCTTAACACGTGATAGAAGTGCTGCAAAGGCAGTATTTATTCAGGGCATGGGAAGTAGTGGCATCATCTACAGGATAATGTCACAGTGCTCTAAGGAGCTTCTCGGCCACTGATCCCCCAGTGCAGATGCGCTGGGGATGATGAGCCACTGCTGGAGAGGAAGAGGAGAGGGAGCTACAGAAGCCTCTAACAGCTCACTGGAGGTAGCCACACTCAGTCCTGTAGTTTATAGCAGTGGAAACCTGTGAGCACTCATGTATTTAAAGGCAGTATTTCACAAGATAGATCTGTGTTCCCAGGAGTTCTACAATATACTGATCTTGCACAGTAAAGAAAAAAACCTCAAACCCAAGGCCTTAAATGGAGTTTTTGCTTCAAGGCTCTAATAAAGGTTTAAATATATGTTTTAAAGTGGACAAATAAAACAACTAGGAACAATTATCTGCTCTTTGTTTTTTCAGTTCACCCATGACCTCAAGAAGCAAATTTCTGCAATCTTACTACCCCTCTGAAAAATTTCTGGTCATGGTTGGAACCATAAGAGAGGGGAGGAAAAAGAGTGGTGAGCATGTATTTTGTAATCTTAAGTCAAGAGGCCAGCAAAACACCAACAGAAATATCTAGATAGGTATCTAGAGCTTCACAAGGAGTGGTAAGTAACTGGATTTCTTCTCCAATCTAGTATGGCTATCCAGCTGGAATGGGAAAAAATGCCAAAGACATGCAGCTGTATGCAATCTGGACAATGAGACACAAGACAGAACTACTGCAAATTACAATATTGCCAGGAATATGCTGGCAATGTCAGGAAATATAAGCCCAGACCTATAGGAGCCAGACATGCAAATCATTGCTACCAGCAAATATATGCATCACACTCCATCAAGCCACCTCCTCTTTCTTCTGTGGAACTCTCAATTGACTTCATCTTACAAAAATGCCTTGTTAATAAAGTTCAAGTGTTTTGTAAATCAATGTCCTTTTATTGTAAGTGATAACCATAACAATAGATAGGAAATGAACAATAGAGAGACTAGAGATAAGCACCAGGGTGCAGCCTTACAATCACTTTTATATCATGATCACCTACTCTCAAATTAGTGCTGCACTCCCCATGGCCACCCAAAATGGCAGTCCACCAACATGCCAAAAGTGATCCTCACAAATTTTATGTACCAAAAACTAAGCAGGGGAAGTAGTCCCGTGTATTTTCCTTGTTGAATTTATGGCATATTATAAGCCATATCCACTTGCCTGTTGACTTCTTGCAGAACTTCTTCCACACCCTCTGTGATCACCTGCCACTTGTCTTCCTTAGCAGGAAGATAGCGCTGAATTTCATCAGACTGGAAAAGATGAGAGACAAGCAGGGACACCTATTATCTTGATTAGTATCATGAATACCAACTAGGCAATTAGGGAGGGAGAAGTCCTTACTAACAGCTTTGCCAAATGCTTCCTGAATTGCCTAATGCTCTTCTCCACCCCCAGCTGATGGTACCGAGGCACTCCCAGTAACCTGCTAACATGGGAGTTACTAGCTCCTGCTTATCTCCTTGGCAGGTGGGTGAGGATGTCTAAAAATAGCACTCACAGTCATTTAGGAACTTGGAATAAGTGCTTGTGGGAACTCTAGCCTCCCTGTACATTTTCTTGCTGAAAACCCACAAGTACAAGAACATGATGCACCCAGGGTTTTTTTGTTTAATTGCTGGCCAATATAAAAACCAGATTCATCAAATTGAAGACCTGCCTTGAAAACACAGCACTCACAAGCAGCTATGCTTTATTCCTCTCAGGCTCTGATGTTCTCCACCCTTGAGCATAAACACTTCTAGAGTCCTTCCATTACAGCAGCATATATGCTGACCTAACAATAGGAACGTACTTAACTATTCAGTCCTCATCATGCAGGTGATGATGCACTTAGGAAATAAATTAATAGGCTAAACAAAGCAAAAGTCAGTGTTGGAACCTCAGCTCGCAGTATTATGAGGAGAGCTGGTTTACAGACAGGGCCTCAAGACCATCCCTGCCCCAAGAGGACTGGCTGCAGGGTGCAGGGTCCCTTTGTGGCTGTGGGGAGTCCAGGCAAGACTGGCTGGGTGGGTACCCACCAGAATTGCTTGCATATATTTTTGAAAATGACATTCCATTACAATTTTTTACTAGTATCAAATGTGGTTTTTTTCTCTATGGTCTGTGGAGCTAGACTTTCCTCTGAGTTTTATCAGTAGAGACTGAAGCTGGATTAGTCCAATGAACCTGCTTCTGCTAATCAAAAATTCATCTTTTTGATACAGTGCCATTTATACCTGGGAACATAATGAAAGGAAGCCTGTGAATTGTCCAGTTAGTCTGTGCCAAAACTCTTTCCAGGGTAAAAGCACTAACATCTTGAAATGAATGAACAAATTTAATATAAAACACTGTATCCTGTCCCTGTTCTAATACTAAAAGGGTTAAGCCTTCTATTATGTTAAATTAACAAAAGCACTGTTACTATTTCCTCCTTGCTTGCCAGCGTGGTTTCCTCTGCAATAACATCTGTGACACCACAGAATTTTTCCAAGACCTAATTAGTGATGTTAGAAGAAAATGTTAGTTCACCAGATAGTTTGAGGAATAATATAATTTTTATGTATGTATATATATTTTTAGCATCTTGAATTTTCCTCATGTCTCCATGAATCATGTGTGGTAGAAACCCTGAAATGCAAATCTAGGAAATTTCTGATCACTAGGTTTAGGGCTAAAAAGCCAACATAAGAGTTTCATTAGGATGCATTGTTTAGATGTGAGGTTAAATTCAGAGTTCAGATTAAGTTGCTTTTCTAGAAAACTAGTCTAAATAGAGTTAGGGTATGCAAGTTCCAATTTTACTGCCTGGTTGTGGAGGGAGGACCTGGAAAATGCAGGAAAGAGCACTATTTAGGAAAGCACTAGTTTGGCTAGGTAAGAAAAAGACAGTCAGATTTTTATTTCTAATTTTCCAAACATTAAAATATTTTCTGTCACCAGAAGGAGAAGGGTTAAAAAAGATCACTGGCTTTAAAGAAAACACATTGATTGAATTCTTCAGAGAAACAGAGCTGATAAGTGAATTTAATTCCTACATTTTCAAAGGAGTCAGCTTATACAAACTGTCATATATAAATTAAAATGTTCAAAGGATCTGGTTCACTGTAGTTCGTAAAAATCAAATGTATCCCACTTCAATTTTATAAATTTTTATATATAGAACTTTCTTTTCAACCCATGTTAATGGCTCTCTTGTTCAACCCTTTTTATCTCCTGACCTAGTTTCAATGGATAAGAAATTGACTTTTAGCCATATTCTAACACTATTGAAGTGATCTTAAAGGTCTCTTCTAACCAAATTAATTGTATGATTCTTTGGTTCTATGACTGCTGAGTTTGGCCAGAAATCTGTGCCTTTAGAATACAAGGGCAGAAATCTGCTATTAATGGCTGTAGCTATGTCTATAAAGACTGTGAAGTAAAACCAGAGTTGTGCAATCTGCTAGACTTAAAATAACAATAAACTTATTACTGTTACTGGAAATAGCAGCCCACCACTGGGAAACAGAATTTAAAAATAATTGATTTTAGCTGTATTTACATAACCAGAGCAAAAGATAGGTAAATCAATAATAAATTTTAAAAAGATTACTCAAACACATTCCTCTATGACCTGTGCCAGATTCCAATAATGAGAACAGTTTAACAACAAATATAGTGACATGAGCAAAAGATATAAAGCCACATATCCATCTGCTTTCTTTTACCCAATCTCTGTAATCTTAAATATGATGATGTGAAAATAAACTGGGAGTTATAGAAAGAGGTTCCTATAACCCAGCAATACCAATTACTCTACACCTTTTCCAGACCAGCTAGTGTTTTAGATCTCTTCTCTTGGGTAACCTGAGAAGGTTCACAAACCTCTAGTATAGAATACTGTTTTCTGATCTTTTATGCAAGACCTCATGATGCCTTATATTTACCTTGCATAACTTTTGAGTAGGATTCAGTAGTAGATCCTAAGTTTTCCACAAGCAATTTTCAAAGCCATGTGTTTATGAAGCTGATGTCATGCTTATAAAATTGTGCAGCATGGATTTAATATTATACATAGAACTGATAAATGAGTGTATATGAGAAAAACAAGTTTTCCTAGCTATGCTATTTAATTTGTGCTGAGAATATTTAGAGTTAAGTAAGGAAAAGCAGAAGAAAATAATGTAGGTTTTCCAATGCCATACCCCTCACTTACCATTCCTTTCTCTAAGCAGATTTAGGCAGACATAGTGCAGATTGTGAACTCCTACTGACAGTAAGCAGACGTATAAAATGCCAGTGACACTGGCAACTTAAGCATTTCCAAAGGGATTTCCTATGGCAATCAAAGAAAGAGCTGTGCAACTTTATTTTGTTAGAGATACTGTAATTTTCTACTAGCAAGATGTACTGCATTTTGCTATTTTATGGACACTGGGGGTATTCCAGCATTCTGTAGAAAAAATCATTTACAGAACTGTCCATTTCTTTTTGTGGTAAGCACAAAATAAGCTTTCCACATAAATTAAATTAGATTGAGATTGTAGATTTTAAAAATCCAAAACATTCCCTTCTGATCCCAATCTGAAAACAGCAGCAGGCTGCATCCACTATTACCACTTTTTTTTACATTGAAAATATTGTATATATAGGAAAGGTTGCTGACAATATTAAATCAGTTATGTTATATACTGAAATGGTAAGTCAGAATTACATAAGAAACAGAAACAAACAAACAAAAACTATAAATTGCATTTTAATATTACATTAAAAGATTAGGCTTATGATGACAACAACCAAGCAGAATATGAATACTAGCAACTTTTTAGTAAATGTGCACTACAGCATAACATGAAAGTTGCTTTGTAATGACAAAATTTCTCTCACCCCAAGGTGAATTTGATGCTGGAAGACATTTCTATGAAGAATATTGTTTTCTTGAAAGAAATGAGATAATCATAATGACTCTTTAATTATTAGCTGAGACTTATGACAGAATACATCTGCACCCAGAGTTGCTAATAGCACCCAGTTGATGTAGGTCTTTGTTCCTTGCACACAGCCCAAGTCACATGAGGATAACATTGACCTTATTTCAAGGAAGAATTATTCAGGTCATTTCTTTTAGTTATAGAGGTTGTTCACCCAGTCACGCCTGACTGAAATGGAAAGCATGGATTTACAAAGCCAGCGCCAGACACACTGGGTCGACAAAGTACTTCATTTAATATGTAAAATTAGTTCCAGAGCTATGAAAGGCAGAGAGAGACAGAGCCAGCATGCTCACTGAACTCTGTGATATGAACTAGACTATCATTTATGACCTCAAGCAGTCACCTGTCAACTTCTATAGTGTCTCCCCTGCAGACTTTTTCTCTCTATCCTTAATACAGTCTATATACCTAGCCACACTGTTCCATTAGTCATTTGTTTTCTTTCCACTTCCACTATCATCTCTGCACTACCACCTTTCACACAAAAACCTAGTGTTCTTGAAGATGCCTTTAGATAATTGCTCTCTGAAAAGTAGACTTATTCCCAACCCACAGTCACCAATCCTCTTTTCTTTAAAATCCAGGGAAAGAAAACAGAAACTCTGACATGCCAAGGTGACAAAGGCAACCTGACAATTAAATTCAAGACATCTACAGTCTTCACAACAGGAAGACAGGATACACGTCATGTCTTCCAAGTCTCCTTTCCTTCTTCCTTAAGTCCACCTTTACTGCTAATTGAAATTTAGCCAGGGTAACTACTTGTAAAACAAAAGGCTAAAATTACAAGGAGTCCAAACCTTTTTGGTCCTACATGTGAGATGAACGATGTCTCTGCCTAGCAAGTAACGCTCCTTACACTTTGGACACAGAACTTGGGATAATTCAAACTACCCCTAAATCCCTGCTTGAATCTGGCTCCAAGAGAAGAAACTGTATCAACTTACTTTCATTTTGACTAAAGAGTATCCACTCAGTAGGATAAATACTACACCTTGGATTCTCATTCAGAGTAGACAAATATTGCTATATACAGAAGTTTTAATGGATTTTACATGCAGGTACTAGTCCAGTCAAGCCCTGTTCAGCATTAGAGGTGTGCCTTACATTCATAAGACACCTTATTCTGCAGATATATGTTCTGTGTTGTCCATTTTTGGTAAGACATGCTATGGGGAATAGCACTTGGAGCCACTTATCTTAATATTTATTAAGTGACTCATAAAGGTCTGCAGATCCTGCTTTTAGATGTCATTTTGATATTGGTATAGAAAGTAGTTAAACTAACAAGACCACAGTTTTTCACTTGAGTATCTTTCTATTTCATCTCTTTCATGTAAGTACATCCATTTCTGTGTTTATTCCATCATCTCACTAATACAGGAAATAATTGTGAGATTTTCTTTCAAACAGCACTGCATCATTAACTCTGTTTTATCTCTGCTGTAGTTATGCTAACAAAAACAAGTATATGAGCTATGAATGGTCTTGTCACAGTCATTATCTTCCTCCTGATGGCTTTTTGAGTTCAGCATGAGCTATATACATGTAGCTTTTGGAATCACAGAAACAAGGGCAGGGAAGGACCTCAGGAGGTCACGAATTGCTTCTCCCTGCTGCAGGGCAGAGCCAAAGAGCTAAACCTCAGCTAAAGAGAACTGAGCTCTCCCTAGCTGTTACTGGCCCATGTCCACACAATAGCTGCTGGTGGCTGTTTACCTCAGCTTCAAGATCTGATCTCTTCATAGCTGCTTTAACCTGAATAGATTATGTGATCCATACTGTGCATTGCATATACAGCTCTTTTCATTCTGTGCTCTTACAGCCTTCTTTCACAATGCTCTGTGTCCTCTGCAGCTCTGGAAATCTACACATTGCAGTGGAAAGAAGGGCATTTCCGCTGTCCCTATAACCACCCTATGATCTACAAATAGTTTCATCACTCTCCATGTCCTCACATAAATCCTCTGCTTACACAAGCCTGAGCAGTTATAAATAACAAGACATGATATCATGCCTTTAAAAAGGTACAAAATTTCCCAAGAAACCAATTGCCCAGCAGAAAATGAAGGGAAAAGGACAATACTGACAATGATGCAACTGGTAAGCAAAACGAGTGAGACTCAGTTTCCTGCTTTCTTTCATTTGCAAACTGCTCAGACACGAGTGTCATTTTGAGAGCTGACAGGTAACACATGACATTCCACTGCTGATTGAAGAAGACATTTTTGGGAAAAAGAAATTCAGTCTTGTGATTTAACTTCACAGATTGGAAGCCAGCAAAGTACAGGATGTCTACTGAAGAATAGACATTTTCCTTATTAAATTCTTCTGCTAGCAAGAATATAACATATGAAATGCACAACAAACTAAATTTTTCATTACTCAGGGAAGAGCAATTAACCTTATTCAGATTATTTCTAAGAATCATAATTTGAGATGATTTAGGAAAGCTTAACTGAAACCAAAGCAGCTTCTTAGAGTTTAAGGACTAAAATGTTGGTTTCACATGGGATAGGGCTACCTTTTTTTCCCAGTGGCTGATACGGGGCTAGCCTAGTAATTTAGGGGCTGCGAGGGGAGGAGCGCAAGGACTGTGTTTTGGATTTGTGCTGAACACAGAGTTGATAATACAGAGATGTTTTTGTTATTGCTGGGCAGGGCTTACGCAGAGTCCAGGCCTTTTCTGCTTTTCGTACTGCCACACTCATGAGGAGCCCGAGGGTGCTTGGGAGACTGGGAGGAGACACAGCCAGGACAGCTGACTCCAAGTGACCAAAGGGATATTCCAGATTATATGACATCATGGTCAGTATATAAAGTGGGGGCAAGGAGGAAGAGGGGGGCATTTGGAGTGATGGTGTGTATCTTCACAAGTCACCATTAGACATGAGAGGGCCCTGCTCTCCTGGAGATGGATGAATACCTGCCTGCCCATGGGAAGCAGTGACTTAATTCCTTATTTTGTTTTGTTTGCATGTGCAGCTTTTGCTTTCCCTGTGAAACCATGTTTATCTCAAGCTATGATTTTTCCAGCTTTTACCCTTCTGATTTTCTCTGCAGTCCCACTTGTTGGGGAGTAAGTGAGTAGCTACCTGGGGCTTGGTTGCTGGCTGGGGTTAAAAACCTTGACAAGGACCCAGAAAACTTACATGTAGAAATCCTAAGAAGAAGTACCTAAAACAGCTAGATAAAACATCTGTAACAAATGCACGATGTGAAAATAAAAGCAACTAGGAAATGTAGCCATATGGATTTCCAAGTCTAGAATTTAGGAAGATGAAGATGCTAAGGAGCTATTTACTAGGCTAAGGACATACAGCCTGGCTTCCAGAAGATGCTAAAACTGAGGGTCCCAATGGACATCAGTGACAAATGGTGTCCCTCAGGACCAGTGTAATTTCATATCTTCATTAATTACATAGACAAAAGGATCAAGGGCATCCTCAGTGAATTCACAGATTACACCAAGATTACACCTGAAGAACAAGGTGCCATCCAGAGGGACCTGGACAAGCACAAGAAGTGGGTATACAGGCATCTCATGTGGTTTAACAAAACTGAGTGCTGGTGCTACACCTGGGTCAGGGCAACCCCCAGTGCCAGCACAGGCTGGGGATGGACAGACCAGAGCAGCCCTGCCCAGAAGGACCTGGGGGTGCTGTGGCTGAGGGGCTGGACATGAGCCAGCCATGGGCACTCCCAGCCCAGAGAGCCAAACGTGTCCTGGGCTGCATCCAGAGCAGCGTGGGCAGCAGGGCAGGGAGGGGATTCTGCCCCTCTGCTCTGCTCTGCTCAGAGCCCACCTGCAGGGCTGCACCAGCTCTGGGGGCCAGCACAGGAAGGACATGGAGCTGCTGGAGTGACTCCAGAGGAGGTCACCAAGATGGTTGCTGGGATGGATCATCTCTGCTATAAGGAAAGACTGAGAAAATTGGGATTGTTCAGCCTGGACAAGAGAAGGCTTAGGGGTGACTTAATTGCATCCTTCCATAGTTAAAGGGAGCCTATGAGAATGACAGAGGGGAACTTTGAAAAGAGCATGTGATGACAGGACAAGAGGGAGTGGATTCAAACTAAAAGGGCATAGGTTTGTATTAGATATTAGGATTTTTTTACTCCAGGGATGGTGAGGCACTGGAGCAGATTGCCCATAGAAGCTGCGGATGCTCCATCCCTGGAGGTGTTCAAGACAAGTCTGGATGGAGCTCTGAACAACCTGGTCTAGTGGAAGGTGTCCCAGCCCATGGCAGGGAGCTTGGAACTAGATGATCTTTAATATGCTTTCTGACCCAAATCATTCTATGATTGTATGACTACATGAAAACCAAAAAGAAACAGAACTTGCTGGAAATATGTTTAACAGTTCAGTTTGGAACAGCACTGTGCTTTTAAGTGCTGCGAGTAGAAGTCTTAATTAATGCTGTTCTTTCTTGTTCTGCAGCTATTTACTTGCACAGAGATATATACCAGTCACAGCAATACTGTTCCTAGGAAGGGAGACTAAAGCAATGGTTCCTGATGTTACAGAGTCTGGTAGAAAGTTAAATTTATGCAGAAAGTAAATTATGATTTTCAGAGGAAAAAGAGGTGGCAGCACAATATTTGCAGAGGATGATCAGCTTTGGAATGCTAACACCAGAAGGGACTGTGGTTATGCAATTTGGCTGAGGATCTGCAGTATGATGGACGAAGATTACACTTCTTTCTTTGGCTGTACCTGTCTCACAGGTTGCAGGCATCTCCAATACCAGGGCTTCTAGCCTAGCTCTGAGCAGGTCTCATTAGTAAGGATTTGAAATTGCCTATGGCATCCAGTGACTCAACTTCTATAATGACTCAGTGTTGCAAGCTCATGGAGCTTAGCCAGGCTGAACAACAATGGAAAGTTTTCAATTTTTTTTTTCTTTTCTCAGACAAGATCTTTGAGTCTACCATCTACTTCTCTGCTCACAGATCCCTGTTCAGAGCCTACTGACCATCCATGTCACAGATCTCACTGCAAGGTGCTTCAGTTTGGAAAATTGCTCAGTTCCCACAGTTATTCTATTCCTAGCATGTGAACAACATAGTTACAGCATTCTTCCTGGGAGATGTCCCTCAGAGCATGTGATCTTTTAAAGGAGAGACCAGAGATCCATAATCAAATTAGCAGATATGAGCTTATAAGATTGTTCTCAAAAGGAAGTATGACTCAGGAAAGCAATTGCTGGTTTTAGAACAGCAAAGTTTATGTATGATATTTGTGTTGCAAGGCAAAGCTCTGTATAAGCAGATGTTGGGTAACGAAGGTTCAGTGGAAGCTGTACTACCCACGTCCAACATTTACCTCCCTATTACGCTGCAATAATCGTGTTACGCAGGCACAGGCCTCCTGGAAGTACAGGCAAGCTTTGTGTGACAGATTGCTGATATTCATGCAGAAAAGCAAGACCACCAAACCTTTGCACTTGTCAATATTTGAACTCTAGCAGTTGGTGGCTAATGGCTTAACACATTGATTCTTGTTGCCACCCTCCCCCCTGTATTCCAGGAAAAATAAAATTCAGTTTCCCAACTCACAGATTAGAAAAAAAAATCAAAAATGCAACCCAAACCCAGCCTCCAAAATAAACATCCTTAATTCTCACAGTGTCCTCTACATCCAGATACACCCCAGGCTTTTCTTAAAAGCAAAACCAAATTAAATAAAATACCAGAACCAGAATCAACCCCATCCACTACCAGCAATAAACCCAGCAAGGACTGTGACATATACTTCAGATGCAAAGCCTTAATGTTTTGGCTGTGCAAAACAGGAGATTTCTACTTGACCTGGAACCAAAACCTAAGGCTTATAGACTCACAATTCAGTAGCCCATCAGCTCAGTCAGGACAACCTACCCAGTGCTTCTTCACCCAAATCTTGCCTGCAGGTATTTGCATTCAACTTGCAGCCATGTCTTGGTGGAGGTGGGGACAGGAGGTTTGAGCACCCTCAGCAGTGAAATATCACCTCCTACATTCTCTGAATAGCATTACATCCACTCACAAGAGCTGCCTCTCATCATTTCCACTTAAGTAAAGGATGAAGTAAATACAAACCAAATTAATCCTCTGCAGGAGCATGGTCAGCACAGGCATACCTAAGCATAACAATCTGCAAAGAGCTAAAGACCTGGAGGTCAACTCCTTTGTCTGTCAAGATCAGGCATAGTCTTCCCATCCACTGAGCTCAGCATAGACAATTACAGATAATTTTAGTCCTCTTGTTTAAGGAAATGGCTGGTTTATTAACTAGGAGCTCTCTGCTTGGCAAAACCAAACAGATTTGTATTGCTTTAAGTGGACAGCCACATCTCATGCTATATCAGGGTGGAACTCACCAGTAATTATAGTTTGATTTCCTTCATGATTCTCTGAAAGTATTTGGTTCCAGTTTTATATTTGAAAGGAAAAAAAAAATGGAGATGGGAAAGGGAAAATAAATATGGTCCAAGGAATCCTCAAATCTTTTATGCTGTGAGTTTTCTGCCAAGGCAATCCACAGAAACAAGCAAATTAAGGACATTTGCAGTAAAGTGGTGCTTTGGCAGATTCTCCCTTTAAAAAATTGATTTTACTAGAAGCCTTAACACAATTCTCAATATATAGGAAGATTGTGGCAAAATTACAGGAAGAATACAGAGCACTCCTTCAAGGATCCCATGCTTAAGCTTGGTGCTGCCAAGAGATGCTGTATGAAACCTATTCCCTCTGCCCAACACAATCCCAGAGATGGCTGATGCATTTCACATAACAGTAGTCAAGGTAAAATTCACAGATGTCAGGAGCCAGAACTGAAACTGAGAACAAGCATCTTCTTCAAGAGTATCTTCATTAAGCAGCAGCACAGCAGATTTTCATCCTACATTCATTTGTTCGTATGCAATCACTTGCTTATTTAATTGTCTGCCATAATTCCCTTTACCTATTTGTAAAGGTAATTATAACAGTGACACAAGCATAAGCCAAAAAGTATACTTACTTTTTTAAAATAAAAAATTCTTAATTTAAAAAATGGCATTGCAATGGAAATATGTTTTTTCTTCTGTTTTTTTCTTTTTTTGAAAAAAAAAAAGATTTGTCATTTTTGCTAGAAATATTTTTTTTCAAGTTTAGGTGAAGTAAGTTTACAAATCAGTATTTTGGCTCAAGACTCACTCAAATCTAATGGTTTTGGGAGGATCTTTTTATAGAAAACTACCTGAATGCACAGGATTGTGGGTTCATTCATTTTCCTATTATTTTTTAAAGTTTTTTTTCACAGAAATTGCTTATGGTTTTGCCAGAAAGATAATGCCTGTAAGTATATCAGCCACATTCCTTAGAGTACCACAAAAATATTAGTATTCCTAATCCATGGTGTTGGAACCAGATGATCTCCAAGGTCCCTTCCAAGCCAAACCATTCTGTGACTCTAGTGCTGTTTCTGGCTTTTAAGACAGACATCTGAAACTAGAAACAATAATATTTAGCTAAAAGTCCTCTGCATTATTCACAAAAGATGGTCAGGTAGCAGAGTGAAACAGATAAGTTGTAAAGTGGCAGAAAGCTCCAAGTGAGGCTCCAAGATGATGGGATACTTCAGTTAAAAAACCAAACACCTGACCACTTGAGCTGCTACAATATATTGCCAAAGTAAACTATAACTATTTATTCAAATTATGTTCCTTGTCTTTCCTTTCAGGAAAATTGCCAGAAAATAAATGAAGTTTTCACTGAGTCAACAACACAGAAAAAACACTTAAAGAAAGATCTGAGGTCAGAATATGCAACACACTTCATTTAACTAAGCAATATACTTAGACAAAGTCTAGATTTTCTTTAGCTTACTAGGATTGCTTTTTATCATTTAAAATTTAATGGGTTTATTTAGAATGCAAATAATTAAATAGAGGAGTGAATTATGCCACCAACATAAAAAGCACACAAAGTAATTTAATTTCCATTTATAAAAAAAATTTTCCTCTCCAAATTTTCTCATTCTTGTCAGTGTTACTTGGCCAGTTTAGCCTTTAGTGATTTTGCTACATGATTTATTATACACAGACAACAATGAAGTCAATCCTTACCTTATACATCATCAGTGTAGAAACACACAATGTGAAAAGCCAGGCAGCTTGAGGTGTGTGTTCTGGGTACTAACAACTACTGCCTTGCATGGGAAATGTGTGGGAATGCTCTGACTTGCCTTGGGCCACCTTCTGGGAGATGGGCACCAGTGGAAACTCAGTCTCTTGTCCTTTGCTGCCAGGATCCATCAGCTTCAGGAAGGGTGGAATGGTGGCAGTGACAGCCATGGAGAGCCAGGTGTGGTGGGCTGCCTAAAGAAAGGCACAAAGGGTGTCAGGATGTGAAACCCGAGAGCCCATGGCATGCCTGCTTCTCACTGCCACCTGTGTGTCACTGTGTGCTGGAACTAAAACAGGCACTGGAAGGGAAAGATAATAAACCCAGTTCCTGTAAGTGCAGCTCCTGTAGTGTTACAATACTTTCTGGGAAAAAACACTTAATTGATATATCTGATAGGGCAGCCTATTCCTTAACGCCTAAACCCTGACTAAGGCAAACAGTATGAAGACAAATTAAATTAAAATGTACCCTATCTACAGTTTATATGTTTGTTAAGTAGATTAGCTCATACCTACAAAAACAGTGACATAATTCTCTCCCCTTACCTTTTTCCTGAGAAGGTCTATACCTTTGGAATAACTGATGTAACCCTGTACATGTTTTTCACTGTCTGGCAGCAAATTAAACTACCAGAATTGTCTCATTAAACCTGACTAACATTTGGGTCTAAAGCACTCCAAATGAAGAATGAGCCAATTTCTCTGTAAAAGATCTATTAACAATGAGAGAAACATGAATAGAGAAGTTTTGAGGAACCCTAACTTGCATTCTGTTGCTAAGGGATACACTTCCTCGGTATACATACTCCCATGCTCTCAGCAAGTCTGACTCACAAGAAGTCTGGTTTTCAGTAAATAATGAAAGCCCTACACTAATGAAAACAACATAAGAAGGGTCAAAAATGAAGTAAAATAAAATACCATTCAAAGCAAATACTACTTTACACTCCAGACAGTGCATAGGGTGCTTTACAATCAGAGCGCTCTCTGCATGCTGCATAATGCACCTGGAAAATTTATGTTCAGACAGACTGGACTTTTCTTCATTTTCAAAGTGATTTTTTTACTGCTCTGCTCCCCTTCTACAGCTCCTTGCTATTTGTGTCCTTTTTTTTTCTCTGCAGCAAATGCTACTGCCAGATATCTTTCTCCCACGATATCTCCCCCTCACTTTTCATAACCTCTACTTGTTACATGGAATGGTTTTAGAGACACAAAGGTTAAGGCCAGAACTTACCCAAGTGACTTCCACTTTTGGACATCTCCATATGGGGTATCTGAACCATTGACATCTTTGGGATGAAGTTTTTTGTTCCCACGAAGTTCAGAGAAAGCGACTGGTAGTCATAACTCCTAAAATTGGGAATTATTTCTGAAAAATTTCACTAATGTTCTTTACCCTAAAGATCACTGTATGAGGCAAATCCCAAGTCCTAATGCTGGTCTTGGCATTTGTTGGGTGAATTACAAAATAGCCAATACCAACTTGTTCCCCCATAATTGCAAGATTCTCTCCCAGCAGCACGACCACTGGAATGACTGGCTGTGGATTTCCTATAGTATTTCTCTGAAACTATTCATATGAGTGAAGATAATAATGAGCTTAGAGACTGACCTTAACCAACTAATTCAAATTGTTTTCAGTTATGGAAGCTACATGCTGCAAAATGCACAAAATATCTGCATTTTAAAACCAACACAGAATATATAACTATATTATTATCTATATTATTATCTGGATAACTCTATAGATTAGTAATCAAAATATATAACTTGAACATCTGAGACAGTTAGAAGTAATCTATTGCAATAAATGTGGAGAAAATCCAGAATAGGAATTTTACCTTTTGTTTACCTGCAAACCAGGTTAAGGGAAATTTTTTCCTATTTTCAAAAGGTCATATACACAGCTATTAATCCTGTGACTCACAAGTCAGGAAAAGGTCAGTGGGTTTTTCATGTTCACATGCTACCTATTATAATATAACAAAGTTAAAAGAAAATCCCCACTGGGGCAAGATAATAAAAACCGGAAAAGAAATGTGAGTAATAGGGGAAGAAGAAAAAATTTAAAGGAGATAACTTTAAAATGCAACATTGTTTTTGATTTTTACAACACAGGTGTTACAACAGGGAAAAAAAAAAGCCCAAAACATTAAAAAGAATCCGGGATAATTTTTTATGCAAACACCGGAACTTTCTTACAAATCCCTTATCCCAAGTTATTTCCCCTTTTTCTCTTATTGCACTTACTACTACTAAACTTCCCACTAAAATAAATAATTTCTATGAAATCCTGTGTAGTAAATCCTGTAGTCCTTATTCAAGCAAAAAAATCCTGCTGACTTCAGTGGAAGTTGCATTTGAGCAAGGCTTTCATCAAACATTTTATATTCTATAATGCTGTAAGTGGCGCAGTGGGAAACTATATCAAGCAGGTGAAAATTTGCATTAACACCTGTCCTTCTGTAATCTGCTCCTCCTAATGCACTTCACATCTGGAGGGATACCATGCCAACCAGCACTTTGTTAAAACATCTCTGAAGTCAGGAGTCTTCATATGTGTCCTTCTTTGGCACCGTGTACAGTTGAATAGAGAGGGATGTGGGTTTAGAGAACATTTTACGTTATGTGTAGTTAATTTTGCCATGTTTGTTATCAAGTTTACAAATGCTGAACTCTGGAGTCTAATGCAAGAAGATTTTAATGTAAAAAGAGTGCCCAAGGCTTTATGAAAATTATGTGTGTGAGGTGTTTCTGTTTACTTTGAATTCCAACCAAAACTACAGCAATGTACCAATGTTGGACTGGATCCTGCTTTGGCTGGAACAGAATATCCTGAAGTGCTCTTCTTTTTAAAGGTCTCAGGTGTAATATTGTCTTATATTTCATACCTAGAAAAAAAATAAATTGGAACCCTCCATGCTAAAACAAGAAAAGCAGTATTATAAGAAACAGAAATAAGTCTTAATGGCTTAACATGAAAAGAAATTGACCCCGGGATTAAATGCTGTTGACTGAGGTTAACCAATACTTTGCTTTTGGCATAAATGGGGTCACCAGTTGACCTAAAAGCATTTTTTCCAGTTTCAAAAAGCAAATTTATGGTTTCTTTTCTGTAGATGAAGCTTGTAGAGTGCTGTTGCATTAGTGAGTGGACACCAGTGACAGTCAGGAGTAACCTGTTCCCTATTTTGAAGTAAATTATTTCCATACTCAAAAGATGTGACTGCAGTAGCATATAAAGGTAGGAAAAACTTAAGAAATTCACATCTTCTCAGTAAGATATGCTACTAAATTTAAAAACTCCACCTTGTGCCAGAGATATGTTCAACAATATGCATACCAATAGGAAAAAGCTAAGACATATAAAGATTTTGCCCTTTCTTCGTAACTCCCATGTATATGAAGGTCAATCTTTAGATCTTAGATGTTTCATAAATCAAAAGGAAGGTTGTTAGCCACTGATATTGTCCTTTTCAAGAACCATCATGAGCATCTTCTTCCATCCTGAAACAGAGAATCTAAGTGACCATGGTACTGTTTAGCTCTAGAGTTAGGGGGGGTTCCTGAACCTTCCTATCCTACACACACTGAACCTCAGTGGCTGACTTGATACCTTGAAGATTTTTATCACAACTCACTGGGATGAAAGGCTCCATATCATTGTACAATGACATCTTATTACCATGACACCCAACTGGGAAAAGATTCAGACAGAAAAAGAGTTCACCTGGACTCCTGATGCAACCAGTAAAGAGCCCAAGGGTATCCAGTTTCTAAAAACTCAAAATGAGGATATTTACTACCATTCAGAGAGCACTGTAGCTCTGTTGTCACAGTAACAAGTAGCAGCAATACCATTACTGAACCAAATCACATTTGCAGTCTCACAGCATTGTATTGAACAGAATATATCTGAAGGCTTTCTATTTGCTAGCAAAAAGAAAGATGTTAGCCTAAATGAGAAGTAGGGACACAGGATTATGCTCTTATTTCATCTCTTGTTTCAAATGAAAGCAACATAGCAGGAAAATCATGAATGCATTTTTTAAAATATAATACACAGTATATTCTCTAATGTTCTGCAACTCAAGGCAATTCAACCTTAATCAAGCTTCAGAACTCTGGTAATTCATTTGCAAATGTTAAAGTTTTGGATTGTTTCTTTTTAGGTTTTTGGGGTTTTTTTTTTAAGAAATCTGTGACTATTGATATAATTAAGATCTATTCAGCAGGTTGCCATAGAAAATATATTTTTTCAGCTAATCCAATACCTCTACAGATATTTGAGTTACCTAAAGCTTCATTGGAAGTAGAAGATTACTCTTATATTTAAGAATCAGCATGGATGGCCTTTTTAATATAGGCAAAATATTTGTTGTCATTAAAAACAAAAACAACTTTAAAGTGTCTTCAATTGTGGTTTTGCAGGGGAAAAACATTAACTTCCTCTTATAGTAATCAGGAACTTGCAGGGGAAAAATGTAATAAAAATACAAGAGGAAGAATCCCCATCTGTATGAAATGAGAGCTTGATTAATTTTTCCACTTTGAGGGTGTCATTTCATTTTGATCACTTCTTAGGAACATTCAACTTGGAGGAGGAATGTTCGGTGCCTGTGGCTGGTTTTCATGCACCGTTCTAAACTGGAGATCTTAAAAACAAGTATGTTCACTTTGCAGTCTGGTCTACAGGAAGCAGTGGAACTGAGTTTGAAAATATGGTTTATCAAAAAGGTACTGAAAGTGGCTCAAGGATGCAGAAATCTCTCTAAAACATTTTCCATGCAGCATCAGAATGAGCTTTGGGAACTTTTTATACTTTAGAGAAATATATCTTTTTTTACAAATATTCTTTTTAACATGTTGATAAAATACTGTGCATGTGCTCATTGAACACTGTTTTGATAAGACTTACTCCAGTCAACTGCACTGATTTCATGTAAATGTTGTTGAATGTCACTGACAGAGCACCATGCTGAGCCCTATCCCTGCTGCTCCTACCTGCAAAATCTCCCCAAGACCTGGCTATACAAAGGGAAAACTCTCTCTCGAGGTAACAGAAATCTTTAGAGCCACCTCAGGCAGACAGAGATTTAAAAGTCCAAAAGAGAAAGCAGTAAGAGCTAGTGTGGCCACAGCTCCTGGTGACTAGTACAGCCTAAATCCCACTTCAGTTCCCACACGGGAAGCTCCCTGTTGGCTGGAGCTAAGTATGAATGCACATCCTAGGCTATTCACACCTCGATTTATTATTCTAGTGGTCAAATCTGAAAGGAGAAAATACCACACTGAGTGTCCCCATGTCAACTGCCTGCTTGATCTCATCAGCTGTTTTTCTGTCAGATCCTTTGAATGTTAACTAATCACAATAACCCAGAACATGTTACAGAAGACATTTAAGATGAATTGTCATATTTAGGGCCATATAGATCTGATTATTTTTATTATTATTATCTGTCTAAACACTCATCACCTCATTTCATCTCTATGGTTTCTACACACTCCAGCACTGGACTTCAGCAAGAATATCCCTTTTCATCTTCCCCCTCCCAACTCACCTATTCGGTGTTGAAAACACCCCAGATCATGTGGTAGGGAAAAATATGCACCACTGTACAGTCATCTCATAAATGCTGAAGCTGCATCCAGTGCTGAAGTAACAACAGCTGCTTTTATAGCAAATAAGTTTGGTATGATTTGGGCAAAGAAGATTCAATAAATTCTCCATTTGGCATGGACATAAAGGAGAAAATATTTTGCACAGTATCATTTCACATCACTTAAAATTAGCCTGAGATTTCAGTCTTAACTATAATTGCAAGGTCAGCCTTAGTTAATGCTGTCAAATTGCACTCTTGTAGAAGTGCCTTGAAGAGAATTGTTGTTTAAAATATCACATTCTTCCTAAGTAGTTCAGTCAAACTATGCAAGAGTTTAAAAAGTCCTAATCATACAGAAAAAAAAAAAATCCAAGGTCCATTGTTAGTAGGGAGAGGCAAGCACAAACAGCAGTTAGCAAAAGCTAAATAGGACATGCAAAAACTTCCATTACATAAATAGAGATAATTATAGGGTTACAGAAAATTCCCACAGAGTAAATTTGAGAAGTTATATGGCTAACAAGGACAGCTATGGAAAGAAGACCTTTTTTGGTGCAAGAACAAAGGTGGATAAGAACAGAAATTATGTCAACTGATTTTAAGAAGAGCACAATAAACATGCAGCAGTATTGCAAGGATGAGATGGAGCTAAACAAATTCTAGTCTGTGTTTAAAAGTAAGATGTCATTAGAACAGTAAAGCAATATTTCTAGCCTTGCTTTCTGAGGTCCCGTGACAGTAACCATGAGGACTGACTTTTGGGCATTTCAGTATTACCCCAACATACCTATGAGGCTTATCACGTAGTACTTACTCTTGCCTCTGTCCACCAGTTTCCTCTGTTTCTTTTTTATTAAAAGACTTTTTAACTCTCCACCATTAACTGTTGAATTTGCAAGAAGACAGAGAAGAGTTCAAAGTCAAGTGCCAGAACGCAAGCAGACAGGGAAAAGGCATAACTGTAAAGACAGATGAAGATGCTATAAAGCTGAATAAAAAAAGCAAAAAAAAAAATAGCAAAGAAAAGAGAATAGAGAAGAAATTATTGCTTTGGTGATCCAGCATAAGTGGGAAAGGAAATGCTGTATATTGGTGTGTATTTTGGAAGGCTGAATCTCTGTGTAGCTATGTAATGTTGTAACTCTTAATAGAGCAACACAAAAAGGGAAGTATGGGATGTAATTGCTCAGGCAGTTATGAGGTATGCAGGCATACGTGAGCTCTTGCACACAGACCAGAACAAACACGAACACTTATTGTTGATTTGATAAAGAAATACAGTGCATTTGGTGGTGTGTGCCAGCCAGCTGCCAGCTCGCTGGTGAGCTGAACGTGCCTACAGCCTGGACTGAGTGGTCTTGCTACCCCACACAGTGTCTGAGCTGCTTTACTGCCTTTCCCAGAGAATAAAGGAGATCACTGGGAGTAGTCAAGAGTAAATGATCTTGCTATTAAGCATTCCTAGCTCACCCCTAATGAGAATCTAGGTGCCCAGGACATGATTAAGGGTCACATACCAATAAGCTGCTTGAGCCTTCACCTTCTCTCCCTTGACTTCAGGAACCCTCGCTTGATTATTAGCGGTACTTTCAAATTCACATTAAGAACTCATCATTTTGGAAGAAGCCAGCAATACTGATCATAACTCTGGCATGGGCAACCTCTTCATACTCTCGTTTGCCACTCTACTCCTCCATTATGGAAGCTTTTTTCTAAAAAAGGCTTTAGGAAAACAGGATCACTAGTGCAGCTGGTATAAAACTGCAGTGCTTCTTTTTAGCGGACCTACAGGCTTCTACCAGCTATTTAATGCCAGTATGAGGCATGGAATATTGCTATTTGTCCATTCTTCTTGGAAAACATATCCACAGATAAGCAAGTAATGGCAAGGTCCCAGAGGCAGCCATCCTGTACCTGTGCTGTGAAGGATCCTAGGCTGGTTCAGGGTGGTCTGATAGCTTCAGTTGTGTTTGTACTCTGAAAACAGTGGTTTGCTCCCACAGTCAGTGTTCGGCTGAAACTTAGACCTGTGCATCTGCCCTTGCTGAGAGAAAACAGGAGATAAAATCCCAAAGGAATTTTTGCAAGCAAAGTCCCTCCATTTCCCAGTGCTGTGCAAACACACATCTTCTTCAGCTTCTGGCATCAGACCATTTCAATTTACTGCTGCACTCAGTCAAGAATATTTCTGTCTAACACATTTCAAGCATTCGTGCTTAAGGTCTTTGAAATTGCAAAGAAAAGGCAGGTGTGTCAATAAGGAAAGCATTATGAGAGGGCAGCAAGATTAAAATGTCTATTTAAAGCTGACCCGCTTTAATGAAGAGATTAGATCATACAACAGACACAGATTTTGTGAGATTTTTGTGAGATAAACTCCATCTTCAAACCAGTTTGTCTCAAGTTTATTCTCAACTGTTCCTTGGAGTAAAAAGGAAGGAAATGGTATTAAACAGCAGAATGATCCATAAATATGTTTGTCAGCCTCTTCCACTAAGAGAATATTTTAATTTATTAGCTAAGTACAACTCTTTGTACTTCTTCAGAATAAATGGTTTAGGATAATTAAAAAGAATTTTCCATGGATCAGGAACATGCTAGCAACCTATGTTCTAAAAGTAATCTGTAAAAACCTTCCATGCAGTTTCTCAAAAATTTATCCAACCCTTTCACAGACAGAATATGGAAGACTATGTGAGATGTCTAGCAGCTAAGAGTAAAACATGTACATTGAGCATGTTTTACCTAAATCAGTTAACACAAAACAGGAGAAACAGAAAACCCCTAAAGAGATAAACTGAATTAATGAAAAAGGCTAAAGCCTCCAGAAAGCCAATGTTCTTTGGCCACTAGACCAAAATATATCTCCTTCTGCAGCAAGCCCCTGGGACAATTATCTTCTTTTGTCCTTTGTTAATCACCTTTATCTTTTTTTTTTTCCAAGTTTTTGTAATCATATTAAACAAACTGAGTAAGTTGTGTGATTCTTTTATCATTTTGGCTAATTTCTGGACAGAGTCCAGAAACTTGTCTCCCTGCCTCTGAAGTATGAGTCTCATCACATAGCACAGTAAAAATAAATCATGATTTGCATTTCTCAATAGCCTTCAAATAACTACATGGAGTAAAGCCAAACCCAGCCTCTTCATTGAAACAAACAGCTTACATTTTCACATACCAGGATTGTTTCTCGTTCATGCAAAGAATCATTTCTGCATCCCAATTTCCACATGAGCCACATTTCTCCCTAGTAGCTCACTTAATAAGTGCATTGAGTCAGCAGTCCAACCACAACAGCAAACTTCGTTAGGATTTACTTCTACCATTGAAACCTTCTGGCACGTATTCAGCCCATGACTCAGGGTGCTTATCTGTGAAGCGAAACTCCCTCTGGGGAGTGAAGCACCATCATCTCAATCACTTCTCCTTTTCCTCCGAAAAAAACAAACAAACATTCAGCACACTTCTGAGTCTAGGTCCTTCCTTCTTTCTCATCCCTCACCCAACCCTAGCCAGAGGCAAGTTCTGGAAAATATGAAGAACACAGGCACAATTGTTCTCAGCTTCTATCCTATGCTCATTATATTGGCAAAATCCAAAACCATTTGCTTCTGCTATTGTACTTTTAAACACTGTAGTTCTAGAATATCAACAAAATCCCAGCACCATTCTTCAAAATAGGTTCCTGCCTTCTATTTGTCATGCTTTCATTCAACAAATGTATCACCACGTTCTCATAGTTTTCTGGCAGATTATTAGACATTCAGCCCTTAAAATAACATGTGTCCTCAAAAAGGACACCCTCACTCAGTCATAAGGTAAGTAGACATAAGACAGAGAGGTCATGTACACACAAATGTTAAACTAAAAACCGATTCTAGTATAGTTAAAACAACACCCCAACATAGCTACTCCCATGCAGGCAGCAGAACAAAACAAAAGTGGAGCAGGGCATGTAAAACACATCCCCTTTTACTTGCTTAGTCATTTTGATAAAAACCTCCATGGTTCAGCTGAAATAGTTACTCTGGTACAAAGACATGAAGTCCATATCTGCAGCACAAGATTTGGGAAAAGTAGGACTCCTGAACCATTGTAGTTCAGTGACTGTATTATCTACAACAAGCTCTCCCACTCATATTCTTTCCTTTGCAAAAACCTATGCACCAAATGCAATTCCAGAGAAATTCCAGATTTTGCAGGCAGATTGTATTTGTAAAATCACAGAATAAACAGTTCCTTGTGAAGAGTTAGCTTTACTAGTCCACAGACTAGCTTGGCTATTTTCTCTATGACTACTGGCCAAAGAAAAGAAAGAAATGAAAGAAGCTGCCAGGAAGAAAGCCTGAGCAGATAGCAGGGACAGGCAGAGGCAGAGATGAAGAGAAATACAGTGTGGGTAAGTAAGGAAGTAGAGAAGTTTGAACTTCAGAGGAAGCCAAGGACAGCTCTTGAGAGAGCAGTAAGAAAGGAAGTTTCTATACGTACTTAGAATTGCACCTGCTAATCTGCACAATGCAAACCCACGGGAAGTGACTCAGTGGTCAGAGCCTGACACACAAAAGGAAGCATCCTATATTCCAGGAAAAGGTATTTGGCTTATGCATGGACATAATGTTTTTGTTCAGGTCTTGAACCACAACTGCATTTGGTTGTGTTTCTCATAGGCAGCAGTTGCCCTTTCTAACTTATTATTTTTAACTCAAGCCCATCAAAGAGGAAGAGAAATTTTTGAGGAAGATTTCAGTACTTTATGCACATTTATATGAAGGAAGGACTAGAGTCATAGTGCTCTGAGCACCTAACATAGCCCAGTTTCTCTGTGCATCTTCATGTATAACGTAGCATTACATAAAAATTAACAAAAGCTCACTTATTTGACGTTCCAAGCCAGGCTCTCGCACTGAAAGTACTTTGATCTTTTTTTATCCTGATGCAACAAGATCACAATATGGTGCTGTCATACCAGATATACAAATCCCAAGGACAAAGAAGCAGTTGAGCATTGTGGTTACTGAATCCCACTAACTTACAGGGCAAACCAAAGGGATTTCAGTGTCTAATTGTTTTTGCTTCCCCTACCTACAATGGCTTTAAAGGAGAAGAGACAGGATGAATGAGCTGAAGTACCTCCTGGTCAACAAAGTTACTGCAAAACTGTATAGGCTGCCATCATCTTTTGCAGATAAGGATGCCCATGACTGGAATTATCCTCCATACAACAGCATTCTATTACCCTAGAATCCCCAAATGCACCACTTGAGAAGTTCTTTTCTTGGCAGGACCAATATCCTGTGGCCCACAGCCTCTGAGGAGCAGCATTTAGGAGAAGGCCACCTACATGCTACCCTGCAGACCTGTTCCAAGTGCCACCTGGCAGAACCATAGCATGTGATCCTCAAGGTTTGTAGCAAAGGCAGGTTTCCAGCTCCTTTTTGACTCATATAGCACAACTTTAAGGTCAAAACATACTAATCACATGCAATTGCATTTTCTCCAGGAAGGAGCAAATACAGTCTCTGTGAAGCCTAGCATACTGTACAGAGACAAGGAGAGGTTCCTGTCAAGGCTCACCGAACCGCACTTAATGGGTGTTCACCCCGAGGTTGATAACTAGTCACTGCACTTGTGAGACGTGCAAAATGTCAGGGGAATATAGAGAACTGGTGTGCTCAGGAAGCATGTGATGTGACTAACAGACTATGACAAGGGGTGTGGTTATCATGAGATATTTACCTCCCTTCAGCGCCTTCATGGGACATGAGAAAATAAGTATCTCCTCTCCCTGTCTCTCAGGAACATGTTTATTCACTTAGAACTGAACTTTCAAAATTTATCATACTGCTCTTACTAAAAGCCCTTTTGAGGCAGTTTCTCAGGAAGGAAGTTTATGACAAGATTCTAAATTCCTGTTCTAGCTGAGTAATGCTGGACACAGAATTCAATTTACTTTGCAGTAAATAGTTTATGAAAAATCTAAGTTCTTAACCAAAACAATGTATTTCAAGCAAGTGTACAATTTGTTTGGCGTTTGAATATGAGGTCCACACACAGGATGGACTACTCCATTCTCTGGTTCTCTTGGTAGACCACCCAGCTCCCTGTGTCTGTCTTGGTGTGAAACCTCAAGGCGGGTAGGAAGGAGTGAGTAGCCACGAAGCCAATTGGCATCTGCCTGTAACATTTTTTTTCCTAGATGCAAAGGTAAGAGAAAAAGAACATGCTGCTTTGAAGAAAACAGAGATGAAAGAAAGAATAGGGGAATCAGGGAGAAGAGCACTGGAGGGGTGTTACAGAAAGGGCATGAAAGGTAAGTACTGGAATATTAATCAAAAGATGGAACAGTAGTAAATGAGAGAACAAGGTAGAGAGAGAGAGAGAGAGAGAGAGAGGCGAATGAAATGGATTTTCAGGATAGAAGAAAGGGAGCCGATAGTCTGGAAAAGGAAAGAGTCATATGAGACAACTGAGGTGTAACTTCAGTAGAAAAAGGGCGAAAATCAGAAAAAGGAAATGCTAATGTAAATTAACAAACTGAGCCTGACAAGGAAAAGAAGGGTAAGGGGAAAGAAACAGAACAAAATGTAATAAACATTGGGAAGAAAAAAGGAATGAGAAGTAGATGAAATATTTTACCCATTACTTTTTCCTTTTGGTCTTGTTTGTCTCCCAGAATATCTCATGGTGAAATAAATGGAATTTTATTTCCCAAGGAAAACAGCTATTTAAAATAGAAAGTGTGCTGTGTATATAACCCAAATTTTATCCTTCATCTCCAACCACCATTCCATGAATGACCCTTCATTTCCACTAAATATTAACCATGCAGACTCTGGTCTAGGTAGATTTACATCTGTAGGCATCTCAAGCCAACAAATATAACTCAATTCCTCACAACAATAAAGCCAGCAAACAAATTCATTCATTCATTCATTCATTCACAGAATTTCCTGTAGATTTTCCATAACGATCTTGCAGAACTGAATTCCAGGTTGGTTCAGGGCTTTTTATGTTTTTGCTCATTACAACATCAGGAGGCACTTGCAATGCGTGACAAAACCAGGAAGCAGTTGGTGGTAACAGACAACTCTTATCTGCATCTCACTCCCCCTCAACCTCATGACAGAATAATTCTCATCACTATCAGCACCCATATTTTCATACCTATGTTAAAAAACCCAGATGCATCTATATAACATACCCAACAGCTGCTAAATACCCAGACACAACAGCCAAAGAGTTGGGCTTCAGGTCCTCAAGCTCATGAGCATGAGAACCAGCTGCAAGATTAAAACATATAAATTGTGCTGAGTCAAATAACCATGCCTTCAGAACTCTGAAAATTGTTGTCTTTTTAGGTTAGAGACTGTACTTGTGGAGAGGGTGTGGGAAGTTCCAGATTACTGGAAGACCCTGGCAGGCAGGCAGGCAGCTTCACAGTTACAAAGACAGAGCCTATCCCTGTTTTCTTTCTGCAGAAGGAGACAAGGCTTAGGGGATGTCTGTGTTCATCTGTAGCAGGAACAAGTATCTTAATAACAAGATATGTATTTTCAGCAGTGCTCAGGTCTAATTAAGGTAAAAGGGCTAATTTTGTATCAGAATATTGCACTAAAATCTGTACCAGCAAGACTGCTTACAGTCAGCAGCATGCCAGCACTTTCTTCTATACAATATTAGCAAATCACTCCAGGAAAATTTGAATAACTGCAGACTGAGGCTACTTCCCATATGAATAATGTCTTGAAATAAAGACTGGTCTGTCTTCACTGAAGCAGAAACCAGATAGGCACAATCATAGAACCATATCCATCACAGGAGATTAACTACTAGTGTCAGGCATGATGAGATTTCTGAATGTTCCTCAGTCTGGTACAAGACCCGAGCCATAGGAGAGAGTAGAGTCTGATACAAGAAAATCAGATATCAAGAAGCCATGGGCAAACACATGCTAAACATTTAAGAGACATCCACATTTATGCTGAAAGCACAACTTTACTTGCAAGAGCAAACCAAAAGAGGAAATCTGCACCTTTTAAAAACAATTAAATGAGAAATCTTTATGGATTTGGGAGTTTTTATTAAATACCTATATAGAGCAAGACATTTTCATTAAATTTTGTCTTGAGAACTGTATCTAAAGCACTTAGAAATAAACAATGAAAACACTGGTTATTAGGGAGAAGTAATGCAATAACAGAGCCAAATGTTTAAGTGATAGAACATTACAGAACTACCCTATGCAACACCGATTGATTCCATATTCAGCTATCCAAATAATATATGACATTATTTTGTTATCAGAAACTTACACTGGCTCAATAGACCCCTTAGGCAAGGCCTAGTTACCTGGTTAGATTGAAATCCTTCAATAAAAAATGGCAAGGCAGAGCTAGGCATATGTGTAGAGACCCATAGACTCAGAAATGTTCTATGGAATTGGACCTGAATGCCAATTTAATGATTGTTGTGTGTGCTCAGCTTGAAATACAGTTTTTTTAAACTCTTCTTTAACCCAGCAGTTCACTTCCCAGAAAATGAAATGTTCTGGTAATGAAGAGACATAACCCATAAGTGACACACAAACTTCCTATCAAATTTGCACGGTATGTGTGTAATGACATGGAGCTCTACAAGCAGCACAAAAGGTTGAGTTTGTCTTCTTATGGTGCAGATGCTCCTGACTGGAGTTTATTTTGTCTAATATTTGTCCTGGATACTCATCAAATCCTTCATATAGATGGATTGTTTCGTCTAGAATACTGTTAGACTCATATTGCAATCTTTTCTCCTGAAAGGTCATCAATAAGACTCACTTGGACTCTAATAATCTTAAAAGTTCTACACTTCTCCATTTAAAGTGACTAGCCAGTTCAAAATCTACAGAGTATTCTCATGTTAGAAATCTAGGCTAATTCCACTAAAAAAATGTCAAACTAAGTTAATTCCTGAAGGGATTTCTGTCTGTAGATTCTAGGACACTATTAGAAATTTCCTTACTATTTCCTTACACATGGTATATTGTAGAGCTGGGGCTCTATATATTATCTCTATTCCCATCTAAATCAGGTCCTCTTGAGAGGATTGGAAAAGTTTTGTAAAGAGGATCTAATTTTCAACAGGATCAGGATGACTTCTACTGGCCATCATGAGACAAGGCATCATGTATGTTTTTTTAAAAAGTATTGCCAAAAAAACATTAGGCATGGATCAAAAGAAATTTATGTATCTTTTCCACTGCTTAGAGTTGAAAGAGAAATTAAACGGAATGGAGAGAGAGAGCAAGAGAGCATGTGATCTGTGGTTTCAAATAGACACTGAGGGTGCCCTCAGCTGCACTGAAGCTGCCAGGAATTTCTGACCCTATGTATCTCCAGTTCCTGGAAAGTCCCACCAACAAACAGCAAGAGCACATTCCCTCTGATAAGATTCTGTAATTTAGCAAATATTTCTCTGTGTGTCCAACAGTCTGCTGTTTGTTTAATGATGTTATAGAATACTTGGCTCTGCACCGGAACTGGGACAAGGTGAGCAGGCTCATTGCCCACATAAAAATGTGCAAATACCCCACAGTTCCTCTGAGCTGAGATCCTACTGGAGCTGCTGCCAAAGCACATGGAAGGGTTGTCAGCCATGCTGGGGGCAAAGGTTGAAGGTATCTTTCACAATATCAGCAGTTTGTTCATTGAGACTAATGTAGAAAAAAGGGTATTACTTCAGGTACCTTTTGTAACAGCTTCACTTGTCAAAGCATCCATTAGGACAGTAATCTGAAATTCTGTACCATGGTGGGAAGCTCTGGAAGGAATCCATCATAATGAGGATGAAAACAAGCACTCAAAACTGAAATTTTTTTCTTCATTAGAAAAAGCCTTTGACTAAGTGAACAAAATGTATATATATATTTTGATGTCAAAAAGTTTTGAGAAATAGACTGACTTTGTAGAACCTCCTTCTCAAATATAGTACAAGAAAGTCTGCCTGCACACCCAGTTGTAAGGCACAGCAGTAGACTACTTGTCAGGCTGAGGAGGTATGTAAATCTCTACAGTCAGTGAACTAACACAGATAACAAGCTATATATCTATTAATCCATTATTTTTTAGAAATGTTCTTCCATGCATGCCTTTTTTTAGCTAGGTAAAGGTGCAAGAATATATATATATATATATATATATATATATATATACAGGCTAAATTTTCACCATGAAGTCACAGCCATGATTTTCATTTATGGCATGCAGTTCCATGCATACCTTAAAGCTTTGGCTAAGTTTGTGTTAAAACAGTGCATTCCTTCAGGCTGAACTGTGCAGAGAAAACCAGCTTTGATTGGGTCAATAAAACAAAAGGTTGATTGATCCACCTTCCATTTTCTCATGTAACAGTCAATGAAATCAAGAACATCCCTTAAAATAAGTGAGATTTGGTCACTCTATTTGCCTCAAGCCTTGGTATTTCTCCTTTCTGGATAAGAATCACTAATCATTTAGGTTGGAAAAAATCTCCAAGACCGAGTCCAGCCTTTGGCTTTTTCAACTAAACCATAGCACTAAGTGCCACATCCAGCTGTTTCTTGAACATCTCCAGGGATGGCAATTCCACTACCTCCCTGGACAGCCCATTACAATGTCTGACCAACCTTTCAGTGAAGAAATTCTTCCTAATATCCAACCTGAACATCCCCTGACTCATCTTGAGGCCATTTCCCTTTGTCCTGTCCCTTCCTAGGAGAAAAGACTGACCCCCACCTGGTTCCATCCTCCTTTCAGGTGGTTGTAGAGAGTGATAAGGAGTCCCCTAAGCCTCCTTTTCTCCAGGCTGAACACTCCCTACTCCCTAAGCCTCTCTTCACAACACATGTACTCCAGAGCCTTCATTAGCTGTGTTGCCCTTCTCTAGACTCACTCCAACAACTCAAAGAATAAATCAGTCCAGTCCAAAGAGGCCAGATGGAAGCTATTCCTCCATACATAATTGTATGTCTGCTGTTCCTTCAAGGACTTTTCTCTGTGTCATTGGGGTCATTCCTTTCTGGCTGGATTTCTTTGACAAAGTTTCTGATGTAATAACGCACAGTCAGTCAAGATAACATCGTAACATTACAGTGAAGAGCACATGGTCTTTACAAAAGAACACACCAAAATTCTCCTTTTACACTCTTCAAAATGGTCATCATCTTATCTCTAAAATTTTCACTCTTTTTCTTAGGTTAGAGAAAGCGTAATTCACTTGATTACAAAATATCAAGACTGAAAGGTATATTTCATTGGTCCACTATGCTTCCCTAGAACAGTTATAATTCCAAATAGTTTTAAAACTCCTTTTCTGCAACACCTATAATGCAAACACCCTATAAACATAGGGAAGATTAACATTCAAAATGATGTTATGTCATAAAAAAGAAATCTCAAATGATGCAAAACTAATCTAACTTTGCTACAGATTTAGCGGTGAAGACCAAATTTGCCCAAATCATTGAGGTCCAGCTTTTCTTTTAGTCCTAAAATTTAGGTATGACCTTGCATTATACTAGAAGTTAAAAAGCGAGGGAGGGATGGATGCTCATTTTGGACTCAGAAATCACCTAATGGTTTGGATATTTTCACAATTTTTCCAATTATTTGTCATCCCCAGTTCCCTCAGTGGAGAGCATTTGAGGTCAGTCATGACCCATGATTGAATAAACACCCTTCCTGTCAGCTATTTTGCCCAGGTTAATGTTTGGCATCAGAATTAGTCTCATTCTAAGTTGTTTATCACAATGACTGTGATAACATTACTTTGACAGTACCTATGGGTTATCATTTTCTTTTCCAGTGCACACAATAGTCTGCATATAGTTTGTTGAAGGGAAGGCATGTGGGTTCAGCTTTAAAATTCAACATGGGATCTTTGCCTTAGCAAAAAGTAATAAAAGGTTCAGTGCAAGTAATGAGAACAAGTAGGTCTGAGTCTATCTGCTTATCTCATTGTGCACAAACAAATTTCTCTTTCAAATACTCTCTTGTATGCACTGTAATCAAACCAGTCCACAAATAAATCAGCATTGTCCTTGATTATTTTTGTCTTCGCTGCTGCCAGATATGTGCCCTTCACAGGAACCTGAGAGTGATATGGCCACTGATTTCAGTGGGGCCCAGATTTCAATCTTGATCTTCTCTAGTCCAAAGAAAAGAGCTGTAAGTATCTTCAGGGACCCAGGTACTCACAGAGAAATTCAAAACACTTATAGACACTGTGGCAGCATACAGGGTCGTCAAAGTAGCAAAGACCCTTCCATAATGATTAATTCCATGTTTAATATATACACACTCTTGAATTGTTTGCAAATAACCTTTTTTGTATGAAAACAGCACTGGCTTAGTCAAAGCCAGATCAAAGAGGCATGCATGATTCACATCCACTAAATAAACACTGATGCCTGATGGCAGTAATACAGCTATTTATATTCATTGCTTGATTTAACCAGTGGCATTCCTTTAATATGATAATAAGTAGAGACTGTTTGCTATGAAAAAACAGCAAGAGACTTGAGTGCTAAACTTGCTCTTAATGCCAAATGAAAGTGATATTGGTGGGCAAGTTGAGATTTGCTAATTAGCTTCCCCTACAGACAAATTCAGAAGTTTAATTTTAGATTATGCTCTAGAATTTCATAAGAACAAATACATAGAAAACGTTAGTGGGAGGTAAGCACTTAAATACATTGGAGGGTTTGTAACCAGGTCCCATCAGTGACCTCTGGAATCACAGTCCTGCAAATCTGTAATTTCATCTCCTTTGTAGTACTTGGTGTTCAAAAAATGAGGGCAGAGGACTGTTTTAAATAGCATTATCACCAGTGATTATAGCTCTCACACTTAAAAAAATATCACTAAACTGGTCTGAAACCAGCAAATAGTTCTCAGGAGCAACAATTAGGCGATGACAGACAACTCCCTCTACTGAAAGGGAGCCTTGCACTACAGACACTCATGGATAACTTGCACTCAGTCTAAGGCACTTCCAGATCCTGGTGTTCCACAGCCTCTCCTGGTTACTGTCAGTCTGCAGGCAATCCTGTGTCCTGTGTTCATCATCCTTATTACTTGACCAGAAGAAGAAAGAATGTATGAGTATGAAACCTTTTAGAATGCTGGGAAAGGATACTTTGTTAGAAGGACCATCACCCACGCTACAAGAGTATGCATGCTAACCTGGTTTGCAGTAACAGCTATCTGATTTACAGTGGTCAGTGGTGCCTTCAAGCAACATGAAATCGGTGGTGAAATCATTGAAACCA
Source organism: Chloebia gouldiae (assembly GCA_003676055.1). Classification (NCBI taxonomy): domain Eukaryota; kingdom Metazoa; phylum Chordata; class Aves; order Passeriformes; family Passeridae; genus Chloebia; species Chloebia gouldiae. The sequence continues at coordinate 20,188,045 of QUSF01000004.1, read as the reverse complement.
CAAGCACAATGAGATGGTATCAAAGGAATGAAAGAATCTTTTAATTTGACCAAGAGATTGATAAATACAGCAGGCTCTTGTAGAACACCAAGAATGGAAAATGTCCCAGAATGCAAAACTGGATGGATGTTGCAACCAGAATGGTACACAAGTATTTTGAGAAAGTCTAGGACTCTATGGATCTCACTCTTTGGGAAATAACCCAATGTAAACAAAGTGGACAGCTCTTTAAATCTACTCATATATTCACCAGAAAAAAAATAGATAAATGTAATTAGGAGACTAAGGCTGAATGTTGGCTGAATTGTTTGCTTTGATGGTAATACAGAATTTCTTAGAAGTGATTGAAAAGGCAAAGCTTTCCATGAATGACAACTGCCTGGGAGCCTGCACCAGGTTCTCTCAGTCTATGGAAACATGTTGTATAAAAAGTGGTGTTGGTGCAGTCTGATTCCTGTTCTCACAAGAGAAACCCAAAGGTCAATTGCCTTAAACAGTTGTGATAAAAATAAAAACCAGAAGCTTGATTTTCCCAGCAACACTCAGCAGTACCACCCTTGAGTCAGAGAGAAGACCAAATAATGCCTACATATATACAATATAAAATTCATAAACATTTATAGCACAATACAGAGGCTATAACATTCAGAGCTAAACAAAAGTCAACACTGCAAACCTACATCTTCTTGAAGAAATGTTAGACATGGAAATGAACAAAAAAAAGCAATCCATTACAGGCTGCAGCTCTTTGGCATGCTTGGGGAAAACACAATCCATCTACAGGACAGTCCTAGACTAATCTCATGGATATTGCTCAGTTTTTATTGCTTCACTTGGTGAAAGGACTTTGTAAAGACACAGATAAGATTGTTCACAATTTACAGCTTAGGAAATTTAGGAATAAGGAAGGTGAGGCAATTAGCCCAAGGTAAATCAAGACTTGTGAAGAGACAATCACTATTCCCACTCTTATTCTAGTCACTCTTCAGCACAGCCTTCAATCCTAAAGGAAGAAGGTATTTTGGGGGAAGCAGACTATCCCTCTGTCATACAGCTGGAGAGTACAGAACACAGGTGAGCACTTTGTTTCTATTGTGGCACTCTTCCATCCACCAAAAATGTCCTACACTCTCTGTTTCCTGTCAAGGTAAGTCTCCTTGGCACAGGACAAAGTGCTAAGGCTACTTGCTGAGGACTCCCTACCTCTCCAGTTTTGGTTCTCAACACAAATACAGCCTTTCACTCTCCCACAGACCTGCCTGGGGAACAGTCTGTCTGGAACAGAGCCAAACCATGGAAACCATAAGGAAAATGTGGACTACATCTCTGAATGCATTACTCAAGAGCGACCTCATTTACCTGTATCAAGTGCTATCTCTTTATGGAGAACAGATATCAGATTATAAAACTGCAAAAGAAATATATTTAAAAATCTATTCTAAGGAAATAAACACTTCTCTTAAAAAAGTCCCCACATGCACAAGTCTTAGTGTTTCAGAAGTTTATCTGTATTGCACAACATATTCAACTGTAATCCACAAGTAATAAGTTCTAATAATGGATCCTGCTATAAATTTGTCTTCTGCACTTTTGTAGCACTGTGTGAAAGCAGGAAAAAGTCTATGATATCTGAATACTGAGGACTCACTGCACACCTGCACTGGACTGAGCACTCTGTTTTATAACTTGGCTGCAGCTGTTTCTCCACTGCATTTTACCTCTCTCCAAGATAAAACACAGAAGAGAAATGGTAAGAATTTTTTCAGATATCACAGGCAAAAAGCCAACACTGAAATGCCTCCCTCTGAACGGATAATCATCAACACTATGCTGCTTTCTAGATCAAAACAGTTTTCTACCAGTAGGCCAGTGAATGGGGATCACTTGGATGCTGCTGGCATCTCAACACAGCAGCAGGATAGATGCTCACTTGAAGAGACCCTCCCAGGGCAGGATGGCACTCTCCTGTCCCAGTACTATTTCCATAACACCAAGTTCCTATAACCGCAAATTTTCTTCCTGCAAGATACAAGATTTTTTAGTCTGCTGGACTCAAAACCAAAGAAAAGCATTGGAAAGCTTTGAAAACTGAGGGCATAGGCTATCTATCATACAGAACTTGGGACTGGTGCACGTCCACAATAGCTAAAAACAGCTGCTTCCTAGGCAGAATGCTTTGCTTCAACAGTTTTTTTTTTTTCTCAGCATGAAATTGAGCCAAAACCCCAGTGTTCTGCTTTTCAGTAAATTTACACAAGAATAGGATTGTGGTTTAGATATTCCTACCTTCCTGCCAGTTTCAGAGGTACACAGTAAAACAAAACAAAACAAAAAAACAGAGGGAAAAAAAACCAGGCAGGCAATTCTGTAAATCAGAGGGACTGGCACATCCCAGCTCTCAGTTCTAGAGTTATGTGGTGAGCTGGGGTCATCGCTTTCTCAGATTCCTAGCATGCCATGACAGACATCCAGCTCTTTCACAATTTCCTTTGATACACACAAAGCACAGCCAACCAAAGCCTCTAAACCAAGTGCTTCCTGCTTCATGCTTTATTAGGAAAATTTTGGCCCACTTATCCACAGTCTGAGCTCTGCACCTTCCATTCCAGCCCCCCTTGGGATGAGCAGTGCTGGGCCTAGAATAAACAAGGTGCACATGGCAGCCCCTAGTCCTTAGCCAGGTGACAGCTCGTGCTATTGCTTTTCTTCACCTTATTAGCAAAGCAGGGAGGGGAAGAAGGTGCCAAAAGAGCTGTTACTGCTCTGTGCAGGCAGTGAGCCAGAAGTGAACCTAGCTGTGCTCCTCCCATGCACCATGGCTGGATGTGCCCAGGGACTCCAGGTAGAAGCTGCAGTGGGGACAGCGAGAGCCTCACCTTCCACTGGTCAATGAAACAGAGAAATCTGCAAAGCTATTAAGAGTAGGACCCAGAGGATCCATGCCAGACAACTTTTTATTTCTTGATTTCCTTTTTCAATTAAATCTGACATTTCTGAGAGCAGACTATAAATCTGTGGCTGAGAGCCAAGGAGGGGAAACACTTCAGCGAGAACTGAACACTGAAAAGCTTTGTCTGCAGTACAGCATGCTAAGGTAATTCTAGTGAATTTTGAGAAACAGACAGTGGCAGTTCAGGCCTGTGTGACACAAACACATTCATACAGTATTTCAGAAGAGGAAAGGGTGAAATTTTAATGCCTATTTTCTTCCTTTCATTTACATTCAAGAGTAATATAATCTAGGGAAAAGTATGCACTAATTTGATATTTGCCACCAGCTAAGCAAAATGGTCATAATCAACCTACAATGAAAGGCTGGTAACACTTGTAACACTTGCAACAGACTGAGAACATCTAACTGGACCTTTGGAAGGAGCTGATTTTTTAATTTTAAGCATCAGACGACAGATTCAGAGGATAAAAATGAGAAGTGCCATGATTTTTAGCTGAAGTCTGATTATCAACACCAGCTAGAAGAGATTTGCATTTGAGAACTAGTTCATACCTGATTATTTGAGATATAATGCTAAAAAATGAAAGAAAGGAAAAAATTATAATTATATAAATTATAATTATATATATAATTAAAATTCTAATGAAGCAAAATCACCACGTAGCTGTACTACATACTTTTGAAGCTATCAATTTGATATCTAATCCTTAGGGTCCTTGTTCATGTGTTGCTCAGGAAAATAATATTTTGTTTTAGCAATGGAATAAAGCAAAACATTGAGCTGCAATTTCTGGAAAGATCCAAGATCTGGATTTGAACATTACATCTTTGATTTACCCCTTAAAACAAATAAATTAAGGAAACTAAAGCCACATGCGCTGGAGCTCAAACAGGCACCTGCAATCTCAAAATGAACAAGTGTTAAATGAATACTTCCTCTGGACGTTTTGGGAGCATCTTTTTCTATCATGTGTCTCTCATATGCAAGAAGAAACTCTGGAAAATATTTCCTGTCAAACAGAAAATGGAAGGTGTTCAGGAGCAGATGGAGGGAATCTTGGCACAAAATTTTCACTGCATGCTGAGGCTTTGACCATACCCACAGGCAGTAATCAAATACAAATTGCTATTAAAACAACTCATCAGTGTGGAAGCTGTAGAGCAAAATGATGGCAAAGTGACTTCACTGGTAAAGATTATAATCCCCCTTCAATGCTAGTCCCCTAACAATAGTTGTTACAGCTTTGATTCAAAGTGTCTTAAACCTTTAGCTTAATCTGTAATTGCTCATTCTTGCTGGAAGTCATTCATGTGGTGGTGAGGAAGGACTGAAGGAGTCCTTTCAGCCAGTGTGTAGGAGGCTTCTGTTCATTTGCTGCTCAGTGAATCATGATTATATATGGCCAGATAATTATGAGTTGTTTGTTTAACAGAACAAGAAATAGAGGGGTTTTAAGCATTTAACCACTGCAAACCATGTGCAGAGATAACAATTTCAAACCTGCAGGCAATCCGATTTCAGGATTTTCTGACTTTTGTATTTTATTTTGTTTTGTGTACCCAGACTCCAGAAGCTGAAGAAGAAAGAAACACAATGTAGGATTGTATAGGTATAGCAATTTGAAGATTCAGAATGCTACAGTAGGCAGAAAGTATACACACATTCTGAATTGCTCCAATGTTTGTAATTTTAAGTAACATTTTGCTCAAATATTATTTTTAGTGGCACGTAGGGAGACTGGGTAAAGCCTCGAAGAGGAATCAACAGCTGCAGTAACTGCTCATCTGCTACAGATTAGATCATCTTCAGGATGTGAAGGGTACACCGTGTCTGCACTCTTCAAAGCAGTGTGAACTGACCCACACGACCACAGTCCTGCCGTGGGTTGTTTCCATGCATGTTTATCTGGGCTGATAAAATTGCTGCCTCCATCTCATTGCTGCCCCTTGGACAGCGCCCATGGCCAGCTCCCCACCCCAGCCTGCTGCCATGTAAAGTGGGCAACAGGAGCTGTCATCAGGACAGGACTGGAAGAAGGAAAAAGGCATAAAGGAAGACAAAAGGAGGGGGGAAGCAAAGCAAACATGAGTTGAAAAGGACCAGCACTACACTGCTGTGACAGGGAAAGGAGGGAGGCGCCCGGGTCTGATGACAGGAGTAGTTTTTGGCAGTATAGGCAGCATTTGCACCACCAGCTGCAAGTATTCCATGGATTGGATTTCACACAGACATGACACTGAGTCACTGAGAAAGACAACTACAATAAATGTGCTTAGATTTTTTCAGCTTTTTCATTTAAAACTATAGGAATCAACAAAGGCCTCTGATTGCTTGCTTTTTTCTTTAATTGAAAAGTTTCTCACTTTGCAGTAATTCTCAACAGGTTTTTATTGTGTTCATAGAACAATTAGAGGCTCCCTCCTCTGGCTCAGTTTAATACCTATATTTATAGGTATAAATATGGGAATTTTCCCATCAAAATCTTTGCAGGAGAGGGACAAAAGAAAGAAGACTGCTTCACAGTATTAAGTGGGGACTTGAAATCCTGCAGAAATTGTATTTTTCTGGGAAATTACTCATATTTTTTTCTGTATCAAATCAATGACTACATTTTCAGCACCTAATTGAATGTCACAGTTTTAACTCAAAGCCAAGCAAGATAAAGTGTATCAAGAAGAGGAAGCAAGAGAATTCTCATTATCTTCACTTTTTCCTTGAAAGATCAAAAACTGTAATACGGTAGGTCTGAATTTCATAAAATTTGGGTCCTTATAAGCTAGGAAAATAATTTTGTTTGAACTATAATGGCTGTTATGTTCAGTTTTAGAATAACATATTTCTCAGTCCCTTACAACATCAAATACAGGCTTCTGTAATTGGAGCTTCTGTCTCACTGATACTTTCATGACATTTTGTCCAAATCCTAATTATATTTCATTTAAATTGTTAATAGCTTTTACCACAGATCAGAGTCTTTGAATGGGAGTTCCTTAACCATACCAATATATATGTTTGTGTGTGTATATCTATCTGAAAACTGCATTTAAAAACATTACTCAAGAAATCTTCCTTCAATCATTCTTGAGGTCTTTGGGTAGGGATTGCTTCTGTTTCCTCCTGTGTCTTCACGGGTCCCTCTGGACTGTGCCAAGGGCTGACATGTTCTAACCTCAGCTGGCAGCTGAGCACCATAAAGCTGCTCCCCCAGTGGGATGGGGGGAAGGGAATTGGAATGGCTAAAGTGAAAAAAACTCATGGATTATGATAAAAACAGTTTAATAATTAAAATATTTTTTTAAATAATTCAAATTGTCACAGGAAAGAAAATAACAAAGAGAAAGAAATAAAACCCAAGACAGACAAGTGATGCAAGTGAAAACAAGTGCTCACCACCAACCAGTGTGCACTGAGTCCCTGAGCAGTGGTCTCCAGACAACCTTCCCCCCACAGCCTTATTGCTGAGCACATGGTATGGGATAGCCTTGGGGTCAGCTGTCCCAGCTGCATCCCCTTCCAACCTTTTGTGCATCCCCACCCTTCTCACTGCTGGGTGGGGTGAGAAGCAGAAAAGGCCTTGACTCTGTGTAAGCACTGTTCAGGTGTAACAAAAACATCCCTGAACTACCAACACTGGTTCCAATACAAATCCAAAGCACACACTGGCTACTGGGAAGTAAATGAACTCAAACTCAACCAAAACCAGCATTTGTTCTTAGGTAATAGATGTAAAACAAGAAACCATAGCCTCAAAATTAACTAAGTGTTCATTATAAAGCTTGGACAGAAGTGCAAATAAGGGAACTGGAATTGAGCAGAAAATTTTCTTATCCTGGGAAAACTTTGCCATTTCATAAAGTCTTCAGTGTCCCAAACTACAGCATGATAGATTGAGACCAGGTAAAAGCTTTTGTTCCCAAAGTGATCCAGCAGACTTATGACTGTCATGTCTTTCTTCCTCCTGTTCACTCCACCTCAAACAATGACTAATCTGTCAAGCTTGCTTTAATTGTGATAGAGAAAAAAATCATGCCTTAATTTTTTCTCCTTTTCTCAGCTGGTTTTGCATTAAAAATCAGGATAGAGTTACCTTGAAAATAATTTGAATGTATAGTGAACCAGAATATGTATAGCAAAAATCTACCAAGGAAGTTGACTAATTTTCTTTCTGATTGTTTATAGGTTTGTGATTTGTGCCACAATTGATAGTAGGCAAAGAACACATCCCCACCATCCACCAACCCCTCCAAAAAAAAAACCAACCCCAATTTATTACATTTTCCTCCTCTCTATCCCCTCAACCAAATGCTTGAGAACACTCTGAAAATATCTATGAGCTAATGCAAAGAATTCTCCAAAACTCCAGGGAAGGGAAACACTCAACATATTACCACTTTGTAGTAGTTTTGCATGGGAGGCACTCACAAAAGCAATGCAAAAAAAAGCTAATACACCTCTGTGAACACCCATGTAAAAAACAAAAATCATTCTAGAGAGTGCACTGGTGATTAGCCAGCAGTGAATTGGTGCATTAGCTGGGAAATCTCAAAGTGGCAAACCAAAACCATGACACACTTCCAATACAATATGCAATATGATAAAACTCAGTGATCTGATGTGGCATCTTTTTGACCAGAAATAAACAAGTGCTATTTTAATGCCATGTTGTGCTGTTTTAATGCCATGTTCTTTCTTTTGACAGGCATTTTAAGAGGTAAAATTGGAAAATTAGTGATGTCAAAACCTTATGGGGATAATTCTGCTAGCAATTTTATTGGCAGAATTAGACCATGCAGAGACATTCCAAAAGGTAACAATGAAATGCTCAATAATATAAATAAAAATAAAGTACAGATGGGAACTGAAATTGTGGTGGAGTAGGATAGATATTAAAGACAATTACAGTTTAGACTAAGACCCAAGTGCTTTTATGTCAGTTAACTCATGTATCTTGGAAATACTGAGTGGGGATGTACAGGAAGAATGGGTAAACAGAACAAAAATAGGAACCACAAGCACTGTGCTAGAGCAGAAAGAGGCTAAAGGCCTCCATACATTCCAGCTTGCAATAGTCTGGGTTACTTCTTCCAAGCCTCAAAAAGAAATAGCTTCTGAAGTTGCAGGTCTGCCCCACAGAATTCATTGTCAAATCTTCCAAGAGGTTATACAGCCAGAGGACAGCAAAGAAGAAGAAACATAGTAGAGGATAAGTAGTCTGACCACAATTGTACACAATTTTTTAGAGCAAACTTTGATGGAAAGAATAATTAAAGACATGGAAGAAAGTAGAAAGAAATGCTGCGCAGGTTTATTACAAGTAGAACAAGCAAGACTAAACATGAAAGTAAATAATTATTAAGACCAAGGAGAGTCAGCTGATTCAATCTATGTGGACATTGGTAAAAATACTTAATCATGTGGCATCAGAGAGAAATCTCTAAGTCAGAAACTAGAGATCAATATGATATTAGATTATAAATTAGGAGAATAACTGCCTAAAGGGGAGATTACAGCAAAATTAGAAGCCTGGAGATGAAGGGTAATTAACAGGTAATGTGTCATTACTTTTTCTCAGAATTAAGTTTGATTCCTATTTTTAAATGGATATGGTGCAAAAATATGTTTGCAGCATTAAAATTTGCTGTTATCTCAGAACATAAGGATTCCAGTAGAGAGGAAGATCAGTGGGAAAAGTTGAAGTACATTAAAAGCTGGAGTGAGACATATGGGATGAAAATGCCATTTGTATCAAGCACAAGGCTACATGTAGGTTAAGCATTCTTGCTATAAATATATCTATTTCTAAGAACCAAAGAAGGAGAAAACCTAAGATGGATAGAGGCTCCTGAACAATGAACTACCAATATAATTCAGATGTGAAAGATTGAGATTGTAGACAACAATTCTATTAGGCAAGATTTTGGAGAGATGCAAAAAATTATTAAAATCCCTTACAAAGCGCTAGTGAGATATAGCTGATCCATCCTGTGTCTGAAGAGCACCCACTCCAGAGAGAGCAGGTGCTGTATATTACTTTCACCATCCCCTTATCATTCAAGCTGTTCAAAGAAAATCAAGTTGTAGCTGTACTGCAGGACCTAAAAGCACACTTCATGTCTTTAACTTGTAAGGTCTTTCCCTTTATGTGCCAGTTCTACATGAGGACAAGGTCTTGCTGCCCCCTTTCTCCCTTATATCCCAGTTCCCATGGGAAGGCAACTCAGGTGAGAGGTAGAGGAAAGACATATTGCAACTGGTTCCTCAGCTTGAAGAGAGAAGGGAAATACACAGCAGACACCCTATGGAGCAGCACACATTTTGCCTGAGAGCTGAGTTTTTTTGCCCAATATCTTGATGACTGAGAGGTACACTGGCTATGAAACAGTTAGGCAGCAGGGGGAAAAGAGAAAAAAAAAACAGAGGAAAAGAAGCCATGAAAAAAAAATATTAGCACAAAAATAAGCTGAATAAACTAGCAATAAATTTCAAAACAACACATAAGACGTCAGCTCTGATAGAGGATCATCCTTCTAGCCTTGAAAGCAGGAAGGCCCCAGCACAGCCTTTCAGCAGGAATAAAAAACTACAAAGTAAAGCTAGATTCAAACAGAACTCAATCAGCTGTTGGAAGAGTTTACGTGACCTGGTTGGCTGGCTATAGCATTTCCAGTAATTCAGAAGTTCCCCTCCAGAGCAACATTCCTAATTATAAGGTTAATTTCATCACATTGTATATTCTTTTTAAACAGAGCTGACCTTCCAGAAGTAAGCAAACCATGGGCAGGATGTTTTCTACAGTTCTTGCTCTGCACTGCTGTACTACAAGGATCCCTTCTACAAGTGAATTCCTTCTATCTCTAGTGCACAGAAACTAGATCCCATTAAATAATGGACACAATCCTCTTGATCCTAAAGAAACATACAGCTTCTGCAGAGTGGGAAACTATAGAGGGAAGATGGAAACACTGAAAGGTGTGTGGAAAAGAGTCAAGGAGTTTCTCATTTCAACTTGCCACCATTGACTTTGTTTTAGTAATTTTTAAAATTTTGTACCTGTTTCTCCTTTTACAACATCTCCAAAACAATCAAAGAAAACAATAACAGTGCTCGGGAGTCCGTTCAGAGACTACACTGAATTTTCTCAGCTGCAGATTTTGTAGAAAGAGACAGAAAGCCTAGAAAGGTAAAATATGGAGTAGCACTGAAGATTTCTGACCCTGCTGCCAGAAAGCAGCAGACTTTTAATAATTCAAAGAAGGCTACAATTTCATGTGTGGATCATGTTCCACTTTCTTTGAAGAGAATCCCCATAGTGTGTCAAGGGCTTTTTCCACTGTGAGAGATAAGAAAGGCAGACAGTACAGCCAAACTTCAAAATAACTGTTTTACTATTCATCTTTGAAGAAGCTGTAAGTTTCTGTAAGCTTTAGCCTTACCAACTTCCCAGGAAACTCCATACTATGTAAGAGGCTTTTATAGACATTTGTTATCATTCTCACATATATTGGATGGAGAAGATAATGATGGGGAAGAAAATAACAAAAATGTTGTTAATGTATCACACATCCCAGCATTAACAATTACATGCTTTTTTAGAGAAAGGATAAATTGAAAGTAGTGTTAAAATTGTCCACTTACAAATAAAAATTTATCAAACACATAGTTAAGGAGACTATAACATAGCCTGTTGACAGTCTGTCAAATGTTTTCTAAGATAACTGAAGCTTGGACTAGTGCTAATGAGCTTTAAATGATTCTGCCCTGTGGCATCCTGTGGCAGCTGGAGGGCTGTTTGGATGTCAGGAACTCTTCTGAAATTGCAAAGGAGGAGGAAGAACTTTTCAGCTTTATTCAAGAGGCAAGCATGATGTAGTTTCTCAGGGTATGATTTCTGTATGATAAGATGCTCCAGTTTTCATTCCCATGCAAATAGTTAAGGTAAACTTCCATAGAGATTGCCCATGGCCAAATAAAACAAGGAAAACCCTGAGTATTTTTAGGCTGAGATTATTTCAACTAAAAAAAGCAATTTCTTTTCTGCAGGAAAACTGAAGTTTAAGATGCTTATTTATTGCAGGAAAAAAAGATTGCGATAGATCAAAGGCAATAATACAGAGGTTAACAAGAGCTAACATAACACCATCTTCTGCATTAGTATTAGAATTAACCTCAATTGAGATACTTCTTTTTATCACTTTTGTTTACAGAGTTAATACTCGTAATTGTTCAACACAGTGAACTGAACATTTTCCTTGAAAAAGGAATGAATATTACATATTTGCATGGCTTGAAAAGTTACTTGTGAAGTCTAAAAGTCAAAAATTTGCAGGCTCCTGTAGTTTTCAGCACAGCACAGATAAATTTAGAAGGATTTTCAATGGCTGACCAGTTACAAATTTCATTATAAGGATTCAAGTACAGACATTATCCATTCAGCCTGTCCTTGTCTGTGGCTGAAAGATCTTGTCTTGTGCTAGAAAGAAAACCATATTTCCCTTAGCACAAAATCTTGAAGTATGTTAGACAACTACCTTATTTATTGGCTCTATTTACTGCAGTGATGGATTGTATACTAACACAATAAAGAGTGTCTTGAGGGAATGAAAAGTATTTCTACTTTCATTAGGGCTCTAACTTACTTTTTCTGGAAACATTTTCTTCCTAGGGTCCTCAAGGTGAAAGCATACACCATTTGGCACCTTCCTATAATAAAGTAAATACTTCCTTTTTCTAATTATACTGACCTTGTGATCTGTCACTGCTGGAATTTATATTCTTGGGAAACTTTGAGAAGTTATAGTTTTCCTCTCCAGGAAAACAAATATCTTTCTGACCTTTACCTGATTCAGAGCTAGTTTAAAATGAATAGAGAGTTTTCTTGGTATCAGATTCCATATCCAGAATGAAAAAGGTAAATTAATAAAACATCAGTGAATATTGAGATTATATTCCAGAAATTATATTGAACTGTCAAGCTTCTGATGAATTCACATAAGCAGCCTTAAAACCAGGCTGAACATTCCTTGTTTAAGTTAGTTGCCAGCTTTGTATCTTGTTTGGGAGCAGAAGTTACTGGGAGAAGACAAGACACCAGTCATGGAAGGACAGACTCTTGAGTCAAGTGAGAAAAAAAAAGCCTAGGGCAGAACATCCCTCTGAAAAGGTCAGTGTTGCAAGAAGAAAATCAACCAGCTATGAAGTCAGATAGAGCTGTGCTCCAGCATGTACCCAGCAAGTCTCAGGACCCCAGGGTCATCTGTTCAGTCTTCCCACAGGCACTCTTCCCATCTGTTTTCCCATGCCATTCTTACACCCCTTCCTGTCAGCCCTCATGCAGAATGAGAGGAATAGGGATCAGATTTTAACCTCTCATTCACTGGGGAGTAGGTCTTACTGTGTCCTGCACAGGGGCTGGAAGACATTTAACAAGGTGAAAACACGAGGCTGTTTAAGTAAACGTCAAACACTGGATGATCAAGATTCATAAATTTTCCATAAAGACTGTGAGTACAGTGAGCCAGATTAGCAGCCAGGGGCTTTAATGCCTGGTAGTCAGTCATTAGTATCTCTAATAATGGGTCATCAGTGTCAATATGAATTTCCTGTACAGGAGCCTCCAAGATTGCTGCAAGGCATTTCAGTCATAGAACAAAGAAACAAAACAATAATGGGAGCTCATTACTTCAGAGGTTTTCTAAACTCTTTGGATTGTGTAGAATAAATATTCAAAAGAAATCATAGATGCAGTTTGATCTGCACTGAAGTTGTAGAAAAGTCCATCAAGGTTCCCTCAGAGGAATGAGGAAGAACAGTATTACCTTTACATCCAGACTCACAGAAAACACACTTGTTCCTGTTTCAGACCCTAACCTTATTTTTTCTGAAGTCTGAAACCATTGGTGGCAGACAAATCCCTATTATTGCCTGTAGGCATTCCTCAAAATATATCAATTATCCTATCCAGTTGCATTTCAGATGAATTATTCTCTTGTTACCAAGGCAACCAAATATGTCTAACAAGAAATAACCACATTTTTTGTTCATACACACCTGGGTTGCCAGAGAAACCTTAGAAAATGGATCACCTGAACACTGCGTGCAGTCTCAAGGGAACATGGTACTTATCAGCTGTGGGATGTCCCCTTGCTGAGCCAGGAGCATCACCTCCCATCCCAGTCTGCCACTGGTGTAGCACCAAGGGCTTTGGAGACCACGGTGCTTCTCAAACACGAGAGGAAGCAGAAGGCAACATTCATGGGAAAAGCAGAGCACCCTCAAATGTTTGCAGTTAGAAAACAAAGCTTGTAAAGTCTGCACTAAGAAATCTCTGTATTTAACTGTATTTCAGCCACAGTTCCTGCAAGGAATAAAACACAGTTTATCCTGGTTGACACTTGCAGACAAGTTATGTTCATTACCAGCTCAACTGCATCCATTGCTCACAGGCCATCAGTGGTGATTTTCTTTGGATAGGCAAGACTTCAAAGCTAAGAGGACAGACCAATCTATGAGCAAACATAACACCAAAATACTTTCAATGCTCTTGGTATCAACTTGTGTGTAGACTAGCCCTATGTGATAAGAGAAAGAAATGAAGAAAATTATGCTTCTTGAAATAATCTTTTATTCCTGAAGTCAGGAAAAAATAACAGTAAAATAGTGACCTAAATGGTTATCTGCAGTCAGTATATTTATTATTAACATCACTTGCCTATCTGTACAGTAATACTTCCTTTGTTGGATTTTTATGTTTATTCAGGAAGAAATGCAATAAACAATAAAATCCTTCTTGTGGCAGTACACTACAGCACAGTGTAAAACATAAGCTCTCTAAACACATTAATGAAGGAATACTATTCCGAATTCCAAGTTACAACACAGTTAAATAGTTTCAAATGCACACACACACAGAGTATAATATATAAAGTCTGGTCATTCTACATTGTAAAGAAGTTACTGCTTTTCTAAAAAGCCACAGCTTAAAAACAAGATCAGCAGGAAATAAAGGTAAGAAGCAGATTGTTTTCTGCCTGATACAGGCAGAAAGATAGTGCTCTAAACCCTTACTTAAGTAAGAGGGAGTTTAGAAAGTCATGCCAAAGAGTGGCATGATTACTATTGCTTTTCACCTCCAGTTTCAGATATGCTGTTGAGCTGTGTCAGGTGCCAAAGTACATCCCAACCATACAGCCACTTTATCTCTCAGATAAAGACAGAAAAAAAATGGTATTAAAAATATTTATCCTAATTAAACAGGAATCTACAATGTGTTATTAAATATGTAGTGGAGAATGTAATCCAGACTACAATTCAGTCCAGCTATGGGAGCATTAGGAGCAGGTACTCTGACAGCCTCGTGCATAAATCACATGTGGGATGGGAGGGGAGGATGGACAGGGAACCCTGTCCTCTTCCCATCCTCACATGCTTTTAGCCAAGTTGCAATGTGGAAGCTGATATAATTATGCTGTAAACCAGTGGGCCCTCACACCTACTGAATAAAGAGAGGACCCTTACTGTTTATAATCCAAGAACAGTGATGGAAAAGTAGGGATTGGAGGGTAGAAGTGGGAAAGTCCAGAAATAGGTTACAATCTGGGTTTAAGATAGGCCAATAGCCTAATATAAATTACTAGAGGAATAAAAAGCATGATCAGCTTCTCCCTACAGCAAAGTGCTAATTTACATTATATATATAGTTATCAGTCAGGAGAGTCTATCTGACTTGCAACCCAAGAAAAGCATAACAGTAACTTTATATGCCTTGCACAACCCTGAAGGTTGAAACACCATCTCTAGTCACACCTGGGTAAAGTAAAAGGACAAAGAAACATAGTAACAAAGCATAAAGAGCAATGCAATACAGTGTCGTGGGAAAGCAGCAAGCACCTCAGGTACTTCACAAGCTGCTAAATAAAAATTTTCCTTCTCTTTTGCAGCAACTTTCCAGATCTCTTCTTTCCCCCACCACCCTCCTTCCATGAGGAGGGTGGTGGGGGAGGAAAAAAAAACAACAACAACAACAAAGAAAACATAGCTGACAGCCTTTTGCAGAAATTAAGTATTTTGATGTCTTTTTCACCCAGAATAAAACCACAGAGGAATATGTTTACTTAGGAGACTGACCTGTAAGGTTGCCAAGCCAACTTCATGTCTCAGCAGCTCATTCCCAAAATATGGTATCATGGCAGGCCAGGGACTTCATCACTTAAGCATAAAGTACTAGAAAAAACCAAAGATTTCATCTCTCCAGCCTTATTAAAACCAATACACTCCTGAAGAATATGTTGCATTTAGCAAAATAGCACTGTATTTTAACAAAATAACTGCTTAGCAATTGTCCTGATAAGGTCTGTCTGGTCCTACAACAAATCACAGGAAAATTCTTCAAGACCATCAGCTGAAGTCACCATCAGTAAAGTAAATAGCTAGAAGAGTTATATTTTGCTGTCACTGTGAATTTAGCTAGGCTCTAGAAGGTTTCTTAAAAAGATGTCCACCTGCAGGAGGAAAAGAATTCTGGAAGGTGATATCTGAATATGTACATTTTCTACGTCACTAATGTTTACTAGCAATTGACTTGTTTGTAATTGTTAAAACCCCTCCACTAAAGACAGAAATTGATCTTGCTGCAGTCACCTCTAGAAACCTACCATCAGCTACAGGCTGATGCACTTTGAGCAGTATTAGTAATTCTTCTGAAGGAAAGTGTTAAAGATGTTCTTTGACTTGGAAACAGACCTACAGTACAACTGGGACAGCAAATTGATTTTGCTGCGGTAGCAACAGTTGTGGCAGTCACACGAATGCCAGGTATAAATCACAGCCCTGCTCACAACCAGGACCTTCTCAAGGGGATGCGTAGTCCACACTCTTTCCTTTCCTCCAGAATAATCAATCCATTTCTCTAAGGGACTCTAAAAATGTAAAACTTCCAGTGACAGGGACTGCACAGAATCCATTTCAATAGTTTGAAAAACATCTTTAATATCTCATATAAGACCCCCTTACTGCGTTTTAGCCACACTGCTGCAACAGGCAGGGAAATGTGCAGGTCCTTCCCCTCCACACTCATACCATGCTGGATCTACCTTAAGGCTGTTACTCATTTCTCTAGATTAGACAGACTCAGTTCTTCCAAGATTTCCACATAAATTGTGGTTACTGAACCTCTGAAAGTTCTTGCTGTCCTTCCTTAGTCATTGTTGACCATCCCCCACAAGTGTCATTTGTTCAGCAAACACAGGGACAGACCCTGCTTGCAAGATCCTTTGGTATCATCTACTGTTCATGAATGCTTTCTCCTTTTCTACTTCCCCATCTAGAATTTTCAGTGTTTGAAAACGAGTCAGCTGAGCCTGGAGATCACAGGGAGATCTGATCACGCCTTTTTTATGTTAGCTGATATATTCCACAGTCAAACAAGAATAATTTCAACCAACAAGATTCTCATTTACTGTACTACGAATAAAAGCTTTGGTCTACAACAGGTCTCTTGGCAGGGAGTTGTACATTATGGTAGCTGGAAGTGCCACTGTTTCATTTGCAGTTAGGCAACAACAAAAACAATTCCAACAATAACCTTCCGTACACATCCTATATTACTCAAGAATCTTACAACATTAAGCCTATACACATAGACTTATTTCTGTGTGTGCAAGGAAATTTTCAAGATAATAATGATACTACTTAGGAGGAAACAATGCTTCTCTTTAGATTTCTCTCTTCCCAAAAGTGTAGGTTTTCTGTAACCATAAATTGCACAGAAATCAGCACATCTTATCTGTAAGATAAAGAAGTTATTTCCCCCCATGTAAATATTAAACTATCCATAAAGCTGCTGGGAAAGATCTAATGCAGTTGTTTAATGTGTGAGGAGCAGGAGGCAGCAGCAACCGAAGAACTGTGCAAATGAAAGGGGACCAGTTGCATTTGCTTCCTAAAGCACACATTAGACAAGTGAGCACAGCATGTTTCATTAGAAACAATACAATCTCCTTTTCAGCTAGCTGGCATTTTGGCAAGGCTGCTGATAGATCAGAAACCCAGAGCACAATTTGTTTGCCATGCTGTAGCCTACTTTTGTTTAATCAGACAGCCACTGTTGAATGTGACCCTGCTGTCAACAAGCCTCCAGACCCGCATTCCCACGTCAGAGCAAGTGTGTTGTGTGTGTACGTGTGTACGTGAGCTCTCGCTCATGCTGTGATTAAAAATGTAAGCACCTACTATTTTCAGTCTGAAAGGCAGCCAAAACCTTTTTTGTTCAAATTGGCACAGGGAAGTCTTCTCGTGCCCATTCCATCGTATTAGCAGCACTCCATAAAATAGCAAAGGATGGATAATTTTGAAGCTGTTTGTAACTGGATGTGATGGTTTGACTTGCAGCATTGAAGTAAAGGCAAAACACGCCTCTGTGCGGGTACATTTAGAGTATAATTGCAAGCTCTTTGCAGGAAACAGGCCTCCTTAGCACTAAAAAGTCTCTCAATGCTTTTAATTAAGGCCCTGACTCAGCTCCTCCAAAATAAACTGAATCAGACCCTACCAAATCAGACCATACCAAAGCTACCTCTCAGTAAGGTCCAAAGGTTTCACCATTGCTCTGGTAGGAGGATAAACGAGTCTACCTTGGGCATTTGGACGTTCAGCTTCCATCTCCTAAAAATATTCTCAGTTTTAGGCTGAAAATTAACACTTGCAAACATAAAAAAGGTGGCAAAGAAATACTGCCTCAGTGATCAATTCAGATACTTCTTTGTACCCTTCATCTTTCAGATGCTAAGTCTGTGTTCTGTGATCTTCCCTGTTAGCTGACAGCACCTTCCACTTGCACACACTCACACCACAGTAAAGCAAGAACTGCAGACAGGAGAGGATGCAGTGACTTATAGAGGACAAAACAGAAGATCAGAAAACACCATAAGACAACATAGCAATATTTCTAGTTTTTTGAGAGAAAGAAGCTCTCTGTTGAAGTCTAAAAAAGGCAACACTTCACAGAAAACAGGGTGGGGCGAGGGGTTTACCAGATCCTTGGGAAACCATTCTTTTGTTTAAAAGAACATTTGACCATCTTTACTTAGTTCTTAAATATATCAAGAAATTTCAGCTGCAGACCATCATCCATTCATCCATCCAATCATTTCTCTATAAAGATCACATAATAATACCTCCACCCTCTCCCATCTCCTCTTCTTTCCCTTAGAAAGCCCAGCAGGACTGTCTGAATGTAGAAAGTAATGCAGAAAGTAATATCAAAACTACTTCATAAAATGTTGACATGTCTTAATAAATATGCATACATTTAAATATGCTCAATGAAAAATACTCATACTTAAGAAACCAGCCTAAATATCACAAAAATAAAATAGCATCTTCACAGCAGAAACACATTATGCATAAATAGAAACTGAAAAGACTGTTAAAGACAGTTTATTCCAAGATGTTGCTCTGTTTCTTCCATTCCACTAACACATTAGAAAATGCATTAAAGTAATATAAAGTATCGGAAGAAATCTTAACTAATACTATGTTTGGGAGAGCAGGTTTTTTTTGCCAGAGATTTCTTAGATTGCAGGTTATACATTTTGTACATGTCTGTGCCTCACTTGCAGGAATTTGTAGCCTTTGAATTTCAGTTTCTGCATGTTCAACCACTTCCCAAAGCCACTAAGAAAATAAGTGCTGAGATTTGGGGTTATGTTCTGTGAGTGTGTGGGGTGCAGGATTGGGAGAAAAATGGGGAAGGGGACAAAAAGCAAATTTTTTTGAAAGGAAGGGGCCCGTAAATATATTAAAATGTTGCTGTTTCCTCTTACTTCAGTAAAAAATATGACTGGAATCAAAATGCTGGAGATTTGAAGACATCCAACGTTACTAATTGCATAGGCCAGTAATGGCTTGCAGAAATGTCCCCAGGTTTCATTGGCCCAAGCAAGCCCAGCATCCCAAGGATATTGCCCAATGCAGCTGAACCCTCCAAATTTACAATTTAAGATAATAAATGCAAAATTATCCAGAACAAAAGCTATGGGTTTCCAGCCACTTGCTAGTGCCAGTAATTCTATTGATTTTTTTTTTTCACACACTCAAGATATAATCCCTTTTAATTTAGTCATGTTCTATCTGGAGTAATAGATGCTATTTTCTGCCTCTATAAATTGTCCTTGAACTTCAACTGAGTAGCACGTTCTGCTTCCCCTCCTGATTAGACTGTTTAGAATTGCTGTGTCCTGTTAAGCAGCTGGCCCATTTCCCCTCATAGCAAGCAAATTGTTCTCTTTCCAATACTTTTTAATTTTAGAAACAAGAGGTTTGGGATTAAAAAAAAAAAAAAAGGCGCATATCACAAGACATTACCCTTGCTTTCAAGGTTTATGTTTTTAATCCTTGTGGTAAATCTGATTCACTTACCTTGCCACTATGTCTGCCTCTCCCTTTCACACTAGGCTTGTCTTAAAAACAGCTCTAACATTGTAAGGAGGAAGATTAGAAAAAAGGTGGGTCTGTCAACTGTATATTAAAGTCAGGTGTGTTTGGATGCTACTTGTTAAAAATCAGCATATGATTCCAATCAATTTTTATTCAAGACTGAATCAGAAAATGGTGTTTTAAATCTGAAGGTTACACAAGGCCCTAGTACTTGACTTTATAGGAGATCACTCAGCACACAATTTGCAGAAAGCTTGAGGTCTGTGTACTATTCCTACGGAATTTGTGCAACAGATAAGAAAATAACCATTATTTTTCTTTTAAGCTGAAATGCACACTGCTGCTTCAGACCAGCAAGGTATCCACAAGCTGGCAGAGACCACCAATGGAACTGTGACTGCAGCTCATCATGGGGAAATCACTGCCATGTGGCAAAATCTGCAAAAGTGTTTTTACACCAGTACCAACACCGCTCTAAAAGTTACACTGCTATGGAATGCTCTCAGACAGTTTTTTTTCAGTTCTCCTTCCATTAACTTTGGAGCAAAAACAGCCTTGAAGGGAAAAAGACAGAAATAAAAGGCAAAGCATTAAAATGAGAAAAATGAAGTACAGTTGCTCCCAGCTATTTCAGCTGATTGGAAGCAAGGAATTGCTAATAAGAAGTGCAGTTTAAAGCAGGCTGTGCTTATGTTAAGCAGGGGCTCTGATGTGCATTTTGCATCCTGTATTATATATTTGAGTCCAGGAATAGAGACAGAGCTGGGCAATCTTAGCACTCTGTGGAGCATGTATTAAAAGGGTCCCAAAAGTAATTAGATATATTGAATGAAATCCGACTTGACAAGTAGGGGTCATCTTATTCTATGAAGGCTCAAGATGGAGACCAAGGGGGCAAATAACAAGTGATTGAAGGGCTCAGCTAATTAAAGTGCCTGCTATATTAATATTTATGTTAAAGTTTCCTGTAGCTCTGGCCTTGACCTGGCAGCTGGATATACAATGTGTGTTCTTAATTTTAATAATTTTCAACATTATTTCTCATATGGTTATGAAAGTACTTAAGACAGGTTGTTATACCTGTCTCCTCCATGCTCAGACTAAAATGGCTGGAAAAAATTTAGGTAACAGGTTCAAAAGAAGTCCCTCTGATTCAGTCAGCAGACAAAAATAAAGGTAGGAAACAATAACAGTTAGGAGTGCTTTCTGTTCAAAGCTGTCAAAAATGCTCTTCCATCATCATGATACCTTATCTTCTTTTATGGGTAGGGAAACTGAGGAAGAGCTGTGAAAGCTCACTGTGAGATGCATTCACTAAGCATTTGAGAACCACTGCAGCCTGAAATTCCCACACATCAGTACTCCAGAGGTGTAGAGCACTCCAGCTGAAAGCAAGTGAAGCTGCAGCTGCTTTGCTTTTATGTACAGAGAATTACTTTGTTACTTCATCAAGTAACTGTGTGAAAGAGGGACAGTGGGGAGAAGCTGCTATGTATCAAGCCACAAACCTAAAAGCCACACAACACTCCCCTCTCCTTTTTCTTGCTGAAATTACAAAAAAAAAAAAAAGAAAAAAAAAGAAACAAAAAACACCAACTCCACCTCAATTTTCTCATCTCACAGGAAAAAAAATAATTAATTAATCTTAAATATTAATTAAACTGAAATTACAATTTTACAATTGCATCCTCAATCTATAATGACAAATACATTATGTTTCAGAGGTTAAAGTTCCATGCACAAAAAAAAAAATCTAATTTAAGTCACTTTAATCCTTTCTTTGCAGAATGGGAAAGAGAAAATGTCAAAGTGCTGCTTGTTCTTCAACCCAATTGCTGTTAGCAAGACTGCAAACATCTCTGGCTGGACAATTAAGCATCAAAATATTCACAGCTAGCAGGAACATTGGCTTAAACAATCTGCCTTTGTTAGGGCAGATTTAGGAATTGTGTCCTGGTCTTCTTTGCCTTGCCCTCATTCTAGTGATGAGGTTTTGCAGCACAAACGGGAGGATGACATTTCCAAGCCTCACATGAGAAGAGTGGCACTGTACAGATTCTATTTAAAAATATGTATAGGGAGGGATAAATAAAGGTTTTCCTTTAGATGGATTATTTCAGTGCCAAATTTCAATAACCCTTTTAATTACATTGTTGTACTTCTGTTTTTGATAACAAGAGTGTGTCTGGTACTTTATGTAGAGTCTGCAGAAGTGAGTGCAACCACAGGCTCTCTGGCACCTCACCTCTGTGTCTGAGAGAGTTCTAAAGCTTGGGTAGCCATGCCAGCACACACCATTGTTTGTACCTGCTGCAATTCAGTTGTTACAGCAGCAGTTGCAGCAATTTAGCAAGTAGAACACCCATTTCACTGT
The DNA here is from genome assembly GCA_003676055.1 of Chloebia gouldiae. Taxonomy (NCBI): domain Eukaryota; kingdom Metazoa; phylum Chordata; class Aves; order Passeriformes; family Passeridae; genus Chloebia; species Chloebia gouldiae. The sequence continues at coordinate 20,166,286 of QUSF01000004.1, read as the reverse complement.
CTGTTTTATTATGAAGACAGATAAAATGTGTACAAGTAGTGCTCAGGGAGACAGCATATAGCAGTACATATGAATTAAAAAGAGTATTATCTAGCTGAACTCATTAGCTTTTTCAGGAGTGGCTGAACAGATTTGTTCCCCCCATCCATTGTGCAGCTGCCTGCACAACAGCCACTTGTTCTGAACATCTACCAGCAACTTACCAGAAGAAAACAGATCAAACAGCAGCACTGGCTGGATGAACAGCTCATAGCAAACAGGGCTAACTCCCCTACAGAGCACACAAGGATAATGTAAGATTTATTTACTATGCACCTTCCAACAGTCAGTTCAGCATATTTGATGCTTCATGGAAGACAACACTTCCCAGGCTTTGTAGAGATAACACAGGAAAATGACTTTTCAGTCTGAGACCCAAAACAGGACTTCAGCACCTAACTCCCACCTCAGGTGCTGCTCATTTCCTACATATCTCAGTTTTAAACTTCCCTTTTTCTTGAGAACCTCAAAAATATTTGCTCCAGAATCACAGAAAAGGCACTCCCTGCTTGGGGTGCTGTTATTCTGCAAAGCATAGTCCTTCTACACACACAGGACTCCAGCAGGCAGTGCCATAGCACTGGGATATCTTCACTTACAAACATATGCTGCATCTAGAATCAGCACTTACACTGCAAACTTTAGAAATCTTCCCCAGCTTCCCTCATGATCAGTATTCCAGCAAAAAGGGGGCTCATTTCTAGACATCTAGAAATCTAGAGCCAAGGAAGGGAGCCAAACAAGTCTAGCTAAGCATAAGCATGGAGGCATTCAGTCCAAAAACAGGTAAGAAGTATTTGAGTGCTGATTAATACATTTCACATAACTAGATTAATATTCTGTGTAAATATTATCACATCTTCATGTGCCTCCCAGCTGCAATGCTGGGGAGTTCTGGCTTTCCAAATCACTTGGTGTGGTTCTCCTCAAGACAGAAATAGCATAGGGAAGGAAATGTTTCTGCTTGTCAATGCACCTTAGAATTCTCTGCTTCTTGTTAAACAACATACTATATAGTGGGTAGTACTTGGAATTCTATGGGCAGCTTCAAAACAGACTGTTTTTTCAAAAGGTATTCCTAATATTGACTCTTAGTACTGTATCAGCACATCATTTTTTAATGATTTTTCTGTCCCAAGCCAGAAAAACACTGTCATTACAATCTCATTAATGAGATATACCTTTTTAGCCATATTCCAGTACGTGAAACTTGTCATTATGCTGTTTGGTACCTGACAAAAATGGCATCTCAGCAATTCCATGCAATTTGTACACTTTTCCAGCAAAAGCCCTTCATTATGGAAGTCCATGAGAAAACTGGCCGTTCCCAGAGACTGAACAGACAGACCTAAAGCCTGTACCTACCCACAACCATGCCTGCAAGCATTCAAGCAAACAATTCAGCAAACACAGCTCAGTTCTGCATGAATTAATAGCAAAGTCAGATTTGGTTTCCAAAACTTCTTCCACATCCAAGCACAGCTCCAGCCCATTTACAGTCCTGTCTTCCAGTATGTTTCTTTGTCAATAAATAAATAATCATAGCAGGCTCCAGGACTGACCCCTACATCTCACAGGCAATAAAAAGACACCCCAGTTTTGATTTGGCTTTTCCCTGTGCATGTGTGTGGAGGCACTCATACAGCTCCATTCTCACCATCTCCTCTTTCCTGCTCTCCACCTCTTTAGACCAATGAAACCATGTTACAGTATTAAAAGCAGGGCATTACACATGTAAAGTCAAGTATAGTAGTTTGATTTTAGATAAGAACTAATGAGTTATGATAAAGATTACCCTCAAGTGAAAGCCCTGTGCATAAAGTACTTTTAGGGGGAAAAAAGTAGAACTGCAAAATAAACAGCCACTCCCTTTGCTCTAATGGACCAGAATACTTCGCTAAAAAAGAAATCTTATTCACCAATCTTTAATTTAATTTCCTTTACATATATTAAAATATCTCAGCTTGGCTGTCTGATGAGCTTCAGATGCTTGTCTTTAGCTCCTCCTAAATGCCTGCTTTAGCCTTGAGCTCCTGCAGAAAAACACACAAGGAATATGTATGTTGGATCCCTTCAGGAGCTCAGCACACTTTCAGGACTCTGCAGAATATGCAAAATACACACTGCTACAGATATCAGCATCAAGCCTCTGGCCTAACTCCACTGCTTAAGCACACTATTTTCCCCTCCTAAAAAGTCCAAAAAGACTTGCAGTGGATGTTAAAGCAAGCAGTTAATTCCTTGATGGAAAAAAACTTTTCAGAAGTGCTGAGCCAAAATTAAGAGAGGTCTCTAAATTTTCCCACTAAAAGATATCCTTGTCTTGCTTTTTATTTCTCTAAGGCATTCTAAAATAACAAGCTGAAAACTTAAAGGCCAGTACTGATGCTTTCATTTGTGATAAAAATCATTTAAGCATCTACATATATATCTAAAAGAACAAAGCTGTCACCAGATCCTTCACACCTGGTGAGTATTAATAATGCTTTCCACAGACTGCTTCTTAGAAAACAATTTCTTGGTTATATACAGAAGAATAAAGATTTAAATCTATTGTGGAAGGGAACAAATAGGATTCTTTAGCCTTAAAAGAATCCAATCATCTGCTCAAGTACTTGAAGCTAAATAGTCCTGGCTATCAAACAATCCAATTAAAACCAACCAGCAAAAAAGTCAATAGGTTGTATACCAAGGAAAAAAAAAACAAACGCATCACTAAGAAATGCAGATTTTGTGGAAATTTGGAACAGAATGCACAGAGATCAATAATTTTAAGATATTAAGTGCTAGGGTTTAGAAAGTGCCTGAATAAGAACATGGCACAGTGTCAAAGATTTGGAGACCTGCAGATCACAACAGGTAGGTGGGGCTGGAACAGAGGGGAAGGGACCTGCCTCTAAACACAAACAAGTCCGACTTGTCCAACTATATTTGAATGTCATCTTTATTTGACATTTTCTAGCTCCTTCACACAAGTAAAAAATTGCACTTCCACATCTTCTGCCTTTACCATTTTTCCTGGTTCATTGCCAAGGCCAATTGTTTGAAAGCCAACAGGGCAAATAACAGTGCAATATTACAGGAGCTACAAACGACATGATGGAAGTTTCTGCATCTCTGCTTGTCATCTAATTGTAGGAGAGAAAAGGAAAATCAAGTTTTTCATTGTATTAGGTTTTGGAACTTAGGAGGCCTTGGGTTCAAGCATTTGTCAAAAGTTCTGCCTCTTCACAGTGATGTTTCTTTCCTGCTAAAATATGATACATAAATAAATAGATAAATAAATAAATAAACACTCCTGCATTTTGACTGGTTGATAGCAAAGAGTAAACAACCAGCCCATGCAAGAACTGCATGCAATCTTAAGAGACAAAGCATTGTAACCAAGATGAAGATCATATGAGAATTTGGCCTTACTTCTCTCCCCTGCTAAATAAAAAATAGCATATCAAATCTTTACCAAGTTACTAATTAGTTCACTTAGGTATCAGTCTCTGTTAATAGCAATATTTCCTCTTTGGACATTCATTTCTTTAAAACTGGCTATTTAATTCACTGAAAAAACTAATAAGGTATTGGATTATAACATCAGTGCCAGATGTAGTCCAATTCACAGAATCTCTTAGAACAAATCAAATCCTCTTTTTATTGCCCATCTGACTCATGCTGATCTCAAGGGTTCATGTTTCCATTCATGTTTTCATTCTGAATTTAACATAAGAGCACTGTTCTTGCTGGTACATAAATTAACAGGACATTTAGAATCTCCAGTGAAATCCCAAATTATGCAGTGCTGCAGCAGGTAAAATTTTTAACAACTGAACACTGAACATTCGTGAAAAAGCTACAAGAGCAATTCCCTGGAAAAAGGAATTTGAACTTCCACCTTCACATGGCTGTGGCCTCCCAGCTGAAGCCATGTTCAGGTTTTGCAGCCAGACTGATCAAAGAGAACTCCTCTCCCCCTCTCCATGCAGAACTTGCCCTCTGCATGGCCGACGTGCCATCAGCAGCATCTCACAGTGATTTACAGCTGTGCTGTAGGAGGAACGAGTCAGTCAAACCTGTGCTGCAGCTCAGCAAAATTGCTTAAAGCTGAATAAACTGGTGCATCCGTGCCAAAAAGAGAACAAAATCTCTTTACAGGCAAAACCACAATGCTTAGACAGAAACACAAATATAAACATGCTTTGAAGATTCTCCCCCAACCAGAGTGAAGCATTCACTGTGGAAATGTTATTGCCTGTAAGTAGAATTATTTTCACTTTTCTGTGCCACACAGGGAACAGCTCAAGATTACTTTTTAAATAGGGAGCTTGCAGTGAATATCTGGCTGTCATTCAGAAAGCGAAAGGACTTTTGAAAGTTCACCAGAAGAGCCAAAGAAAAACCAGCAAAGACCAGTGGAAGAAAACACCAGCAAAACTTCCTTCAAAGTCTGTTTGAAAAAAAGTCATCTCCTGGGTAACTGTTTTATGTTTTCCCCCCTCTCTAAGTGTCCCTGCAGCTTCTGGTACAGGCTGGAAGCACCCAAACCCCCCTCAATGCCAGCCCCTTGCAGTCAGCCCCAGTGCCCTGCAAGAGAGCAGCCCAACTTTCACCTGGGTGTGTTTCCTCACACGTGTCCCTAGCATGGGCAGAGGAGCAGCATGACCACTGCTGGTAGAGAAATTAGTAGAGGAATAAAGCCTAGCCACCATCTAGGCAAGGAAAAGAAATTCCTGGCTCTGGGACAAGAATCTGGGAGGGAAATCACCATTCTATAGCATTGCCAGCTGGCTCCAGACCTGCTGTGCTCTCCTTAAGTCACAGGCTCTTCCCTACTAGTGCAGAACACAGAGCTTCTGACAGAGTTTCAGGTGTCCCCATTTCACAAACAGCTCTGCTCCCTGTGAACAGGCCACGTGCACCTTCAAGCACACTGCCACACACAGATCCTGGCCCAGCTGCCAGAAACATTTCAGCTGCATTAACTGGGGCTGGATCCAGCTCCTTAGCCCTGCCTGACAACTGGAGCCATCAGCCTGGCCTCAGAGGAGGAGTTGTGTGGCCAAGCACTGCTCTGTCAGGGCATAACCATCCTGCTCTGGTCCCAGCTAGGGGTGGTCTGGCTCAGCACTGTAGCTGCAGACCCTTGGGAGGAAGATGAAGAAGAATTTAAAAAAGGTGCCATAAACTGCCCCACACTCATTTACCAACCTTATCAGAAAAGAGTCTGTACCCAACCTAAAAAATACTGAGGATTTTCAGACATGGGAATGAGTAGTTTTCAAAAACATTAGAAGTTTTTAATTCAGGGGAAAATTCAGAAATGCTGAGCGTCTGTCTTGGTTTCTTGGGGTTTTTGTCTGTTTTGTTTTTTTTTAATAGAATTTAAAGGTAAAGATGGTTTTGGAAACAGAAATTTTCATTCAAAATGTTACCCTAGGGAAGCCTTCCTGTTGGTTGCACTCAAGGACTACTATTTGACATTTCTTCCTGGCATGCTAGAGCAGCACTCTAGCTGCTTCCATTACCTACAGCAGCTCAAGAAGACAGAGTCAATTGCTCCACAGAGCTGCACAGCAACAGACTTGAGGCAAAGGTCACAAGCTGCAACAAGAGAAATATCAGCGGGGTATAAGGGTGGAAAGAACATCAACAGAAGTAGTAACACATTGGAAAAGGCTGCCTGGAAAGGCTGTGGGATCTCCCTCTGCATAGATGTTCATGCTTGATCAGTGCAGGCTGAGCAATATGAGCTACTCATAATGCTTTGAGCAGTGTGTCAGACTTGACCTCTGCAGGTTCCCTCCAGCTTACTTGGTGGCTAAAATACAGCCCATTATAACCATTTCAATGCTGTCAGCTGTACTTTATTTTCAAATGATTCTGGTCAGCTTTTCCTTTATATTAACTAAAATACCTTATCGCTTCTGTACAGCAAGTGTCTCCTGGTGGCTGAAATGAAGAAAGCAGATGGATGTTTCCTCCAAATGGATTATGTAAACTATAAAACTGAAATGACATGAATAATTGCCAGAACTCAGAATTTCAAACAAAACTTCTCCAAAAGCATTTAAATAAATTTCCAACTTCCCAGGAAATTTCTGAAATACTGCTTTTACATAACATGACGAATTCCAAAATGCAGATGCTTTCCAAATTTAAACATAGGCATCTTCAGTGTGTCTGCAACCTGTATGATTAGGGAAGGATAGGAACCTCAGCTTGGTCTTTGCTTGGTTGTTTTCAGGGAGCACTCTGCATCTAGAAGAGGCTATGAGCTCTAGAGACTGTGAGAGAGACCACAGTCAACCATGGGTAGGCATAAAACCAGTACTTTTTGTGGGGAGAGGAGAAAAGGATAGAAAACACAGTAGGTAATTGAAAAAATGTGTCCTAAAATTGTCTGGGTTTTTTTGTTTGTTTTTTTTTTTTTTAATCAAAGCCATGTTCTTGAATCTTAATACAAGGGAAGCATCTGTTATATAATTAAATGTTTCAGAAATATCTGGACTTTCATCTCCAGAATCAAAGGCAACAAGGTTTTTCACTACAAATCTATTAATTATATTAAGGCTCATTAAAGACTTGGGAAACAAAAAAAAAAAGGCTTTATGCTCAAAATTCCCAAGAGAATTATTCTCTAGACCTTTACTGACACTTGATGCTAGAATCAATCTGTAAGTTCCCCATAAAAAGGGGTTTCAGTGCAAAGTGCTGAAACACTGCAAGAGCAACAAAAGCCATTCCAAAACCTGGCAGAACATAAAAGGCTTCAGCCCACCACCTGCCAGGCTGCTCCAGTGCCCAGCACAGGGGCACTCCCCTCCCCCATTTGACACTTGTTCCAGCTGGCTCTGGCCACACCAGGGATTTAGGAAACCCAGAGAGCTTCAAGTGAGTCTAAGTCTGACATGTCTTCCTCCTAATCGTACTTTCTCTCCACATATTTGGCTACATAGGATTAAAAAGCAATGCAAACAGTGTAATAAAAGTAGCTTGCCATTCTCTTATTCCAAGTATTGATGTACTTGATGAGATGGCAAGGGAGGCTTGGGAGGCTACTGCTTGCTGTGATCACACTTTGCAGAAGGGGCTAAAATATGACTAAAATATGGAACTCACAGGGAAGGGAAATCAGCAGTGGCTAAACAAACTCTGCCTTACCACTTGGGTTTGTTGTCCAACAATCAGAGAACAGATATTTTTTCAATGTACCAGTAGACACACTTATTCTATAGTGTCAGTCCCAATGGTAGATGCTGTAGACTATCACAATTGACAGTGCTTTTTGTTCAAGGAAATCAGAAACTATGAGAAGCACATCATACTGACATCTAGAAGCAGAGGGCCATAATTCTGATTTATGGTGAATATCCCCAGCTAATCTCTGTTAGAAAACAACCTGTGTGAGAAGACAAGTGTGCTTTTCCTTACTTGGCTGCGACAGCACCAGAAATGTGCTCAGAAGAATACCCTGGGCTGTACCATAGCTGCTGGGGGCAGAAAATGAATGCATGCTTTATTAAGTCAAATTCTGCATGGATTTAGATCAAGAAGCCCTGCTGAACCCAGCAGACCACATCACTCACCAACTGGACCATGGATTTTCCACTGATTGCATCAGTAGGTGAAAATTTTGCCTATTCCTGCAAAAGAGTCCATACTTTTTGAAGCTCCTGTAGTGCTGACCTCCTGAGACAGTTCCAGAGTGCAATTCAGTACAGACTACAGTGCCAAGGACAGAAGTCAGAAGTAAGGGAAAAAAACAGGGGGGGGGGGAAATTACTGAGCATGCTTTAAAACAGTCATTATATTTAGATATTGCAAAGATCTCTTATAATTGTGCTTGAAATTTAAACATAGAGGTAATTAAATCTGCTAGAGCATGCTTTCTTCATTTCCCTTTCCTTGACCCTTTAGGACTTTCTTTAGGCCGTTGGGAGCCACTTTCCTGGAGCTGCCTTGCAAGCACCTGCTTTGCTGCAATTCAGCCAACAACCTCACCCTTGGAAAACAGAGAAGGGAAGAGCTGTCAAAGATAAAGCAACATTAAATTAAGTGTAGCTATTGTTTGTAGTTGCTCCTGCAAAGCTAAATTGAATTACTGTTCTGAGGGTGGATATATATAATGTAAATATAATGTAATATAATGTAAAATGCATTCATTTTATAGCTGGTTCAGAATTCCTGCTAATATTGAGATTTAAATGAAAGAAAGGAGAGAAACTTAGTATATGCACTTATAGGTACAGGGGCTGGCAAAATGCCATTATACATTTTAAAAGGAGGAGAAGTCAAGAGTCAATGTAACACCTCAGAAAACAAGGAGGTGGCTGTTTATGAGAGAATGCCAAGTTAGCACACTTGTCCTGAAAAACTCCCCCTGCCCTGCTAAAAACAGCCTCATTCCAGGGTGAAAGTGGCATCTTCTCATAAAAGAACACAAAGAAAGAGCACAGCAAAGCAAAGAATGCACATTACTTCTAGTCCATGAGAACAAATGTTGAAAGGCAAGCATTGTGCCAAAAATCCCTCTTACTGTCACGTAAAGACTTACTGAACAAAGACTGCTTGTCTCCGTTAAACTTTTTTTCCTATACCTTGTACTTGGCATGTCAAAAGTTGTTTAGCGGGGGAAAAAAATAATCCAAAGCAAAATCGTTCAAGACTTTGGGGTTTTATCTGCTTCCTTTTCATTTTTGGAATGTTGAAAACTCAGGTACTATCTTTGCATACACCACTATTCATCTTTAATTTAATAAATGATCTCTTCAATGTATTAATGGTTAGCAGTGCATATAAATTAGCATTTATAAAAATCAATTACATTGTCTCATAAGAGAGAGGAGAAACCAAGACCTTCATCACTGGATCATTTGTATTTATCTGTTAATTATAAACCTTAATTGTCTCTTCTTATCAGATTAATTTGCATAAATTGCATAAGTTTAATGTTTAACAGGTTTTAATACCAGAATACAATTATTCTTTAAACATTCTTTGTTGAAATATTCATTATTAATTATAGCATTAAAATTAGACGTTCTGATAATTGACCTTGGCTTCTCCTTGGCTCATCATCATCTGTCCATTGAGGTCATTTATCTCATGATTATGCATGCTTTGTGGCTCCTTATTACTGATGTACTCTGTTTTAATTGTACTTTATAGCCTGTCACATTTCTCTGAATTTTGACTTAAAGCAGAATATTATGCAGGGTTCCACAAAAGTGGACTTTTTATAGTGTATTCATCCTCTTAGCATACCTACACACAATGACATAGTGGGTGAAAGGACTTTTGCTATATCTGGACTATTAGGTACAACTATTTCTGTCCTGCTGAGGAAAGGCATCTTTTCAACAGACGACTCATGAAGAGAGACATTTAAGCTCCCAGCTAGCCTTAGGAAAAAAAAAAATAATTAGGCCAGGTATTACATTTGACAGGTCATCTAATAGGCTCTTGTTGTTCATAACCAACCAGACATCTCTAGCTGCCCTTTTCACTTGAAATACGGTTGGGGTTTAAGCCCAGGAAATAATGAAATAAGAGAAAAGATGGCCAAGACCAAATGTTGACAGCGGTATTCACCTGAATTTGGCTAACTTGAATGTACAGATTTTCTTGTGAAAAACCATGCAGTGCAGAGGTGAAAACAAGTGGGTTTTCTCATCTGTCAGAGCATCCATTAAGTTATACAGGGATTTACTGTGCTGGAGTTTTCTTCCAGTCAAAATTATTCATGCTATTTAGTTAAGTAAATAGATAACATCAGATATATGCCCAACGAGGGAGACGAATATTTAAAAAATATTAAACAAGGCTTTTCTATATTGCCTACAGTTGCTATTATTAAAATGCTAGAGAGTGCCTCAGGTCAATAGCTTAGAGCATACTCTTCTTAAGTGAGTCTGGTAAGGAAATACTGAGTCCAGTCTACTTGAAATTTTCAGTATCTCCTTTGACTTACCTGTGCTTCCTAATTCAAAGATTCAAAGCTACTGCACCCTTGTCTGAAAAGCATGAGCAATGTATTTCATGCCAGTTGCTGGCACCAGGGTTTCCTGAGTTGTTTTCAAATTCAAGTAAAACCTGAGTTATTCTGTGCAAATCATCTCTATGTTTTTCTTCAGAATACAGAATTTTCCTTCTATCTACAAAAAAACTCATTCAACAGGCTTTTCAGCTGCTGGGTTCAATGCCTGTAATTTCATTTTAAAAAATGAAAGGGAGAATCTGACACTTCAAATACGGAATGTTTGGCACTTTTTGTGCTCCAATCAGTCAAATCTAGGTTGTTCAGACTGTCTCCCCTGGGTATGAAATGGGGGTCCAGCCTCTTCTCCTCTGCAAAATACCTCCCTTCAAGTCTGCTGTCCAAGTCCCTCTGCTGCCATTGTGCCATGTGTGCCAAGGAGTTGCAAATGTACTTCACTTCTACTGAGCTATTTATCTCTCTCTTTATATTCCCACTTCTTGTCAGTCATATAAGGAGCAGATGAGGGATGTGTGGTTGTTTAACCTGGAAAAAAGGAGGCTCAGGGGTGACCTTATCACTCTCCACAACTACCTGAAAGGAGGGTGTAGACAGGTGGGGCTTGGGCTCTTCTCCTGGGCAACCAGTGACAGGACAAGAGGAAATGGCCTGAGTGGTTCAGGCTGGACAGAATTTCTAACTAAAGGGATGGACAGGCATTGGAATGGGCTGCCCAGGGAAGCAGTGGAGTCACTATCCCTGCAAGGGTTCAGTAAATTACTGGATGTAGCATTTAGTGCCACGGTGTAGTTGGTTTGGTGGTGCTTGATCAAACACTGGTCTCTGTCATCTTGAAGGTCTTTTCCAATGGCAGTGGTTCTATGAATCTCTCTATCTTTTCTGACTCTACCTCCAGGGTCAGCTGAAACTGAAAGAATCATTCTGGTCAAACTGCAAGCATTTTTTGCTTCCCTTTTCCACTTTGAGGGACTCCTTTCTGCATGCCTCTTTTGGCCAGCTTACCAGAGTTGTTGTCGAGATATTAAAACTACATTGTCATTGCAACTTTACACTCACTTGTTAATGCTGCTGGATGCAACAACTACTAATTTCCTTTTGTCATTGCATCAATTACATCATCCCCAACCTCATTACTCTAAGTCCTTCTAATGGTTTTCATTCTTAATGGTCTTCAGTTTGTGAACATGTCATTCCTACTTGGAGCAGTCGGGACGATAGAAAGTTACTTTATGCATAGAGTTATCACAGAAGAAGACAAGGCCATATAATCACACAGCTTTTTTCCACCTGTACAGTGTCACAACAGAAATGTAATATCCTTGAAGCAAGAACTGCACCACCCTATGTACAGTTGTCAGGGTCAAGCCATGTGGGGTATTTCCAAGAACAATCGCTGAAACAATGATGATCATGCTGACAATGAAGGATAATTCCTCCTGATTTCATAATGTTATCATTCACAAAGAATACAGCAATATTAGATCTACTTCAAAGAAGTTTGGCATTTTTCTCAGCTGTCACTTTGCATGAAAAAGCCTCTCACCATGACAATTAAAACTTTGGAGAGGCCTGTTTGGTAGAGCAGGTAAAATCTCCAAACAACTAGACCCAGGTGACTTTGGCACTAGACTGTAGAAAACCAAGGTCTTACTCCATTGCCAAAGCTGAAACACTAGTTCTCAAATTCCCTTGCAGTCAACCAGACTACATTCATCCCAGGATAAGACAGGATGAACATGTTTAAACCTGAAACCATATCTTTACTATCCTCAATACTAAAAGGTATTCCCTCTTTGCCTCTAGAATATACTAATAAATACTAAATCCTTTTTTGTGATTTTGTAGAGCCCCATCTTTATATTTATGGGAAAAAAAATCCCATGCTGACCCCTAAGAAAACTTAATAGAGCCTTAACAGAGGCCAAGTTTGTTTTCCCAGTATTACATCTATATGTCAGAATACTCTGATCCCTTTCTTTTCCTGGAATACAAGTAGGTTTCACTTTTCCCCTGTGTATAGTGAAAGTAGTTACCCTCTGGCCAACTCAGATTGTTGTTTCTGAAAACTGTTTTTCTCTCTGGTTTTATTGGGCAATATAATTATTTGAATTGCATGAGAACTGTCTGAATAAAATCTGGGATATCAAGCCCATCAACTCACAGATTTCCTAGACAGTCAGGGGCTCTAATAAAACTTGCTATCTTTTTCTTTGCATAACAAGACAATAAAAGTGCAGACATTTAAAGAACCAGTTTGCAATGTTGAGACATGCAATTTAAAACCCAGTAACTCAGTTATGGGGAACTTTAATATTTAATGTGCAGATTAAGAGCACATTTAAAAACTCGTGAATGCATGCAACTCATGCAAGCTGCAGAACATACTTTGCTTTAACACAGGGCACTTCAGAAGGATGAAGCAAAGAAAATAACACTCTTTGGTGACCTCATAATCCTTGCAGCTGGAAGGAGTATCAGACTCTTCCTACATCACAAGGTAAGTTTACATTCACCTCCAATAATACGCTTACCCCTCATTCAGACCCCTAACAACGAAAATTGTCATCAAGAGAATTATGGACAGAAATGTTTACCAATGAGCAACAATGGCAGCACTGTTCCCTGCAGCATGTAAAACAGACAACTGATCTGAATCCTGCCCTAGGAAAGCAAGCAAATGAAAAAAGAGGTAGTGGAAAATCCAGAAAAGCCATTAGGTCTTGTTTAAAAGCAGGTAATAAATATATCAGCAAAACTGGGGCAATGACGTCACTTCTCATAGCACCCTGCAGCAGGGACAGGCATGACATTTGCTTTGCAAGAAGGGTCATGGTAAGATGTTTGTGGGACATTTCTGATTATTTTGAGCTTCTCTGGCTCCCCCTCAACTGTTCCTATGCAGAGCCCCTCTACTTAGCAGGAGTCAAGAAAGCCCTCTTGTTCCTACACTTAGCAGTTACATGTCCAACTAAAGCTTTGGTCAGAATGCATCAAATCTGTGCTGGTTCTCCACGCTCATGGCCTTAGCTGAGGCCTTGCATGAAAACTTCTGAATAGAAAAGGCTAAGAGCTAAATGCTGCTGCCCACTGTTTCTGTTCTTAAGCCACTAAGAAACAACTGGTCTAACATTTCCAGGAATCCCTCCCAGGCTCCAGAGAAAGATGACTCTTGTGCATAACCTTTTCAAATTTTAGACACAGCTTTTGATTGAGATAGATTTTTGAATAAAGTAAAAAGCAAGTGGAGGAGAGCTTCTCAATAATACTGAACTTTACAATGTATGCAATAATTTAAGTGTGTGCTCAGCATGCATGAAGCACAAGCATTTAATATTAATGCTGTATCTGAAGTGCACAAATAAAAGATAATTGAGTCAAAAATGTAAAATAAACTTTGCACTTCTCCAGAGTGCAGAGTTCAAACAGAAGTATTAAAAAGGGGTTTGAAGTTGACTGTCATAGCCCTCTCTTTGCAAGTATTGACTAATAAGCCAGATACACCCCATGAAAGTCAGAATCATGCCAGTAGCTTCAAAGAGGTTGCACTGGTTCTAAGCATCCCACAACATTCATGTTTTGACACCTTATAATAAATATTTGGACTTCATTATCCTTCATACTTGGGTCTTTAATCCTCTTAATCTTGGGTCCTGATTAAGAGTATTTAAGTTCCCAATGCTTCTGAAATTTTTTTTGTTTCAGTGGAGCAGTAGACACAAGGGTGGAAATCACATGTGTCAATGTGCCTTAGCCAGTTACTACTACATGGCACCTATAATTCCATTTATAACCAAATGGAATATAAGAAAATGTTACATCAAATGCAAGACAATAAGAATAGAAAAGGCAATAAGTGTGTTTTGTTTAGATTGTTTTGTTTTGTTTTTAACTAAAGAAAATCTAGAGTCTAATAATGATTACTTTTGTCAAGGATGTCTATAGGAGAACACATTAAATTACATGATGGGACTCTGAAGTCAAGACAGAAATTAGGTTTTCCACTGGCAACCTTTTAAGCAACTATCAGCAACATGGTCTTAGCACCAAGGGTCAGTAATTTTGGATTTAATACACAAGAAAACAAAAGACCATGAAAGAATACTTGCACATCCCATTTCAGTGTGAGACAACTGAAGACACTGAAATCTCTATCAAAATTAGTGACACCCTAGAAGCTGAATTTTCCATTAGCTGCAGGAAAAACCTTTCAGCCGTATTGAATAGCAATAGCTATTATACATGCTTGGATGAGGCAGCTTTATTTCTCCTTTATCAAGCTGGTTTTCTCTTCACTAACAGCCCTCTATCCAAGTGCTCAGAAAGCTTTTAAATACTCTTATATTTTTAGAGGCTCATGCTAAGTTTGCCATTTTCATCCAAGACAGTAATTTCAAACTGATGAACCTTTAGCTATGAGATCTAAAGGTCATTTAGGGAGCGTTGTTTTCCACGTAGCTGATTCTCACCATATACTCAACTTCTATGCAGCTGATTTACTTCTGCACATAACCAATCCCTTCCTTCCTGTCAGAAAACATTTCTATTCTACTCCAGTCATTCTCACACATCACTGACTGCATGGGCTAAAAACTATTTTTTTAGATGTATTCAGTCTTTCCTTTCTCTGCTGTCACCACTTCAAATGGAAAAAGATTCCAGTGTCTGGGTAATTTAACCCATTCCCAGGGATTCCTCCAGATCACCACCATCTAAGTAGAAACACCAAGGAGGGTGTTAATACAGGTACCACAGACCACCTGAATCTATCACCACTCTTTCTGAATTCACTAGTGGTGTTCTAGCTCTTCCTGACACTCCTGAGAATCACAAAGAATGCATTGTCTTAGTGTCTTGTGTCTTCAAAGATCTGAAAAACAACTTAGTGTTTCAGAAAAATTTGTTCCGCTGTTTTCTGAAGCCTAAATGATCTAAGTTCTGGATTTTCATCACTCACATCATTGGAATATAATTCTAATTCTGTAAAAGTGTCTATTAGTAAAATTCAAGGGAAAAAAAAAAAGGGGGAAAAAAAGAGGTCACAGAAGTCTCCACTTCTAAATCTCTAATCAGCTTTAAACCGTAACTTGTGTTTGGTCTTCATTCTGCAGACTAGAGCTTGTCAAGCAGGGTGTTGCTCATGTCATTTCCATGTTCTCATCACATTAATTAACATTTTAAACAATGAAAATAATGTTTATTATGGATGTGTTTTGGAAATAAATGAGCTCTTGTGCTCTCAAAAGAAGGAGGAGTTCTTGGGCTCTCACTTCAGCTGGCTGGGCCCTGGAGCATCTACTCACACATCCATGGCGATCACCTCACTTGGTTTTAGAGGCTTATTCTGACCCTGCTGCAAACTCTGCTGCTTCTAGTGACACCCAGCAATAGGAGCTGCCAGTGAAGCAGAACAGCAGGTGTAAATGCTGTTCTACCCCAACTCACTAAATACCTTAGGACTTGGGAAAATGAGGGTAAAAGAAAAAGAATCAGGTCATTTACTTCATTCCTGGCTGAAGGACATCCTAGAGTTCCAGCCACTAGAAGACTCTATTCACTCTTCTGTGTTCTTTATGGGCACAGACACCATTCCCAGAGGCAAGATCTTTCCCTCTCCAAATGCAAAATTATAAAGCAACTTGAACCCCAAATCTCAGACTTGCCAGGAAAGTAGCCATATAAAATGGTGATGCAAGAACCTTCAATGTGCCTAACGTGCTATTTTTCACACATAGGACAGCCTATGCCAACTAAAATTAAATAAAGTCCCAGAGTTTCCTACTAACTGTATATCAGCTCCAAGCAGCTTGACTCCCCTCACAAAGTATCAAACCCTTCCAAAAACACAGAGAACAATTTGGATATATTGACTGAATGATGCAAAGTGCTTTTTTCTTTCTTGCTCTAGTTTAAAAATAAACCCCAGAGAAGATTTGGTAAATTTGGTGGGCATCATTTCTAGCACTCTTTACATTAAAATCTGCACAGCATGATAAAATACTTCTCTTCCCAGAACTGTATGGGAACCTGGGCTAAGGAACACTTTCTGTTAAGCATATTTATCCCATTCTTTCCTCTTTTGCTCAGTGGAATTCTTGATAATATGTAAGTATTTGGAGGTCACATCAATTATTGCAATCTAAGATGCCATTTCCAGACTGAAAATAAGAGCACCTTCAGTTTAGCAAGATTTAATAGAGGTTGTTAAGGGTGTCTGACATTTTTTGACCTTTGCTCTTCTCAGTCAGAGTTTGAATAGGCCTGATTTAATTAGGCAGAAACTGTTTAAGAATGAATGCATATGTAAAGGCTCAGAAGGAGGGATACATGTATAAGAAAAATTAACAATTCAGTATCTTCAAACTACAGCCAAACAAATAATTGATAAGGACAGAGTCAACAGGAGAAATTTTACTGGTTAGAAATAAGGAAGAAATCATGTTAGCACTAAATTAAAGTTAAGTCTAAAAGTGAGCCCAGTTCATGATTTTTTTTTTTAAGCTGGAAACATAGACAGCCTTTGGAATTATCCACACAGAAGCACAACAGTTTTTTCTGTCTGACCACTTCATCCCCTACACTCAGGATTGTTTTCCCTCTGAAGGATGGAGCCTTTTCTCTAAGGGAGGAGAAAGAACAAACAAATTCAAATAACCAGAAATTCCCAGGCAAGCAAAAAGCCTTGGGATCCCACACAATCTTCCTCTGGTTTGGCTTGGAACCTGGAAAATAGGCATCAAGTTAAAAAGCATTTTCTGAAGCTGATGATCTGTGTAAGTCAGCTAAGAACCAGTTGGGAGTGAGGGGTTCAGAAAACACATCCTTTTCTTACTGAGTTCATTGTTCCTTACTGGAGTGTTAAAGGGGTCGTTTAGTACCAAACATGATGTTTAGCTCCTGCTTCAAACCAGTACACTCTGTCATGACCCTGGCTTTTATTCTTGTCACCTGGCCTTCTTCCACACATTATTACTACTCCTATTGTCTCATCTCCTAAAAATAAAGAGACACTGACATAAAAATATTCCTGCTCTGTGCCTAATGGAAATATACAGCACACAGAGTGTCCCCAAAGATCCAAAATGTCAAAGCTTTGAGAGGAAAATTATATTATATCCTAGGTCTAGGTTATTCCAACAAATGTAAACCGAACATTGCAACTTCAAAAGTTAACAGACCAGTAGCACACATCCCACTATCAAATGGCTTATTTATCTGCATTACTTATAATACATCTTTTATCAGAATAGTCATTTTAAAATAAGGTCATTAGATTGGGAAAGAAAAATAAATCAGAGTATGATTTTATAATTATTTTCAAAAGCCTTACGGAAATCATTACATCATTTAGGTTGTAGAATTGAATCTTCTAAACTAATGACCCTCCTGTCTCCAGACCTGATATATAGGTCTGCTGATTTACAACATGAATCTGATCTTGTGTAGGTGGGAACAGATGCACGTACATGCACATATATACAGGTGAAGGTGAAGTTCTTGTAATCAATGGTGGCAGGAATAAAACTCCAAAACATCAGATTATTAAAAAAAAAAAAAAGTAGCTTACATGTTAGGGTATTATCTTAAAAGGAAAACAGAAGTATATTTAGACAATGGATAGGAAAAATTTTACAAAACAGATAAAGGTAAAAAATATTTCTCTCTAAATCAAGATAGGTGAGAGGCAGGAGAGGGAAGAATAGGAAGCCAGTTATCACAAAACCCCAGGAGATAACTGTGAAACTGAAGGATGAAAGCTTAGATAAAGGCAATTAAAGTATTTTCTATGGTGCATTAGATTTGGACTTCATTATAGTTGTTTTGGAATCCATACTGATACAAGCTAAAACATACTAGAGGTATCCAAAGCAATCAGAATTAGCTTTCTAACTACAAAAACAGGTAGTCTAGCTCGCATCCACATTCTGAGGCTATCGCTCTTTTCCACCTCACACTGGGGTGAAAGAGAAACCTGTGAAGAGAAACCAAGTAAACTGCATACCTGGGAAATGAAGGACTTCTGTGATTAAATTAAAATCTATATTAGAAAATGTGAATTACAGTCAAATGGAGAGGTGGGCTTTTTGAAACGAGTAAACCCCAGCACATGACACAGGATAATGCACTGGGTATCAGACACTACATAAAATATTTGTCATGGGTTCTTCCACACATATATGCAAGACTAAAGTAAAGCAGAAAACTTTCAATGACAGTTGTAATGAAATGTTTACTGCATAACTGAAGAAAATAAGACTGAAAGATAAATAGAAGAGCTTGGCAACAAATCATATATTTGAAAACCAAGCTATAGACTTTTGGCCAATAACAAAAAAATGGGGAGTTTATCTTGAACAAGTGGTATGGAATGAGAGCAGTTAAAGTAAAAGAAAGATTCAGGCATCTTTTGCGTGGCTTTATGCCAAGAACCAAAAATTGCTGCAGTTCTTTTTATGCTAGAATATGAAGACTTGATTTATTCCAGGGGGACGACAATTTAGCCCACATTTTTTGACAGAAAGTAAAAAACTCAGACATTTGCATTGATGTCTGCCAGGAACAAAAGTGAGTTTTAGCCAGACTTTTCCTTACCTCTTCTGAGGAAACATCAAAGTGTTGCTGCCAGCAAATTACAGCTCAGGGAATTGGGACTTTGCTTGGCCCACACAGAAGAACATGCACTAAAACTACTGAAACCAAATATTTGGTTTCTTCCAACAGCCATAGGAAGTTGAGACCCTTCAAAGGAAGTGTTGGTCTCAGATGCATCTTCAGCAGTGTTTGAAAATTCAGAATTGCTCATGACCAACAGTTGCTTAGCATTCAGTTTGATATGCTTAAGAATTCTTTAATTATCCATTACTAACTTCTGAAAACCCATGACTGAAACCACGTTTCTTGGGTTTTTATGCTTTGCCTGAATATTTTCATTGTTTTCCTACTGTAGCAATGAATACAATGCTAATACTTCCATTTCCCAAAATCCTGCACCAGAGCCATGCAGTAAATATCGACCTTAATTCACAGTTTTCCTGATGGGTCTCAAGAACAACGGTTTTCAGTTAGGGGAATTTGATGATCCAGCAGGAAAACCTAACAGAAATTTTGGCTTAGTAGCTTCCATAGCTGTAAGGCATCTTGTGATAGTTCATTTCTGTTCATCACAAGCTCAATTATTAGTTAAACCCTCTGGCTATTGACCAAATTATCTCATGTTCTTGGGAAACATGGACATTCACTTCCCTTTAATCTTTAGGTGGAAATGAATGAATTGATTTCAGCAATTGAACATCTGAACCACTGCTTATTCCTTCAGAAGAGGCCAAAAAACAAATACTGAAACTAAATCTAAAATTTTTGAAGTCATGCCACAAAGGAGGAAAGCAGAGCTGCTATACTGGCAAGTCCTTGGATTCTGAAAGCATCCTGAGAGTTGAAACAGCACAGTACATGGGTGAAAGACCAAACCAGCAAGCTTCAAAAACAGAAGCAAATTGAAGCCTCAGGCCTTTATCTGCTACCTTTCAGCCATGTAGATAGCATTCACTACAAATAACTACTTCGTTACATTGGCTGTATTTAATTTCAGAGCAAAAAAGGTCCCTCAAACTTACCACAACAATTCATACTCCAAAGGAGCAATAGAAGTGGAATTCAGTATTTGAAATATAGTATTTAATGACTTAACAAGAGAGTTATCTAGGATGCATTGTCTGCAATCCAGTTATTTTGACAAATGTGGAATGGTTTTCTGTCCCCTTGAGACAGGAAATATCTCCTCCTATTTTACTCTTCGGACTTTTGATTTACGTATGGACCCAACAAAATACGAAGTGGTAGGACCTCCAGGCACAACATTGCAGGGAGAATGCTACCAAAATACATTCTGCATCCTGACAGATATCATAGACTGGCTTTAGTTCACTTAATGCTATTACAGAGTGTTTCAGAAATGCATAAAACACTGAACCATGCCATCCTTTTTTGCTACCACAGGATATAGCACTCTGGCATATTTATACTTATGAATTGTGCCCAGGATAGACAGCAAGCAACTGACAGTCAAAGGTGATACCATACATACCTGGGTTCATTGTGCATTTTTACAGAAGTTTGACATAAATCACCTTAAAGATGTCACTGCTTTTCCTACGTGTCTTGACCTAATCTATATGAACATTTTATACTAGTCTTCTCCTTACCAAAAGCTATTCTATTTACCTGGAGTCACACCTCATCCAATTTCATTCTCACCCTTCCTGAGAAACAAGATTTCTTCCCTCAGGCTTCATATATAGCTACCATAGGCCAACTTTGCAGCACCCACCAGCACAGCATCAAAGGAGATAAGTGTCTGTTGAAATATTTATAAACTTGAATTCCATGCCACAGCACAGACCCAATCTTTAAGAAACTTCCTCCTTATATGTGGGTAAGAGAAACACCTATTTGAAGGAAAACAGAACTTAGCTGTTCTATGAATCAGAATAAGGAAAGTAAATGATCCAGGCCCAACTCACTCACCCTGAAGCTGTTACAAAGGCCATCAGAAGGACACAGGTGTGACAATAGCAGCCAGCAAACTCCCTATCTCGATGGAAACTTTAACAGGCTGACTGATGACTGATCCACCTGGAGGTCTGAATGTCCTAGGACCTCTAAAACAAGGGTATCTCTGCAGAGGAAGCAAAGAAGTTGGTACTGACACTGTTAGTACTCTCCACAAAATGCATCAGTTCCCAGAAGTGTCACACGGGGACTTTTCAGTATCCCTTAGGTAAATATCTATTTATTAAACTACTGCAGGAGTTTTGCACTCGGTGCAGGCAGAAATTAAAGGAATCTCTGTCGGGACTCACTGGCACTGTTATGAGATAGACTAGAATGAAAGATCTGCTCAGGAGACCCTTACAGGCATTCAGCTGGAGGAATTTCAAATCCAGATTTAGTGAGGTAAAGAGTATATAACAACAAGCATCTTACACAGAGAGCCTGTGTTCATCTTGGCAGAACCCTGCCGCCCCTCACGTCTGTCAACACTGCAGCTACATCCATCCTCCCCTGGCACTCAGTTCCAGAAGAGCACGTACACTGACAGGGTTTGGCTTCACGTTAGCTCAAGGTCTTGATCACACCCTTCTGCCACAAATCCTCTGCTCAGATGATGAGCACACAGGACCCTTTGCTGCATCGTGCCAGCTTCACAACCACTTTAATCAAGTGAAAATGGAACTACTGGCATGAATAATTCCTATTTCCAGATCCTTTTCACTTCCTTGTGCTGATTATATCTAGCACAAGTCATACATTCACTTTTCTAGGAGCAAAACAATCTGGGCTAGAACAGTTTTAACCTACTGGAATTACTGAAAACTGTGAGATGAAAACCAAGACCATATGAAACATATGCAGTTAGACTAAAAAATTGCCTGAAGGCATTTACTAGCTTTCACACCCTTATGCTTCTTCTGCCTCGCCCCTTTTGGCAAACTCACAGGCACAGATAGTCACCATTTAACAATTATTCTTACTCCATTTTCTTCACTGCTAAATAAACATTACTTAAGAAAAGACAATTTATGAGCCATTCTACAATTAGAAATCCACTCTGGGGGAAAAAAAAACAAAGCAGTTTTATACTAAAATAACTCAAATTCCCTACTGAGATCAGAGCTACCTAACAGGCGATGGGAATCCAATTTTTAAAGGCAGTACTCTGATGAAGGAAACCACAGAGCAGTAAACACTATGATATATGTAAAAAGAAATCCAAGTAAGTATTAGTCATTCTGTTGGTCAAACTAAACTGAGCCCTAGCAAAGCTTCTAGAAGTGCCTCAGGCAAATTGCAGAGTGTTTTAAGACAGAGTTATAAATTTAGTATATGTATCAAAGAAAAGGGCACTCACCTAGTGGCAAGGAGTCACGCCTCAGTAAACAGCAACACCCATTTTTAGCAGTAAATATAGAACAGAATTATGGAATCATCCAGACTGGAAAATACTCTAAGGTCATCAAGTCAAATCATTCCAGTAGTGTAAAATTCCCACAGGTGGGTAAGAGAGTACCCAAAGGTAATCTTATTACTGATGGCAATCTTATTATTGATGGCAAAATGGATATCCAGATATTTGTATCAGGCAAAGAAACAGTGCTGTTCTTATAATATTTATCAAACAGCATTTATCAAACATAAAATTTAAAAATAGCATGGCTATATAGGTATAGAGATAAAGAGCTGATCCTTGATTTCATGAGAGTAAATGTACAGAAGCCAGGAGGAATGTGCTGGTGGCAGGAAGGCAGAGTCAAAGAAACCAAAAACCAACTAACAAGCAACCACCAATGAGGAAATGTCTACTCAAGTAGCTTCAGATGAAAAATTTGTGTGAGTGATATAACTGGAGCCTTGTCCTAAAAAGTCTGTCAATACTGGTCTTAAAGATGCCTTCTCATTTGGGACTGCTGTCATTTTAGACCTTTCCACTGCAGGGACTCAAGACAAAAAACAAAGAACAAGCTAAGGAAAGAGGGACTCAATATGCTTAAGGAAGGTGTTCAGAGATAAAAAATCCATTTAAGAGGTAGTAAAATACAACTTCCAGCTCAGGAGAATAATTTTTATTTGGAGACCATTTCTAAAGGCTCCTCTTGAGCCCTCTGAGTCCTCTTGTAGAAGGATTTGCAGATGTTTTCCACACTCACAAAAGCATTCTTTTAGAGCATTTTATTAAAGCAACACAGACAGCAGGGGTAGGCTTACCATAACAATTTTACATAAATAACTATGTTTGAAGCCCAGTTTCAATGTTTCTGCACTTTAAAAGCTAGTATAGAGATTTTCTATTTGCCTAAATAACAAAAGCAAAATATTCCTCCAGGAGAAGGGAAAACATATTGAATATTATTATCTAGAGAATTGTTTGCGCTCCAGTATTTGCGCTACAAAGGTTGATTAAGGGATGTGACTAAAAGTGGTAAAAGAAATTAATTTTCAGCCATGGACTGCATTAGAGCTTAGGGTAGTCCCTCTCCTTTGTCAAGTGAGAATGGAGACTGGAGAGAATATGGTGCAGAAGCCATGCAAACTACTTTTGATCTCTGCTGTCACTCAATGTGATTTATTTGCTGAGACACACAGTAAGTGCAAGACTTCAAGTCCCTTTAGCACAGGTGATACACACAGAGCCTTTTAGAAATTTCTCAGTCCTCAAAATTCCTGTGAGCTGCTCTGCAGTGAGAATGTCACCAGATTTCTAGAACAGAGCTACTTTTACAGAGCAAGGGCGAATCTTTTCTTCATTAAGAAGAGTTCAAACAATACAGTCACTCTAACATAATTTAGGAATTTTACAAATAATTCAAAATAACTTTTCACATAGTAAGCCTGAAGTAGATTGCTTCAGTGCTTCTGCCACAGCTCTGCTTTGGGCACTCCTCTGTGCAATCCTGAGTGCTTTTTTTCTGATGTAAAATACACCTGAAACTTCATAGAGTGGAAGGTGTGAAATTAACACTCTTAAAAGTTAACAGAAGTGTTTCAAGGGGCAAGTTAAATACATTTCCCACATGCAGACAATTCTAAATATTATGTCCTTAAAATTACATCACATTCATATGACTTCTGCCATATTAACAGATTCTGTCATATGAACAGATTCCTGTGTGGTATACATAGGAAATAAAATTTTAAATAAATACTGTTAGGCCCATGTAGGAAATTTTATAGATAGACATCACAACAGAGTAGAAGGAATACCTTACTGGAGAAAGTTAGGATGGCTTGTTCTTCACACTGAAGAGCCTCCAGTCCAGCTGATTATTAAGGGAAAAAAAAAAAAACAAAAAAACCACAAAACAAAGCAAACAACAAAAAAAAAAAAACAACCCACCAAACCCAAAAGCCCAGATGTTAACATGTAGCTGCTTTACTGAAAGATCCAACTCCTACAGGGAGTGCCCAGTGTAAAGGTCCCACATTGCATAGCAGAATCTCTCTAAGCTGAACTCAGGCAACCCCTGAGGAGAAGGCATGTTAGCTCCTCTTTTCAGTTAATCCTTGGCTTTTTTCCAAAGACCTCTCCAGAAAGGATAATTAATGCTAATTACAGCATTTGGGGTTTTTTAAATGAAGTAAATATACCTCCATCTCTATAAAACTGGGCCCTATTAGATGCTGAAATAAAGAAATTAAAGACTTCAAAGGATTTTTTAGTAACCCTCTGAACTATTCAGTGCATCTTGTATCAAAAATAAGTTGTATTAAAATTAAGTTGCTTTTAAAGCAGCACTGGTCTCTTGCTTGTGAGCCAGTCTACAGCTCTGAACTTCTATCAGGGTTCTTAAAGGCAAGCGGGAGAAAAAATTCAAGTGAAATAAATTTTTAACTTTAAAAAAATTAATCTTTAACTTTAAAAAATAATACAAAATGCATTTTTGGAGTTCCTGTTCTAAACCAGTGATTACAACAGCATAAACATATGAATGTTCTCTCTTTAAAAAGTCAGTCTCCAAATAGAGTCAATTGTTAACTTTTGTTTGTACAATATTCACAAATATGGCATTGTATTTACTTACTGTAATCCTATATCAGAGTTTCATTTTTTCTTTTTATTTACACAATGATCATAAACATTCATCTCATTCTCCCTTTCTTCCTCTCTGACAGATTCCTCATGTATTAAGATTTCCTTTGCATTGTGCAACACTTCTGGCATCAACAGTGGTATCCTGGGGTTGCCCAAGGCTGGGATTTGGTACATCCTGGCCATATTTCCAGAGTTCCTTCAGGCAGCAGTGGTGGATAATTGAGTATTGCAGTTCCTGCTATTACATTTTGTTGCACTGTTCTGGCTTCTGGATATCACAGTCAGGTGGAAGCATCCTATCCTATCCTATCGTGACAGACACTTAAGGGAACATGATGAAAAGATGTTCCTTGCTCAAATTGTCTACAATCCAGGCAAGACTCTGGATAGGAGAAGGAATGGCATGTAAGGAAGACATAATCCTTCATTCAAAGGGATGAGAGAAGTACAATATGCAATATTATAAAGAGTTGGAAAATTCAGGGGGGAAAGATCAATTCAAACAATTTCTGCCACTTTATAAAATTTTTCAAGTCCACTACAGAAGAGAATGAATCAGCTCTGCTCTGAATTATTAGCATCCTTTTGTTTCAATTTCTTGTCCTGAAAATGCTGTCCACAGGAAGATCAAAGCAGCAGGGTGGTGGATTTTGCCCTCCCAATAGCCCAACATCCCCTTCAACTAAACATATTTGGGTAACAAAACAACTTGAACATAAAGCTCAGATCTGTTCTTGCATACACTGGGCATGAGGAAAATCAGCACCTTTGAGTGGAAGCAAATGGAAGCAGTGCCAGGTTAAGCTGTACCAAAAGCATCAGAAATAAAACAAACTAGTCCCCAGGCTGTCCACAGCAGAAGTAGCTTGAGTTCCAATGTGCATTTCAGATATGGAGACTTAGATATCCTTTCATAAATAGCAGCTCTTCTCTCATAAAATGATCAAGAAAAGAGAGATAAATTATTTATTTTCACTTTTCCCTTCTACCTTGTCCATTGCAGATGGCACCTGAGCAAACGGTTGTCCTTTTTTAATAAAACTAACCCAAAAATATATAATCATGCATTTTTGATTACTTACACCTGAGCACTCATTTAAAAGTTCATATTATACTTTTTTGTTCATATAATGTTCATATAAAATGCATCATGCATTTTCCTGACTCACTTCCAGATATTGTGAGAACAAAGAGAAGTCCTTCCCATCACTCAAGCAGCCAGAAATGTACTACATGACACTGAGAGGTTTAAAAAAGCCTTTTAGCTTCAGCTGAATGCTCTTCATTTCTGAAGGCTCTACTCCTGGTAGTCTTTGTTATTTTATCTTTGAGGAAACCTTGTAAATGGGATTATAATGCAATATTACTGATTTCATTGCAAAGGTGTTCAGGGTCAAAAGCAAACAACTTATTCCATTCTTAATGTAGGCTTCATTTTTCTCCTTCTCATAAGCTCTTGAATATCTACATATACTCCCAGTTCCCCATCACAGCTGTTTGCACTTACAGCAAGTGGAGCTGATGCACATGGAAATTTTGACCACTGTGTATGGCAAATGTGTTTATTTTCACATCATTATGTGACATGAGGGACAAAGGCAAACACTGAAAAATTACTGCTTCTCCCCACCATGTCTGTGTGCTTCCACAGCCTCCTGATTATCTCCTGTGCTTCCCTGTGAGTGAGATCAGCTCTTCTTTCTAACTCTGGCAACTACCTTGTCTCCTTCAGCTTGAGTAAGCTTAGACCACCTTGAGCTGCCTTTCTTTTCAACTTTTTTCTTGCCAGAGTTCAAATAAATTTCAGAGACAGCAAGGGTAAGATTTATACCTTTCCTTCTAAGAAAATTATTTTCTTTTCACATTTTTTACTCACTGCTCGAGGCCAGCCTAATCCTGATTTCTCCAAATGCATGCACAACTAAGATAATCTACTGACATTTTAGTGTATTCTTCTGCATGACACCACCACTTGAATCCACACAGTTTCTTTTCTGTTCCCCACACTGCACACCTGACCCCTGACCAGATCATTTCCACAATATTAGGAAACATTTTTATTATGTACCTAGTCCTTTCAAATTAATCTTTACTCCTGTCCAAAGGTTTAGTAATATAGTATTTTAAAATGTTGTTTCTTCTCTGCTCTTTATTAATATCCACTTTAGGAAGTGAGTCTGTGAACTTAGATAACTTTATTATGCCACAAGATGATTAATGAGGTGGTCTTAAACATCAATAGCACAACACTAGCATTTGGAAAAACTGTTTATATTACACAACAAAAAAGCGATTTGTAACTTCCACATAAAACAACTCCAGAATGGAGATGTTTCCTCCAGTTAAGTCTTTGTTTATCTTAACCATGACAAAAGCAGACCCTTTTGCTCTGGGTTGTATGCTGTAGGTCTCCAACATGAAGTGGTTTACATCCACTGGTTTCAGCACACAGACACAGAATATTATCCTGTGAAATGAAGACGCAGCTTTGTGGAGCTTCTGTATTTATAAATTAAGCTAGTAAATGAAGAAACTTTCCTGGAAGAGATCAAGACCCTGAAGTGTTCCTTTTCTAAGCATGGTTTGGTATCATACAAGTCAAAGCTAGAATGTTAATGGGCTGCATAAAAAGCTTAAGACAAGCTGATTACAATGAAGTCTGCTTTTGACAGGTACCATCCTGACACTGACAACACATTGTACTCTGCCATCAGGTTTCTCCCTCTAGCAATTTGTATTTCTACTAAACACATAAGCAAATTTCTTCATATAAAGAGGGGATTAAGCTATAGTTTCACCTGTCCAAAACACTAAAAGAAGAATAAAAAAAAACACAGTAGAAATAAAAAGCTAGGGTAAGAGGGTTTTATAGCTTCACCTGTCTGTTTGTTTTGCAGCTGCTGTTCTTGTGTCCTTCCAGGGCAAGCTATGGTCAGAAATAGAAAATTACATACCACAAGAAATGTCTTATCAGAAATCCAAGCTATGCTGAAAGTAGCAAGTGTCAAAACCACAGCAAGAGCCTTTCTTGTGAGATGTCTCAGCTTAAACACCTTGAGAGTTCAGATAAGGTTTACCAAAGCCTCTGGATATGATTTTCCAAGCCTCTCTAACTGTCCACTCTCAAAGATGTGGATTACACTAGCTTGTTCAGCAGTCATTTTCCATCCTTTCTGCTGGGAGGTGACAGTTACACAGACATTCAGCTTTCACAAAAGCAATCCTCAGCTTCCCAGGAGCAGCCAAGCCTCCTAAGTATGGCACCCAGGCCAGCCTCACCTTGCTACTTGCCCAAGAACATTGGGGAGGGGGCAAGTAGCATCAGAAGGCTGAATGTGAGCAAAAGAAAGCCAGCAAGAGCACTAGGGAGCAGACAGACACAGTAACATGCAGGAGTCCTGTTAGCCCAGACACTGCTGAGCTGCTGGCAAAGCTACACCGACACCCCCAGTTCATGTGGCACTGCCAACCACCTGTGTATGACAAGGCCAGCCCAGAGCTTCTATCACAGCACAAAACAGATTTGATGGTAGAGACTATTTAAGATGCACCAGGGTAAAAATACTGCAAACTGATGAGCTCCTCCATTGTCTCTTTTCTATTACTAGCTACAGTATTTGCACGCCTTCTCTTACCCCCTCCCTCAGCAAAGTCCCAGCAGTCACAGAAAAAAAAAAAAATACAAGCTCTATACACTGTTCATTACTATCCAGACCACATTTTAGATAAAAATATTGTTCCTAAAACATGCACATCTATTTCACTAATACCAACAGCAATTTTCAAATTTTTAGTGTTAGGAAGGACTTCACAAGTTCACCAGAGGAACAGATGAGAGGTGCACTGAATAGAATTTTAGTGCTGTTCATTGTCCTAATTGCAGTGAATAATACTTTGGCAGAAAGACCGGAGTCCTGATTGTTCCAGGAACTTCCAACAGACTATTACCTCACTTATTTACACCAGAGACCTGATCTTCCAGTTACATGAGGCACGTAGCATGGGCTTTAAACACATGAACAGTCTAATTTACTTGTTTGGCACAATTGAGGTGCTGAGGAATGAACCTGAGACTGAAACACAGGTTCTCCTGAAAAAGGCTTTCTCAGTGTTCTGCATACTGAAATCACTCCAGCCTCCATTACTTTTCCCCTCTAAAACACCTCTGATATACTCCCCAATGTTTTGCCACCCACCCACCACACCGGCATGATTTCATCTTGAAATTCAGTTTACTGATGGCTTACTTGCACAAGAGCCCAGTGAAGTTAAAAGGTACAAGTGAGTACCCCAATCACTTAGGAATGGCTGGAGAGGATTGAAAGGTTTGGCTTTGCTTGCAGTAACTACAAAGGTGGCAGCTACGTGAAAGCAGACTCACAAAGTTCAACCCGCCTCTTTTGTTCACATTGAGAACATATATCTAAATGCAACACTTGTAAAAGGGTAAAAAATGTTAAAATTCCAGGTCTTCCCAAATAAACTTCCTTTGATTCGCAGGTCTTCTAGGGCAGTGAAAGCTAACAAGGAATAAACCTAGAACTGGAAATCAAATAATCCTATTTAATTTTATGGTTGTTGACACAACTTGTTACATGTGTTTCCTACCAGAATAAATGAAATCATAGTCATCTGATTTCCAAATTACCATATCTATTGTTTCAGAAATACAGGGTGTAAATAATTGCAGTGCAATCGCCTATGTCTGGACCTCTCTCATCCGGAACCGTTATCAGGATTAGCATAAATTACGGTGCCATCTAATAATGAAATCACTGAACACTGATTGTGCCAGCTATTTAAACCTGTAATTATTGCTCATTAGAAATGTGTTTCACATTATTTGCCCCTTGCAGGCCCAAAGTTTTTGTCTAAATGCTTCTGCAAAGAATTCTACAGCGAAGACTGTGGAGAAACTTGAAACAATAGGCACAAATTTCAGCTGCAAAGACTGTCAAAAGAAACATGTTGCGAGTGCCATTATGCAACCTGAAAGACATTTGTATCTGTTACTGCAAAGGAAAGTTGCAACAGGCAAGAAGGGAATGCTCCAGTATCATTCAGATAGTATGAAGAATATGTGGTTTTCTGCTTAAGTGGACAGTGATTAGCTCACAGTGTTTATTATCATAGTACACAATTAGCATAACAGACTCTAAATGAAATAAGCTCCCGACCGAGCCAGAGGGAAGGCTTTTTGGCAGTTCTTCTCGTGGCTAGATAGGGATAGACAGCTACCTGGGACAACACACCAAAGGCAGTTTAGGACAGATGTCAGAACTAAAGCAAAAATGACTCTTAACTCTTGCATGCTCCTTTGTAAAGGGTTTGCAGAAGAGAGCTGATTAAGATTTGTCAGCTGCCCTTCTGGATCAAGCTATTTACAAAATGAAATGTCTAAGAAGAGGCTTACATAAGTGCTCATCAGTCCTAATAGATATTTTAAATCCATTTTCCTTGACAGAGTGAAACCAATTTAATTTTTGCCATCTTCTCTGCACTGAACATGCAAAAACTTTTACAGAGGATAAAATAATAGCTTTGGACACTTTCAAGCAAAAAGGTACAAAAACAAGAGAGGACAGACAATAGGTATCATTTTGAAAGGCATACCTGAGTGCAAAGATCTCAGCTGACAGTGAGCCTATTCACCTTCCCTGATGACTCCTTCCAACAGCCGATTCAAGCCACAGTTTAAAGTTCCATTCCTGCAGTGAATGGGTTCAGCAGAAACACAAATAACTCAGCTGGCAAAGTACACATCCCCTACAGACTGCAGACCCTCACAGCAACTGAAGGCACAGCTATGAAGGCTTGAGCACTCCTGGAAGTTCAGCTTGTATTAATGCTTCCCAAAATTGTAGGAGCCCATCTCCACTTCAGCCAGGATGCAGAAGGCTCAGTTTTTCCATTCTCTGAACATAAGGCCCTTCTTTTATTTACCACAGGCTCTGCAGCAGGGAGAGCCTCCAGCCTTCTGATGATTGAGTGATTCTGCCCAGCTTCCAGCCACTTGCACCAACATATTGCCATGATGCAAGGCCAACAAACCTAATCATTGTGTGGGGCATTTAACTAATTTGTTCTGTATCCTTAAACTTCCTACCATCACCTTATCAGAAGTTGTAATTTGATATATGCAAAACATAGGAGAAACACTATCCTTCCTGACATGATGTGAATGCAGCTCTTCTTTTTAGCATTCAACAACCAGCATCTTCAAAAATAAAATAAAATGTTTTCTTGAATGTGTGGGACACCGTATGTTCGAAAAGTAAGCCACAACTGTTCTGTTGACAGGTGTTTGCAAATAAAATTAAATATTGCAGGCAAAGATGCTACCTGCAGATTTACCCTCAGAAAATATATAATTCATAATTTACCCTCAGATGAAACTTTGCATTACTTGAATATTGCCCTACTTACACCTATAGTCTGTGATGTTACTACTGCAAATATTTGAAATTCATTGTCTGGTGGAAATAATAAGCTGACTTGGGTTAAAAAAAAAAAGCATTAGGCAGTTCTGTTGTACCACTATTAGCTCTAGTTGTTGTTCCAGTAAATATCCTTACAGAACTGTTAATTAACAAACCCTCCAAAAAAAAAAAAAAGAAAAAGAGAGCTACTCTAGGCTGTTCTGATCTGTATCTGTGAATAATGTAGAGCCTAAGAGTATTTTCCTTTTTATTACCAAATAGTCTTCTCCAGTAATTTAATGGAGACTAAGCCAGATTCTGTCATTTGGTCTTTCTCTCTAACTTTTTGGCTTTGTCAGGAAAACAAGCCTCTTTCTCTTTCCTAGGGTATATTTCCAAAAATAAGGCTTTTGGAGGTTTATTATGTATGTTTCTGGAGAGAAAACACTCTAGGAGATTGTTGATTAAAAACTGAATAAGCACTTTGATAATTTGTCAGTGTCAGTAACCTTCAACCTAGACCGTGTGGACAACACTGGTTTCTATTGCACAGGATGAAGGATATACCAAATGGAGACAAAATATCCATCTTAGAACTGTTAAATTTTATTTAAAATGTTGAAATATTTAAATTATTTGTAGTTTATAAAATAAATTGGTATTCTTTAACACCAAAGAGGATAAACTGCAATTCTATTCAAATTATTGTTCTGCTTTTTCTTTTTGACAGTAGAAACCAGGAATTTTCTTTCCATTTGACTGTAATATTATATTTGGTGCATTTATTCTGTTTTCTTCAAATAGAAGTGGTGATGTGTGTTGACAAGAAAACAGAACTCATATTACCATATATTTATACTCTGTGGAAGGAATGATGGTACATTAATAGTTTTATTTTAAAAGACCGATGTCCTTTAGGGACATAAAGGGATAAGACATCAACCAGTTTCACAACTATCAACCCACTACCTATTTGTTTACCCAATTTAACATACTGAAAACTAATCAAAGAGGAGAGACTGGGGAAAGAGGACAGTTTAAAATAGCAGCAGTTAGTAAATATATCATTGGAGAAATTTGCACATCTTGGACAAGATACCAGGGCTCTGAAGTGGTGTCATCATTTTAATGTGGATTAATTGCCTTGGTCATATTTCATTGCAAGGTTGTGTTAAAGCTTTGATTAAGATTTGTCTTAGCATGCCTCTGACTAGGGGAGCACTGCTATTGCTGTTGCTACAAGAGCAAACCAACAATCAGCCATTCAAAGGAACAGTGTTAATGATACAAAACATGTGCTTTGTACTATTTTGTGTATTTTATACCTGCTTTCATCTCCTTACTTTCTCATACAAGATAATTACTAAAGAAAACTTTAAAGCAAAAGTAGGTTGAAATGTCCTGATTTTCTAGTCATAAAATGGCACATAAAAGTAAGGCTACCAGGAAACACTACTTTATTATAAATATTCAGGGAAAACCAGCTAAGTCTTAAAATACCTTAGATACCAGACCTTAAATGAATCACTTCTCAATGGCCTGAAATAGCAGAAAGAGCCTCAGAGGAGGTAGAATAGGGAGTCAAGTGCTTCTGTAGTCAGAAGTATACACTGAACACAGTTTAGTATAGGTAAGATAAAAATGCTATTATCACATTTAATAAGTGTGAGTGCATAGGGTTTGTTGAGAGATGTGTAAATATTTGCCCATTACGATGTGTGTGTGTTCACATGCAGGTACATTTAAATATGATATAATGCACTAGTATAAAGAAAATGGGGAATTGAAATCTTAGTGTGATTATGTGTCTATAAAAGCCTGCCAGGCCAGGGAGCCCTCAGCAATAGATGGCCTAGCTCCAAGCTGTAAGCAAAGCAATATGGTTCTAGCCGAAAAAAAAACCACAAAAAATTACACCATGAAAATTAGCTTTATAAATAAAGGAGATGATAGCCTGGATGCTTAGAAGTCATTTCTCTCCACATAAGAGGGTAAGATCTTTCTGGTATTTCTACATGTAAATTCTGAGTCTTAACCTCTCTGGGGGAGATAAATGTGATATCGGACTCTAGAGCATTACATATTCTCTCTGTCTCTGTCCCTTTCTCTCTGTATATATTAATTTTATAGATCTTTTTATTGTCTCAACTATACTGGTTGCGTGAGAAGCAGAACAATAGGCCAAGTACTTCCATTTCACACATGCCACCTCCATAATTCAACAAAGAATAGTAAAGATCTATAAACTTGTTATAAATCAGTGCTCTAAACTAAATTAACCATTGAAATAGATTACCATAAAAATAATGTCATAAAAATATTCTTCACCTTTCTAGTCTGTGTATGCGTGTGTGTGCCCACACTCGAGCTGCTATCCCAGCACCAAGGCCAGTGGTCATGCTGTGTGGCAAGGTGCCTTCCACAGCCCTGGAGGAGATAGCAGGCAGGCTGTGAGGATGAGCTTTAATACCTCTGTGTCTGGGAAAGGAAATCATACATAGATCCCCCACTCCTTTAGCAGCAGTAAGTCAGCCCTGCTTTCTCATAGCAGTGAAGCTCTGGTCTGTTGGGCTCTATTTCTGAGGCACTTTTGGAAAAAAAACAGATAAAACCAATCAAGCCACAGGCTAAAGGATATGGCAATTTATGCAATACAGTCTTTACCAAGTCTGGGTCCTGCTCTGCTGTCCCTACACACCCACTCCCCCTGTATTTGACCTTTATATACATTAAGTTCCATGAGAAAGGCATATGTAAATACATGGAGAGTATACAGTGACAACTGGATGAACCTCATTTCTGGACTGATAAGGCAGCAGTTCAAGAGCTGGTAGGAGTTTTTCTGATCAGCTGACACTCACTCTACAAAAAGATATTAGAACAGCAGAGCCCAAGCTGGTGCTTGCCTTACTCCAGCAGTGTTTTCTCCCAAGCTCACATATTGCTATCATTTAGTTCATAATCACCACATGGGAGCACATCTGTATTACTCAATTGTTGTCTAACATTAGCCATCCAAATGGCTTTTTAAAATCTGGAAGTGCCACACTTCCAGGCAAATGACAACAATCCCTGAGAACCAGTGGCACCAAGGCAAGAGTAACTCAGCTCCTATCCTGGCTTCCCTCAACAGCCTGATAGACTTTCTCAATCTGTATTTTGAAAGACAATTCTCTCAACTAAAGTGAACTGTGAAATCTTCCAGAAAGACAATTCAGCTGCTTGAAATAGTAGAATTGTGCAGCAGCCACCACAGGGTCTCATCAGCAACGTCTGATGACCACTGTCTTTGGTAAAAAATTGGAATGGAGCACAAAGAACAATGCCCAGCCAATAAAATGGGTTAAAACCTTAGAAAACTGCTCTCTTTCCTGCTAGTGAGATGGAGAAAATAATGTGGAGAGCAACAACCACCTCATGAACAAGAGAAAGCCTGGATAAAACATGTAAGGTCTGAACTGAAGGAGAGGGAGTTGTGATACGTGAGAGAACTGAAAACATCTGTTTGGGAGTCATTATCTCAGCTCACTTTAAAGGTCTGGTCATCACTCCAGGAAAAGCCTGTGAGGTATTTCCTAACTGGGGATTTTAGAACTGGACAGGAAACATGGATCACACTGCGGAAATGGATTTATTTCTTTCTGCTCACTGGGTTCACATGTATATAGCCAGAGTTTTCCACAACCAAATGCTGGTGCACTTTGTGTTCAAGTCTCTGTTTTGTTCTGATATAGGTCATAGTATTGCTGTAGAGTCAAGCAGATCACTGTCAACTAAAGTTTCCTTCATTTGAAATGAGCTCTATCTCAAAGGAGCGAAGAACAGTCTGTCATTACCGAGGCTAGGGCTGAGAGAGTAGGTGCTGAACTAGGATGGAATATTAGCCATGCAGAGTTGTAACATGAATTTTCTAATGTAACTGGCACAGAAGTTAATCCAAACTGTGCAGCAATTCCCTTTTTCATACACTGTGGGAAGCAATGGGGTACGAAGCATCATTGCCCCCGAAGAGGAAGGACTGTACATTTTGTTTTTAAATGCCTCAGTCTGGCAGATAAGATAAACTCATCCTTTAAGACAGAACAGTCTTCATACCATTCCAAATAATCATTGTTAGAAATGCACTGAACTGCTGGGCCAGTTAATAACGACATCACATTTTATTTATATGGCTCCCATCTGCTAAAGCCTTCTAGGCAGCTCACAATGGGTTTGATTTTTGGCCAGAATTTAGCATAGCTTCTGTTTATATGGATGCAAATAACAGCAGTTGGATGGCTGTGTGCATAAACAGGTCTGACTACTAATTTTCGTGGCCACGATGCATGGTTTTATTCCTTCATGCAACAACAAAATGTCCATCTGAAAAATCCCTCTGACAAAGAATACAAAGTGTGAAAAAGAACTAAGTTTTTCTTCAAAGAATCCAGCACTGGCCTTGGCAGCCCCATGAAAAGGGCATCACCATGAAAGGGGCATCACCACTATGCCCACTGCTTAGTGAGGACCCCGGCCTTCACACTCCCCAGGACAGGGCGCAACCCTGCAGAGAAGAAGGATGTTCATTTTCTCCTCCCATCACCTCCTCTCTCACTCACCACTCTCTTCTACACTGTCAGCCAGCCCTAGCTCCCTTTCTCACCCAGCTCTGCAGGCATCTCTCTGCCAATGTCCTTCCCCTCTTCCTTGCCTTCTTTCTGAGCTTTTTTTCAGCTGCTTTCATGCTCCTCACAGCTTGACTCAGGGTCTGACTTCTGCAATGGCTCCTTCCTACTCCACCCAGTGCTGCCACTGCCACATGCACCTGATCTCCATGCCCTTGCTTGGCACTGCCTCCTACGTGTCCCTCACCAACATGTTTCTGCTGTGGATGACTGGCTTCTCCCTTAGGTGTCTGAGTAGGCCAGATTTCATCTTTTTGCCTTTCATGCTGAAAAAGATGGAAATATGAATACCCTATCAAGTTCAGTGCTTATTGTCTGGAGTGTTTCTATCAACTTGATGGCAGTGAGCGCAGTGCCTGGCAGTGCTCACTGGGCTGGGCTTTGGATAATGGGAATATTTATAGTATGTGCATTGCTTATGTACCAATAGCTGCCAAAGTAGTAAACAAACAAATGCTCTCCATAAAACAATGAGAAAGTAGGATCATAATCTTTGATCGATGAATGAGGATGACAGCTTTAAAAAGGCTTCCTCGCTCTTTTATGCAGATTGCTTTTCCAACTGCCTGAATCTCAGCCAGCACGGGGAGGCTGAAAGTCTGGAAATGGATTGGGAAGAGCAATACCACACCCTGCAATCCACCCACCGCTGGAGAAGGATGGGAATGTGTGTCTAGCACTGACCCTGCAGGGCAACAGATGCAAGAGGATGATCTCTGCAGGTGCCAAGAGGGACAGCCCAGAGCCACACTGCAAGATAGGTACCAAGCAAGCCTTACCTGCAGGATATGGACAGAACATAGCAAAAAACTTGTCAGGCCCTTTGAGACAGATCTGCTGCTCAGCGGGGACTTCGCAGATTGGTGGAGACCTCAGTGGGTGTAGGAATGATCTACAGAAGCTGTTCTGAAGAATGTTTCATTGAGGTTTGCAACCTGAATCTACTCCTAGAGGACGAGTCTAGGCATAGTTCATCCAACAAGTGCCCCAACAGGATTAGAGAGACTTGTTAAAACTATGATCCATATATTGCTCTGGATCTAAGCTTTAAATCAGTGTCAAATCTGCCTGCAAACTCTACATTTGCATTTGCATTTTCCTCCATATACCCACATTAAAATGAAGATATGCTCAGTGCAACCTCATTTATGTTTAAATTCATATATAAACTAATCAATCTGCGAGTCTGAGCATGGCTCCATATACCTTCCTGGAAGTCCAGAGAGATTTAAATTCAGTGATCTTGATCAAGACATTGAATAACTGACTAAATTCCATTTAGATATTTGCTTAGGCACTACCTCAGTAAATTGCAATGCGTGTGGTTTAAAAAACAACTTAACTGAAAATGTGGGACAGTTGTACCATACTAATCCAAGACAGTTCATGGTGGATTTGGGCCTGACTTCCAGATTGGCATGCAGTAATAACCACAAGTTACATCAGTGGGTTATCTTTGAAAACTCAGCTATTAGAGATATTCACCTTGAATTTATATTAAAAATATAAAAATATAATATTAGTGTGGATCCACTAAAATAGTGTTTTTATGAATAAGTATTACCTGAATAAGAACCATTATTTTTTGATTGAAATCCAGAATAAAATTAATGTTGATGACTCGACTAGTAACTTTGTATTTAAACAACAAGTTTCAAGCAAAGGCTCCTCAGGCATTATGGAGATGGGAAGCATAAACATGCCATTAGAATTTTAGGTAGGCAGAATGCAATTATCCAAATTGGATTCTGGCCAGAAAAATGGGCACTACCCCCTCCTATTCTTGTTTTTAAAAAAGCTCCCTGACAAAAGTGACAACAGCTGTTACAAGAGAGGAATCCATCAGTTGCTCACACCACCCACGTACTTGATTTAAACATCCTTAATTTTTACCACAGACAAAGAGCAAACAGAAAGAAACTGGCCAATCACCTGCATGTGGAAAGTTGCAAACTAATAGTCTCCTTCCTCTTGGACTTTATGCAGGAAAAATTAAAATTTCTTACTTGAACTTGAACTGCTTTAATTTCTCCTGGAAGATGGGGGTCCAGAGCTGCTTTGAGTGGGGTGAACCTGCTGGGAAGATATTACCCTGTTGAGAAAGACTTACTGAGAGATGCAGAAGAAAAAATGGGTGTCTCCTCAACCATCCCATACCCCTGCCATGCCCCTGTACACAGAGCATTTGTAACACACCTGCTGCTGCATCTTGCCCATTTCCCTTTGCACTCTGAGTCACCAGGATCTTTCCTGATAAACGGGCTTGGCAGATACAGATGGTAAGTAGCTTTGTGGCCACTGAGGTGAGCATGAAGACCAGAGTTCACAGGAATTCTCCCTGTAACAAGATGGGACTGCAGAGCGATCCCCTCTAGAATCTATTCCACAACTTTACTATCCCAAAATGAATATTCCCAAAATATAAGTCTTCTCTCTACAGTTTCTCCTTAAATTACAAGACATTATTAAGCCTCTCTGGGATTCAAGTATCATCTCAATAACAGAACAATTTCTAATGGCCATTTACAATTCACAAAAGCCCTGTTTCAGTGGAGCACTCAAGCTTGACTCCAGATGATCAGGAACTGCAGGCCAGGAAAGCACTTACATCCTGGAAAAATTGTAGAATTGAGGTACAAGTCTAAATCCCCCCTGGATAAAGAAGAGGTTATTCACACTTAAAAATACTTTACTTTTTTTGGGCTCAAGATTCCCAGAAGAATTTCACTTCTCCAGTATTGAACCCTACAAAGAAAAACAGCATTATCCCTGTCCCTTTTCTCCTGAAATGCCTCCAGAGCTGTTAGCAGACCAAGGCTATTCTAGAACTAAAAAGGGAAATTTATTCAACAAGCACTATAGCAGGTGGCAGCTGCTAAACAATCTGCCACCAATCAGCAGTTTATGAAAGACAGTAAAGAATCCAATAATAACTCACAGTTGGGGAGGGAGACACCAAGCCTGCAGTTATTGAGAGAAGCTCATAACTACAGAGTCAACTCTTCAGCAAAATTATTTCTCCTAAAATCTGCTTAGTTGCTGAAGTTGGCACTCCCCAGCTCCCACAGTCAGGACATCCACAGCTGACCCACCACAAGCTAAGCTGTAGGTTAGAGCTGGAAGGCTTCATAGGAGGGCTGAGTTGGTAACAACTGAGGCTGGTGCATAACCCAAAAATTTTATCTCTGTTCTTTTGACCATTTCCTTCTCCGGGAGAAAGTCTATCCTTATGCAAGAGCTCTGGATTTTTAGGACATGCAGCCCATTCCAAGATGTAAGTATGCAGATCAGTCAATGGCATGGTTTTCTCCAATACCTTCATGGTGCCAGTCTGGTGAGGTGGAGCCCAGGCTGTACAAAGCATGAGGAAGATGGTGAAGGTGGTGTGCCAGGGCACCTGAGCCCATCTGCAGGTTCCTGCACCACTTCAAATCCAGTGAACTGAGTTTGCAGTGGTTACTTAGAACTCAAAATCCTGCAGGTATGAAATTAAGCAAAATAGATCTGAGTTCAGCTTCAGAGAACTAAGACAACTCCATCCAGCTGCACATTAAATCTATTTTCTTTTTCAGTTATATTACAGCACCATCTACAGGCCTTTCCTGATGGAAACCTTGCCTCAGACAGGTTGTTTCTCTATCTGTGTGTAAATATTTTGTGGCTACAGCAGCATGTCTAGTGCAGTGACAGACTGTACAGTGCAACTTAGTGTAAATGGTGCAAAATGCCATTAGACTGGGATGAGAAAATAGTTGTGTAACAGATGACTGACAGGTTTGCTTCTTCACAAGAAGTAGCCAGTGAGTGGCCTTGGATTTCAATAGCTTGACTCTAAAGCACAATGTAGGGTCCATCAATTCATTCTCACTTTAAACATTCAACTAAAATTGCATTTTAGTTATACAGTTCTGTTAAGAACAGTTGAACCAGAACTTCAAGAGAGAAAAGTAAAAATGCAGAACTCAGATTTCAGCTAAACATTGAATAGATTTTTACTGCTATAGCATAGGATGAAAATACTACTGTCCATGTAGGACCACATATGTGAATGTAGTAAGAAAAGTTGATGCACCACAATTCATTATTCTGATCTTAGCTGTTTCATACAGGCAGAACTCTCTACAACACATCTGGCTCATCTCTTTCTGGAGACTATTATTTGCTAAATTACAAGACAGAACAAAAGAAACTTAATTGCTGCTATGCATTTGTAAGATCTTGGGATTATGACTGGTTCCATGTGAAGGGGAGTGTGATGAAGCAAACCTACAGGACAGCAATTATTTGTAGTAAAATAGCATCTCTTCATGCAAAATTTATCTGCCATAAGAAATCCTTCTGTCTTCATTTGAAGAATCAAACCACAAACATGATGTAGATTGGTCATTTCTGGCACCAAATGCAGTCACTTGAAATCCACAAAGAAAGATCCAAAATAGTAAGAGCTAAATGGGAATCAAAAACTCCAAAGACTGAGGAAAAAAAAAAAAAAAAAAAAAGGGCTTGGAAAACTTTACCTTCTTCCTGATGTTTTTTGGCTCTTAGGAGGGGAAATGGTATTTCAAGATGTTCTCTGCAGCTAGGAGAGAAATGGGCTTTTCTTTTTTGATAGGAAACTTAAGATTCAAAAAAGCACATGTAGAGAAAACATGAAGCTTTAAGACAGAATATTAACTATCACAAGGCCTGTGATAATATCACAAGTGCTGGCAGCACTTTGTGAATCAGCACACAAAGCCTACTGGAAATTTTCAGTTTTTGAATCTCTGCCATGAAAATAATTTAGCTCTAATATCTATATCATGTGGGGACCACATGCATAAATGCCTTTTAAATGACATTCTCCCTCTCATTCCAAAATGGAAAAAAGGTAAACGGTCAGGGGGATATGCACATATCACTGTCACCACCTGTGCTAGGATTTTGTTGTCTAAAACGTGGTTGTCTTGAAGACTACACATCTTATGGAATTAAAAGTCATAAAGTTGCTGTCTTATTGATGTGTAACAGCACAGAATGCACACCAACCACTTTGGATTAATTGCAGATATAAAAACAGATTTCTTTTTTAAAAGTCTGCACACAGAGAAGAATCATTAATTTCACTTGAAGTGATTCCCAAACAGGATACAGAGCCTCTAACAGCCCTTTGGGTTGTGCCAATTGTTTTGTGCAGGTGTTTAATCCAAGTGCTCAACCGCACGTAGGGAACAGTCGTTCTGCAAGCACCGGCTGGAGTGGGAGCTGCGTGCTGGTGTCACGTAACTGCAAGGGGTTGATTCCTCAAAATCAGCAGAAACCTCAGGAAGCTGCTAATTCTTGTAAACAAGAGCCTGGCTTTTATGGAGCAAAATGGAGCAGAAAACACTAAAGTACACAAGAACCAAATCCCTTCTGTGAAAGCCTCTTTTATTATACCAGTGAAGCACTAAAACCTGCCATAAACAAGCTGATTGCTCATTCCAGCCTCTCTCTCTGCAGTCAGGAAAAGCAGCAGCAACCACAGACTGAGTTGAACAGCTGGAATAGGAAACATCTCTTGAAGGTCAATGTTTCTTGTATTTTTAGGTTTCATTAGAACTTCCTTATTCACACGGACTTGAAAACAATGTATACACATATAGGATAAAAGCTGAGCTGCAATTGTTGTACATACAACACCTCCCACCCTTTTCCCTCCCTTTGTAGCACTGCAGTTGGATAGCAGGCTGCAGAAAGATTGGATGACTCTGAGGTGAAGGAAGGGGAGAGGTTCCAAGGCATCACAAAGAATTTTTAAACCTACAACATCTGACTGTGAGGAGTCTGATGAAAAAAGAGGCTCCCTTAGAAGCCAGGATGGTGTCTAGAGAAACAGATTGCATGCCCACCTCTGACTTGCAGGAAAGCAGCCCTGCTGCAGAAACCAGGTTGAGTCATTGGCAGTGTCCTGGGAGGATGGAGAGAAAGAAAGGGAGGAGAAAGTCGAGGAGGATGCGGGAAGGCTGCACCCCACAGCCCTGCACAATCAAAATATGTTTCCAAAGGGACAGTGGCTGCAAAGCTCTGTGCCAGG
This sequence comes from Chloebia gouldiae, assembly GCA_003676055.1. NCBI lineage: Eukaryota > Metazoa > Chordata > Aves > Passeriformes > Passeridae > Chloebia > Chloebia gouldiae. The sequence continues at coordinate 20,124,537 of QUSF01000004.1, read as the reverse complement.
CTATCTGTGGAGACTGAGTCACAGTCTCAACCTCTTTGGACATTTTGTCCCAGTCTCTTTCTCAGAGGCCACCTGCCATGGCTCTTCCTTCTCTGACTCAGGTAGGTCCTCAAAGTAATTCCCATTCAACAGATCTGAAATGAACTCCAGGCAATGCCAGAATGCCAGTTTAGTATTTAGTACCTTCTAGAGACATGGCATCAAGCGAAAAAAAAAAAAATTTAAAAAAAAATGGAGACGAGTAAATGGGTATGAAGGCTACAGATGGTGCTGTGATCAAAATCCAGAAAGCCCAGGAGTTCAGCCCTTAAAAGTGGAACATGGTCCCACAAGAATCTGCACTCCAACCTGTGTTGATCCAGAGTTAGCAGTAGCTTTCACTCAACTCTATTCAAAAATCTGTGTTGCTTTAAGTATTGTCAGGCCAAATACACAAGCTCACTGAAGCAACTGAAGGGCAGAAACTGAGCCATGGCAGCTGTGAGTCACAATGCCCAGCATGCCTGGGACAGTGGCCACAGAGGAAGGCAGCGAGCGCTTCCCAGCCTGCCTTCGAGGCCGTGCAGCTCCAGCAGCCCGCCCTGCCCGCACCAGCGCCGCAGCCCTTCCAACATAGCCCCTGCAAAACACCTTCTTCCACCAAACGGGACGGGCTGGGGCTACAGGCAGGCTGGAAGAGAGCACACGAGCTCACACTGGGTTTCACCAACAAAGTGTAGCTAGAATAAAGCAAGTGCATTCTGCATTCACTAATGAATTATTCCAAGATAATTAACAGTCTGAGGGAGACATTTGCAACAGTTTAATGCTTACTGTCAAGGGAAACTAGTACCAAGCTCAGCACTGCCTCACCAACTCACAAAAGGAAACAAAGCAAAAATACAAGGGAGTGAAACATCAGTGAAAAAAATATGGCATCTGAGAGCTGGTAATTACAAAGGTACACATGTTAGAGTAACAAGGATGCTAATAGAGTGTTATTAGCAGACAAGAGATCTGGTTTTGGTAGCTTTTTAAGAGGCAGCACCCAGTGGACCCAACACTGGGCTAGTGCAAACAGCATTTCACTAAAGCCCGTGCAAACCTGACTTTGGCACTCAGCACTGTCTGCATCTCCCAGCTCCCTTGTAAAACTGCATGCAAGGTGCATGGGGAGCTGTGGAGTACTTTTCACACACTAGGTCATTGCATGCCTGGTGTTTGATATACATTTGCATCTTTCAAGCCATAAAATGCGTTTGTTTTTCAGCCTGAGTACTGGCTTGAAGTGTAACACTCAGCCCACTAAGGTGCTGTGTAGTTGAAGCCCCTGCACAGGCAGAGTGGCAGCTGGCATGCACTGCCTCTGCAGGGAAGACATCCCCAGGAGATTAGTAGCTTACCCACATATAACAGGGATAAATAAATGGCAAATAATCTGATATCAATCTTACAATGTGCTTTTTTTTTCTACTATGCTTGAGGCAACATAACTCAAATGCTTCTGTGCAGTCATTATGCACAGAGCCAACACAGAGTATATTTAGCACCCTTACTCTGAAGCTCTCAGATCAATGAAGTCCACAGTCTTAATCTCACATTGCTCTTGCTAACAATGTGGTTACTGTAGTGTTGGCCCTGATTCTCAAAGGAAAGAGGATATTAGAGCAGAAACCTCTGGTAATGAAATCTCGTGTAATGAAAAAGTGTTTACAGTGAAATGTTCACATGTTGCCAGCAAATCAGAGCCTTACAAGGTGATTTCTGAAAACCTCTGTAATTATACGAGTGCCACAAAGTGCAATTGGGTGACAGGCAGGTTATTTAACATTTATTGTTACCACATAATACACTACAGCTCTGCAAGCAAAAAGGGTGTGAGGGATAGCAGTATTTCACAAAATACACACAACATAATTAAGAATCACAGGCTTGGAACATTTATAAGTGCTTTCAGTATATGTTACTCCTTATTAAAAATGAACTGCATGCAGCTCAAGAGAAAGTCCTGTAGATAGCAAGAACCTGTAGCTAGCAAGAAACCACAAGGAAGAAATCTTTCCATTGGACAGTAAAAGAGTGCAGCAGCCATATAATAAAGAATGAGCCTGGTAAGGAGAAAGCCTGTATGCTATGGAAGTGCTGCCCTGTGGGACAATGTGTTTCAGCCCACCTCATAACTGGTGACAGGTGAATCAGAGCAATCTTCTTGTCACCAGTGGTATGAAAAGACAGGAATCCTCACAGTGCTCTAAGTGTGAACAAAGGCTGTGCATCCACAAATCCTCTGTTTGTGATGATACTTCAACAAATAAAGGTTATCAGTGTTATGAAGGGTTGCAGGATTAGGCCCTCAAGGTGAGGGGAGCAGAGTGACTTGCATGTACAGATGCTTCACCTTGTGTCAAGAAACACAGTTGAGACATTTGCTTTTGATTTGTCCTCTGAGTTAAAGCTAAGTGTAACTAAAGTCATCTTCGCCTCTTGCAGTTCTAATGCCCATCTTTACATTCAGCAGGAATTCAGCAGGAATTCAGCAACTCTCATTCTGTTACAAAAGTAGTAAAACTTTTATATTTGAAACATCCTTTCAGAATGTTCTCAGCAACATCAGCAGCTTTGAGACAGATGTACCCATGTAATCATCAACCAGTTGATCATCTACCTTTTACAGTATCCCACAGCAGTTACTCTTTCCCCAAACAGAAGGTCCATTAAAAGACTCTGGTGCTTGGCTCCTCGTTATCAATTTAATTTCAGAGGTGGTGTAGGGGTTAATAGATCAGGTACTATGAAAGCCAGAAAGCCAGATATCTCCTCTGTATGAACAAGCATGCTAGAAATACGTCTGTCTGCTTGGCCAGCTCTGCCAAGATCATCTTCCATCAAGATCACTCTTTCAGGATAGCACAGGTGCAGCCTGTGAATCCAGTATATTCATCAGCAGAGTCTGAAAACTCCAGTACAAATTGGAGCTCATTTGATCTAGACACTGTGGATACATTAGAGGCAGGTCCTAACATGGGATATTCAGTGCCTGAACAAATAAGGCAGATAAAGACTGGGAGGGAAAGAGACAGTACAACTCCCCCATGATCATAAAATAAAGGAAGAATCAGGAAAAGAAGTGCTGTAGTCTACCCCATCTGCTGTGCTGTTCAAGGACCTTTTATTTTCTGTTCATTACTTGTTAATTATTTCTGAATGCTAGAGGAGGCAAGAAGCGAAAGAAAACATCCCTGCTGTTAGGCAGACTCAAATTGGTTGAGCTTGCAGCCAAAAGCATTCCCAGGAGAGGGAGCAGAGCTTGCTGCTACAAGAAAAGGGCCACTTGGTTTCTGAAGCCCATGGACATATAAAGATAAAGCTTGAGACAGAAACTTGGAGAAAACTGCACAGTGGAAGCTGCTCACACACAAGCAGGCTGTGTCTTTCAGAGGGTGGGAATGTGCACCAGCAGGCTGCGTGTGCAAGCACACAATGACTGGGACACAAATGTGTCACAGTAAATGTGACTCCTTCGGCACAGGGCTGCCCCAGAGCCACACTCTGCTGCAGCTTCACAGGTTTTAAACATCAGGTGAGTCAGTCACTCTAATCCTGTGTCCCTGTAAGCTAACCAGCAGACACAAAAAACATCTTGGTGCCACTGAAACCACACTTTTCTGTACTGAGGAGCAAGAGTCTGGTAGGCTGGGTGGGCACTCAGGTGAACAATTTGAAATTATTTGGAAACTGAAGTTTGGGCATGCATATATTATACTCTGCGTATACTCTGGCTCAACACAGATTATGTAGATGCTTATGCAATTTTCACAATAAACTCACCTCATACCAAGCTCCAGAATGAATCTTCCATTTTTGGGTTTTATGTCTCATCAAGTCAAAAGTTAATTAAAATTAAAATATGACAGCTGTATAGAATTATATAGCAACAACATAAAAATTGTGACTTAGAGAAAGGTTTCTTTCTTTTGTTGTAGACAAAAGATGAGGGGAAATTCCTTGTCTATAAAGACATATACTTCAGTAAAGCCATCATAAAGAATTTAAAACCCTGATCACTACAAAGGGCAAGGTTTAATTTTTCAGTACTTGCAGTACCTATGCCAATGCAGATATCCTCTATGGCTTTGCTCAATGTTTAATCTTCCCTTTTTTCTCCCTCAAAAAAAAAAATCTCAGATAAATTTCTAACATATATTCAGATATATTTTAATACAAAGGGGTTTTTTTTAGAGGTCTTGTATTAACTAATTACAGTATAAGAGTAAGTATAAGAGAACTGAGCAACAGTTTTCTTTGTCAGAGTTAACAGTAATGTTGGGTCAAGCCGTAGAACCCAACTTTACAGCTGTTTGCAGCATTTATTACAACAGTGCTTAAATAAACAATCTGAAGTTACCTGCTTTCACTTCTCGCCTGAGCTCTGCCCTTCCCGTGGTGAACTCCGCTGTGACTGGCGGGCACTGCCAGCCGCTGCTCATCCGCGTGCCCCGCCACTCGTCCAGCAGAGCAGCGGAGGAAGCGTGGGCAGACATGAACACCTCTGACAGCGCTGGGTGCTCAGGACAGCAGGGATCTGATGGGGCTGGGGCAGGCAGCTCTGGATCCTCTGCTCCAGGGATGGGTAGTGAGGAACTTCTGCTTTACAACCAGCAATTGACCTACCCCTCTAAAAGAGTGCTAGGTATAAACATTGAGGAAGAAGAAACCTTTTCTACAACATTAATTTGCAAAAGGCAGAATGAAGTGTTTCTGCTCCCTGTGGCACAGGAAGAGTGGCAGGAACCCCTCTGGCTAGACACATGTTTAGAGGTCTGTTTAGTGACCAAACACATGTTTCTCCCCACTAAAAGGGGGGGAAAACCCCAAAGAAAATTTACAAAGTTCTAGCTTTAAAATACCCTTTCCAAGAGTGTAAGGGAAGTGCAAAGCAGACCTCAGCATCTAACATGCCCTCTCCCACTCACAAGGAAATGAATCAGACTTGCAGGAAAGCAACGTGGTTGTTGCAACCCTTAACAAAATATATTTCTGAATGCCTTGCTCCCAGCTCTCAGCCTCTCCCAACAGGGTCAGAGGCCACCTGTGATGCTGTAGCTGCTGGTGAGGTGGCAGAGGCTGCACAATAGGATAAGGAGTCCAAAGCCACTCCCATTTCACCACTCCTGGCCACAAACTCTTTTCCTGGGTCAGGCCCTTGAATACATTAGCTATTACTGCCTTGATGAGCAAACACAAAGTATTCCAGAGCCTGTAGACCCACCCTGAGAAATTTTTCCCTTTTCCTGTAACAGATTTTTCCACAGGCAGACAAGCCTGGGAAGGTCTTCTGGCAAATCCTCCCCAGAGTATTTCTCTGGAGTCAACCTGATGACAAAAGAGTGAACAGCTCATTAGCTGTGAGGAGAACTCAGGTGGCCTTGGAAACGCCCTTGCCAGGAGATGTGAAGGCAGGGGCTCCGGGGCTGCCAGCAGCTCTATATGTGCCTTTGCATGGGCCAGCAGTGCCTGGTAGGCTGGCCTGGGCTTGGCAGGAGGCTGGTGTGGACTTCCTTGAGTGGCAGGATCTGGCCAAACAACAGTGGCTTGACAGAGCTTAAGCCATGAATCGTTTCCAAACACAAGAATTGGCCTGCCAGTCCTAAGCCTGTCCTAAAACTCTGGGTTTCACAAACAAAGACAAAAATGGTGAAATAAAGCAAATCTCTCATGGGCTAAACCATAGACTATATCCAACCCCTCCCCACTTGTATTAACCCTAGCAAGTCTAGGTGATTCTCTTTGTATCCAAACGATCATAAGGCAATATCCATTTAACCATTAGCTTCAACTTATAATTCATGACAAATCCATTACTGAATTTAAATACTTTATACAAAGAGAGATGTCTGCACGTGGGCTTTTGGCACACGCACCTTTTGGATATTTAATTAGAGGCTGGTCTTGCTAAGTTGCATGCCTAGTAGGAAGCCTGGCTCTTACTCATCGTTCTCCTAAAACACAACCAAAGTAAGAGGCCTCATGCAATCAGCCACAATGGGGCTGATCCTTAAAACCAAGATTTGAGGCAGCAGGTGTCTTCTGGTGAGCCCCACGCTCCGCAGATGGGCTGGGCCATTAAGTGCAGCGGGAAGAGCTGCCTGGCGCTGCGGAAGCCGTGCCAACAGCTTGGTAATGGCGCTGCTCTCGTGAGAAAAGCAGGGTCATTATTAAGTGGATGGAAACTGTTGGTTGTAAAAGGCATTTATATAAACATAAACCCTTCTTTACTGCCACATTAAATTTATCACAATGCAAAGAACTGTCAGTAAGTGTGTGTTCAGTCTTCCCCATCTACCACAAGCCCATTTAAAGCAGATAACTTCATCACTGGTGTCTTAATCCAAAACTGCATGTTCAAAAGTTGATCAAAATACTAATCTTCCTCAAATCCTTTGCATTCTTGGAAGAATCCCTTTCATTCTTGTTCAAGATGAAACTAGTTACTGATTTCATGACATAGTGGGAGCAGTGCTTATTTAGGGTTCTTAACACCTTTCCTTATAAAAGAGAGGGACAGAAAGAGAGAGAAATCATTCCTCCTGAATAAATTTGCATGCAGCTATTACTCACAGCAGATCTATAACATTTGGTTTGAAGAAAAGTGACTTTCTTTCATAAAATTTCACTTGTGCTTTGCTTGGCTAACAGCTGAGAAGAGAATCCTCTCTTCTCTGGCTTCCATTTTCTGAGGAATACCAGCTCCACAAGGAAATCCATAAGCAAGCAACAAGCAAGCACCACATTTTTTTTGCTGGAAATCCAAGAAATTGCTGCAGCACTTGGAAAAGCAGAATGGAGATAAAGAGGCTAATTGTTACCCAGCTACAAGGTCTGTGCAACTTATACCCCACTAATACCCAGAGACAGCAGAAGCACTCCCAGAAATATGAAAAAAAAAAAAAAAAAAAAAAAAAAGAGGTCTGCCATAATCTTTCCTCACTCTGCTGAACATCACCAAGACCCAACAGGTAACTTTTACAGCCTTATCCATCACTGGGATAACAGGATCTCCTGCTATCATTAGTTTTCAGTTCAAGTGGTAGTAGTCTCTGCTGAAATGCTTAAGGAGATGGATGAAAATCCTATAGGTGACAGGGAAAAGGTAATTCATAGCATCGTACAGTACTCAGTTTAACTGTTTTTCTTTAAAGAAGTCCTGGTTTAAAACCAATGCTTTGCTTTTTAAAGTTATATTCTGGTTTTAACACAATGTTTTCCGATTCAAGTACTATGAAATATCATTTCTCCCAGAAATGCATTCCCATATGCACACTTAAGGGATACAGTCTGGACTAGCATTTCTCCACAGAAACCTGTCTCTGCCAATGTACAGATTGAAAAATTAAAATCAACTAAAACATTCTTCAATAAAGGCTGACTGGGTTTTGAATGTAAAATTAGCAATGATGTGTAATTAAGAAAAAAAATCAAAACATCAAACAATTTTCTACAAAGGGAGTCAATTTCATTTAGTTATTCTTCAAAATATTTTCCCCCCAAAAAAATGAACAGGTGGATATAGACTGACCTTGAAGTGTTACACGATTATCTTTTGTTATATCCAGCAGAAAAAAAAAAACCCACAAATTATTTTATAGGCACCTGGCTCATTATGTCTTACAAATTAAATCCTCATTTATCTATATGCACCTAACAGTACCTATTTATCGCCTTCACTTAAAAACACATTGCCCTCCTTTCTAGCCTTGTTAATTTCCAGATGCTAATTAAATTTAAACTCATAACTGTATCTGTTTAGCATGCATGACTAGATCATCCCTCAATATCCATTATCCATTGTACATTCCAACATGTTTACCTACTGCTTTTGTTTTGGTTTGTTTTGTTTGGATCCATTTCCATCAGTTTAAAGGAGGGAGCTTATGAATTTAAGTTTCCTATTTTGATGCTGGGTAGCTGTATTCTCAGGCTTAGTGCTTTTGTAAACACCTTTGTCTCAACCTACTGTGAGGCAGAGGTATTTTCAGATTACAGCATCAGAATATGGAAAAGCAGAATGGAAAAAAAATCCCTCTGCAAAGCAGCATATGGAGCATTTCAGAAAAGGTAGAATATTTTTCATCCCCAGTCCTGCCCTGTCCATTGAAAAGTCTGGCTAAATAAGTTTTCTGTATTCCCTGCTCCACTCAGAGCAAGCAGCACAGCCCAAACTCATGAGGAAGGGACTGGGACTGTCACAATGGAAAACAGCACCTGGGTTCCAGCCTGACTGCTCTCACAGGTTTGCAGGATCTAGTCAGGAGGATGACCTGGCAGCACAGCTGAGCACTTCCCTGGTGAGCTGACAAGCAGGTAGGTGACTGCCTTCAACTTCTGCACCTGACCAAGCACAAATCTCAGAGACAAATCTCAAATGGAGAAAACCTGAAAGGTCTCTAGAGCTGTCCCTGTTCTTGTCCCACATGCTGCCACTGCTTCTGCCCAGACTTACAGCACTGGGCAGCAGCACCCTGGCCTTCACTGGCTGTCCCTGCAGCTGGTTCCCAGACTGCCCCAGCCGCCGTCTGGTTCTTAGGGGAAGGACAATAAAAGATAGATATTTCTTCTTACTTGTTTCTGAGCCTGTACCAACTCCCTGGTCTCAGAGGCTGGTCCACTTCACACTCCCCATTTTTTGTGTGTTTTGTACTTTTTTGGCATCAACTAATGCCATCAGCTTTGGTCTGCAACTTAATGACTGGGATTTGTTGTCATGAAGGACACTTGTTCTATAAAAAATGCTAAGATTTCAACAAAAGTTTTTATTGGAAATAGGATTAAAAATCCACTTTTTAGCAGTTGAGAGCACTTTGGAAAAAAAATCTGCAAGTTTTATTCCTCTTCTCTCTTCCTCATTAATATTTCCTTACTGAAATCTGATTTTTTTTTTGTACTGAATTACATCACCCAGGGAGGAGTTCAACCCAGTTTGACATTTCACATTGCATATCAACATAGCATTCCCTGCCCTTCAATGAAATTAAACCTCAGATCTGTCTTAGACTCCTAAGGGTCTCATTCCAGGCTGCTCCTTCTCCCCTAACATGCTCTGTCCTCCAGCACAACCACAAAAACCATGACTTCCAGCATGGCTCTTTCAGTCAGAAATTTCTGTGTGATAGAAAATGCACCTGTCCAGGAAGTCTAAGGTCAGAGGAGTAGTGGGGCTCAGTAGCCACAATCTTCCACTAGCACTGGCCATTGCAGTACTCTTTAGGACACAGATTCAATCTAAAAGCTACCCCGATTTGACTGAAATCAAGTACATGCTGAATTACATCAGTTCAGAACTCACCCTCCATTTTCTCTGTGAAAAACATGGCTAAGCAAAGCCTACTTTTTTCTGTTAAGAAAATATAAGTGAAACATTCCCAGTGCAGAACTGGCACATGTGAAACTTGTACGTGTGATGCTTACTTAAAGAGAACTCAAAAACTTGGTTTTAGCATGCCCCTAATGCATTGTCCCCAAAACTACCAAAATACATCACTGCTCACCAATTTAATGAAAAAGATTCTTCAAAAATAAATCAGAAATATTCCAAGAAGGATGGTTTGACTGATGCATTTGGCTTTGAAGATTACAGAAATGACCTATTGGGAAGAAAAGAGCAAATACAATTCTTGTCACGTGGGTTAGTTTTACTGCCGGCAAAGCGAGGAGAGTCCCTCTTGTAAGAAATACCTGAGACTCAGTTTGCTGCAAAAGCAGAGGCAAACAATGAAGGCTACTGGTTCACTTACATGCCACCAATTCAGTGATTTGCTTCGGCACAGGATCTGCAGTGATATTTCATTCACTCTAACACAGACAATCATTATCTGCATGTGGGTGCTGAGAGGACAAGGCGCGAGCGTGGAAATCAAGGTCAAGGAAGCAAGAAGAACTCCCTAGTTTATCCCAGGGAACAGTTATTCCATTCTGCAATAACGCAGGTTAACAAATAATGTAATAAAGATTGGCGTGCTGCCAGGATGACTGAATTGATTCCTACACAGCACAGCACAAATCTTTTGATCTCCCCATAAAGAATGGGAAATTATAGCCACAGTGTGTACCTTGCAGGGAAAGCAAATAAAAATGAAATGAACATTTCTAGCAGTTTTGACCTTGCTTTGGGGAATACTGCTTTAAATTTGATTGCCCTGCCCACTTATTATTTCACAAGAAGACACAAGCAAGTCACAAAGACAGTTTTTAGTATTCCCTTTGATGAGGTAAAAAACTGGATTATCTTCTCCCATCCACTTTTTTTCCCCCTTCATTCTTGCACTCAACAGAAAAGATTTTATCCAGGCTTTGATTTGATTTTCAGGATTTCTGGTGGGAAATTCTTACAGCAGATATTTTGCTTCCGTTGGGGTTTATGGTGCTATTCTGTCTAATTATTTCTGGCATTTTGCCCATCAAATTGTGAGTTTCTTCAAAGGAATGAAATGACAGGAGGCCTCCTTTAGAGCAATCATGGATCAGGTTTGAATTTTGTTGTCTTGGAAACAAGCTAGTTCTTGTCATTGAATATATTCATAAAATAATGGTTGAAACATCACTGATAATAATGGGCTCTTTCCTTGTCAAAATTCATGTTCTGGGGACTTTGCTGCAAAAGGCTCTGTCAAAGAGTTTTTGCAGATGTTGAAAATAATTTCAGCACTTCCGTTTAAAATCTCTGGGTCAGGATTCCTATGTCTCCACACCTGCAGCCAGCTCTGCACATGGGAGGGGTCAGCAGGGGTTAGGAAATCCCCAGCATCCCTTCACAGCCCAAGGAGCACCAACTGACTGCATCCCTACAGTCGAGACACCGAGACACGCACCCTGCTGTCCCCATTTGTCAGCAACAGATCCAAATCAGGGCGTGAGCACCCGGCATGGATACCTTAGGCTGCATTGTGACAGTTAGGTAGAAAAATGTATTTTTCCCCTTGCTTGCTGATATAAGTCCCCAGGGTCAGGGTATTTACGCTCTCTGCCAGGGGTCTTACCAGCTTTCCAGCAGGTTCTTCGCTTTCCAAACAGGTGGATACTGACTGATGAGTAAAAGCCAGAGACCCAGAGAGGTGTTGTTTTGCAGGTAAATTATTCAAATCACGAACTCCCTGTGAGTTTCTGTATCAATTAATCTGCCTTTGGTTTCAGTTTTTCATATTTCCCTTGGTTTTAAAACCAAAGGAAAAAAAGCCCCTTCATCGAGATGCTGATGGTTTCTGAACAGTGAATTAAGCTGAGAACTGTGCAGGACTTGACAAACTCCTGTGTCTCCCTGAGACTTCTTTTGTGTGTCTGTGTGGATGTGCCTACACGTGTGCATGAGTGTGGCACACAAATATGGAGGAAGAGGGGGTGAAGCTTTAAAAACCACCAGTGGGGACAGGTCATAAAAAGCTTCTATTCTGCCAACTTGTCCGTGAAGCATTTGGCTGGATACAGTAAACCTATGGGACACTTGAGAAAATTAAAACTCTAAATTATTATGAGTGAGACTAGCTATAATAGATCTGCTGTGAGAATCTTACTAGCAGTTTTATGATTTTATTCTGTCCTTCTCAAATCACTACATAATGACACTCAATACTCAAATGTCTAACAAGGCCATTTAATGTAGCCTGCAGAAGAGGATTCTCCAGTGAAATTTTACTACAGCCTCTTTAGCACAAAGCTTTCTCAGATTATTAGTAATTTGCATTAGGTCTATTTAATTTTGAGGAGTGCCAGTTCAGTGACCACATGCATATTAGAGCTTAGCAAGTGCATGTGTCTAAAAAGTTACCAAAAGGTCATAGGAATTCTACAAGGCATTTGGGATTTTCAAATTTTCTCTTCATTACAGCAAGGGAAACCAGCATGAACCTTTTCATGAGGCCAGAGCCTCTCATCAGAGACGTGATGAGTTGCAATGCTATGCAATGCTCATGTCTCTGCAGCAGAATCCTTTTCCACTATATATAATAGTCTTTTAGCAAAATTTTCCTATTTCACTGTGGAAGAATGGCCTGATAATGGGGAAAATTCCTTCCAAGAACTCTGAAGGAAAAGCACAGCTTTCCTTGCAAGAACTGCTAAGAGCCCCTTCTTTCCAAGCAAGAATCACATGAGCTGCTGGTGTGACACACAGGCGGTCATGGAGCTAGGGGTCACTAAAACTCCATGGCACTCGAAGACAGGGCTAACAGAACAATCAAATAACAAAGGATAGCAGCAAATCAAAGCAATATAATGAAAAGTCAGTTATCCTTCACAAAGACATTCCTACTTTCTCCTTTCAAAATATCCAACTTCATGCTTTAAGTTATTCCCAAAGCCTATGAGATGTGTAACACCAAATGAACAGGCATGATAAACCTTTTTTGAGAACCCAGTTGCTTGGTAGCTGTGTTTCAGCAGAAAGGCCACATCCTGCACCCTACTATAAGGTTACACCTCAGTAACAATTGGTCTCAGAGCCATGTAGCCTCCTGACAGAACACCAGATGATAAATGCTTCTTCACCTTGGTGAGATGGAAAAAAGCCCTCAGAGTGTCTGCTGTCCTGTGCACCAAGGGCGCATAAGCTCTACATAACCTCACTGCTTGTAAGGGTATTTTTATGCATTGACTATTTTACATACGTGCAATATTTCAGACTCCTGTCACAACCACCCAAACACCAGAAAAAAATATGATTATACCGGCTCAAGAAAGCAGGAACTTGCCAACAAAATTAGGTCATCCTTGTGAGTCAGACACTTCAGTCAAGGTTGCAGAGTATCCTGCAGTAGGTCTGAGAGAAACAGCTTTACAAGGACAGAGTATTTCAGGCTGTCCCACATCAGGATTCAAAATGGATTGATGTAATGTGTTGCACCATTGCATTAGTCTGAATGCACACTGAAGCCCAGGAAGGTGAGGAGCAGACGGAAAGGGGAAAACGCTGCAATCTGTTCTTCATAAGTCAATGATTATGAATCAGTTATCTAATGAAGCAGTAATAGGAATGATGACTAAGTAAAGTAGCTAATAAAGCTAATTTATGTGAAGTTGAAATTTTTAGTACTGTGCATTAAAATAAGCATGATGTCTCAGCATAGTAGGGACAATATTAGTGCTATATATACCCAGCACTTGCAATGCTTCAAGATGGTAATACAACTAGATATGCTGAGCTTCTGCATTTCTGATTGAATGCTTGGTTCTTCAGCACAGACCAACATATTGGCCTTTCCATGCCACTCGCATGCTTGCTGCAAAACACACCCTGGTCAGAAGTCCTGGGTGCAAGCATATCTTCTCAGTCCCACCAGGAAAGAGAATAAAATGAAAGGCCTGATAAGGCAGATGTTTTTTCCTCTTACCAGTGTCTCCATTTACTTTGCTTTATTCTTTTTTTTATTTTTTTTATGTGAAACCAAACACGAGCATGTTGCTAACCTTGAGTGGAATGAACTTGCTATTCTGCAAAACATATAGTGGGCAATAAAATATGGCACATATAGCATCCCAATACTGAATTTCCATTTTAACTGCTCAGCTATGAGAGTATTTCACTCATACACTAACTCAAATGATTACAGATTACTTTAATGCAATTTGCTCTTTTTTTGCTTTCATGGACTTTGGAAAATTAATAGACATAAGCAAGCTTGCCAGGAAGTCTGAAGGCAGAAACAAATTAAGGTCTTGGGAGCCCAAAACACAAGGTACTTAGCTACTGAAACTATACCCTTCTGAGAGAGGAAATGTGAAGTGTGATATATTTGTTTGCTGTCACTGGCAGGAAGGCCTGCCAGGATAGCCTCACTGTTCTGGCACATGGTCAAGTTCTCTTCCCACACACAAAGTCAAACTGAAGCTGGGGGCACAAGGACACCCCAGGATTCTCGCTACCTTTTGCTGAGAAAACTTCTCCTAGAGAAAAGATAGCTAAGATGAATCAAAAATTAATATTTGGGATAAGACTTGGCAGTTCAAGTTCCCAAGCAGAGAATTTGAATGCACCCATCAAGCCATCAATTCACCCCAGCACAGAGGTGAAGGGCTTGGCAGTGGGGGCACAGATTGCATTCTTAGGACCCCAAGGAGGCAGAGCAGCTGGCAGCTCCCAGCACTGAGACACAGAGGAACATGTCCAAGAGCCCTGGCCAGACAAAACAGCCCAAACTAGAGCACACTTTGCATCATCTGTCCCAGTGGGACCAGTGCTTACCCTACAGGACTGCCATGATGTGGGACACACCAAGGTGCTCGTGCACAGCTGCCTGCAACCCAATGTCCTCACCACCCTGAAATCACAGCAGGAACTTTAAAAGTTGATTTTATTATACTGCTATCACAAGACAGACAATACTATATTAAGATATAATTTGAGGGCAAGAATGATCTACCAAAGGCAGTAGCCAAAGGGCCAATATTTCTGAACACAGGCATTTTATTGCTTATCATTTCTACTAACCATTCTCTCTCCCTCTCTGAGCCTCCGCCCATGAAATTGAAAGATTTCTAGTAGAAATGCCTTTGTTGTATCAGCTTTGGAAATATGGATTACACTATTCTGTGAAAAACATTTATTACTCTGAACTGTGACTTGGACATTGTTGCATTTCTAGGGTTATAGATTTTCTTTCAGCTAAACTAAGGCTGTAAGTCACAGTGACAGTTGTAATGTGTGTAATACCACAGTACCAGATTCTATTACATACATATTTTTGCTAGAGGTTTATGATGTTAAAAATATTTCTTTTTTTCCCCAATACCTTTCCCTACCTGTTGTGCAAATATATTGGAACCTATAACACTGAAGTCAATTTCCAGATAAAATGTGCATGGGAAAAAGTAGTTTTTCCTTTTTCAAGCAAAAAAAACAAGGATGGGGGGAAGGGTATACTGCATAAAACCTAATTATATTCAAGCACAATATTGAATTGTAATAAAAGATGAATGAGAGAAAGTGTGTGTCATTGTGAGGAATGAGGAAGGTTACAGAAAACTGAAACTAGGGAAGGATTTATCATGTGTGATGCTTCAGGCATTGTGTTGAAAGATCTGCAGACTTATTTGCAAGAGTGTTTTACGGGAAAAATAGAGCAGTCTGCATAGGAAAGGATTACTATAGATTTTCATCCTTTATACAAAACAAAGATACAAAGATAAAACACTGTTTCTGTTTAAAAAAAAAATAGAATCTATGGAAGAAGTCCCAGTTGCAATACAGAGGGGGAAACCTTTCAAACTGAGCTCTGAGGCCATCAACTGCATAAATTCAGGGAACAGACAGTTGTTAAAATACAGCTGATCCATAATTTTTAATGTAAGCACAAAAGTGTGCTGGGTTTAAAAAAAAAACCCACAACTTCAACAACTAGAAAGCTTTCCAGTTTTGCTTGCAAAATCTCAGTGCACATATACATGCAAACAAACCTTTTGGCTGGTTGTTAGAATTCAGCTCTAGTACAGTCATAACACAGCTGTGGAAGCTGGAAAAATAATGGCATTCGGGTTGTATTAGTATGCAAACGGGCATGCCAACACTTCCACTTCACTTCCAGAATTCATCCACTCTGCACATGTCATGTTTCAAACCAAATAGGTCTGGAAACCAGGAGGATCAAGAACACCTGACATTCCTCTTCAGCCATTCCTCCTTAACCTAGCACCCAGCTGGGGCAGTGCAAGGCTGCTCCGCTGCCTCTCCAAGCAGAGGCAGGACTGAGATGCTCTAACACCATTCCTAGCAAGCATGAACCTCCTGTTGGCATTATGTTTGGTGGCTACAGAAAGGCTCTGGTTGGGCTGGCCTGTGCACCAGACCCATAGAGTCTGGGACTCTACAGAGCCCAGACTCTACAGAGTTACACTGGGAAAGTAAACTCCATACCAAGAAGCATGTTTTGCTCTTCCATCTTGCTTCCAAAGGCTTCTAAAACAGGCATATCTAAATTAAGCTTCAGGAGGTGTTTACACAGCTCACAAGGGTATTCTGCTCTCTGTTTTACAAATGGAAAAACTGGGTCACTGAGAGGTTAAGTAACTTGCCCAAGGTCATTGTGCTGAATCAATTTCAAAACTAGGATTAGACGGAAATTCATTCTGAGCATCTGATCACAGAAACACAGACAGCATCAACTTTTTTTTATTTCCAAAAGAAGCTACTTATATGTTAAGCTATTTAGGGTTGAAAGGCAAAAGTAAAGAGCTTATTTGAGAAGTGAAGGGATTTGTTTTTAAGGAATTTAAATTCAAGGAAGAAAGAAACAGGAAGCCACTGTATAACATTCCCTTCAGAGCTGGAGCCTCCCCTTGGGTACCCACCAGCCAGCTAATGCAGTCCTTAACCCTGAGCGCTGCACAGCCTGTCCACATGTCAAAGTCCAAACCATAGCACCCCAAAAAGAGCCATTGTAGCAGGAAGGACATGTTCCAAACCCCAGGCCTCGGCATCCCCACATATCCCAGTGAAGGGAAGAATGGGACCATGACCTGTAGGCTGCACCTCCAGCTCCCACACAGCAACTTCCCTGATGGCACTGGGCAGCTTGGAGCAATGCCAGCAGCCTCCCAGCCCATGACAGCTAAGAGTCAGGATGGAGGATCTGCCCTCATCCTCTCTGCCCACCCCATCAAAGCTGTTTGAATGGCATGGGGGCATTGACATTTCAGTCCCCTTCTGTAAACTCCACTGCATTCTGATTTCTCTGTGTGGAATTAAAAATAACATTAGGAAAGAAGGCTTACCAACCACAGAAACTCAATTAATGGGGCTGTCAAAACTCTGGCAGACTTCAGTGCCACCAGGATTTCAGATGCAATCCCCATGACAACTTTAGCTTGACCCTTCCATATATATGAGCTATGATAATGGCTACACAGCTTTAAAAATATTTCCCTTTTTAAACCACAGGCAAGTGCATGCGGGCCGATTCTCACAATGGATCACACTAGAGGGGAAATAGCACACCCTTCTGAGCTGCTACACAGCCTTTTATCTTGTCTGCAGTCTCAGAGAATCCAAAGCTTCAGCTGGGATTGAATGAGTTGCATGAGTTATTAAGGGAAGAGAAGACAAGGATCGCTAGAACATCAAATGCCCACTATGTTCTGCTGCTATTAAATTCATGTCTATTAATTGCAATAAAGTATCAGGTTATATAAGAAAAGTGACACACAGAAGTTCTCAGAAAAACAGGCAATGACAGGAAAAACAATCAGGCTGCAGGTTTTGTTTGCCACTCCCTTGGAGACTATGTAAAACGAAGCGTTTTTATTTATGCAAAGAGAGGCGCCATGTAAAGAACAGAATTTGCAAAACTGCTGAGAGTCATATGGAGTATGAACACACATTACAATTACAGAACCAGCTTTTAACTGCCAGCAACAGGAGTGACTCCAACAGCCATATCAGCAAATGCAGTGATGCCTTGAGGCCTGGCTGGGACCAACATCCCATCATACCCATTTATGTATGACCACAGAAGGACATTCATGATCTAAACAGCATCTCATCCAAAGATATATCTGGAGATCTACGCTCTTCTGCTGGAGGGCTTTGAGAAAGACTAGTGTGAACAAACACCTAACAGACAAGAGCTGGCTTTATGTATTCTGGAAAATGTAGGAACCTTTTGAAAACTTTGGTCCCTAAAATGAAACTTCCCAAGTATTTAATTTGTTCTTAGGCAAACTTTACTTTGTGCTTTGCAAAACTCTTTTGGAATTACAGAAAAGCAAAGTACCTTACCATTTTAATGTGCAAACAGTGTTTTAGGTACTGGCCTATGTGCAGTTCGAAAAGGGGCTGAGAGATCACAGGCTGAGCTCCACAGGTTAACTAACGGGTTTAGTAGCTCAGCTGTAACGTTACATTAACATTGATTTTTGTACTTAACAGCCTGCTGAAGTCTAGAGCACTAGCACAAATTCATTCCATTTTCTTTCTGTCACAGAAAACCTCCCAGTTGCACTCCCTTCCACTGGCTTTGCCCATGTGGCCATCACCACCACTCTGCTTGTTCCAATAGAGAAATCCATGCACATCACGCTTCAGCTGTGCTGCTACCAGCATTGTCCAGGCTGGTGCAATGGAGGTGTTTCCCCAGTGACAGCAGCACAAATGCTGACTGAGAGAACAGTTTAGAGCTGTTACATCCTTTGTGCAGTTCTTGACCACAGCACATAGGAACAGATCAAATTACTTGCTCAAGGTCACACTAGGAAGCAGTGACTGACTCTAATACAGAGCTTCAGGGGTCCCCCCAAAGCCTAGACCACCTTCATGCACCCTTCAAAGTGCCCACGCAGGCCAAGCTCCTCCTCCACCCATTCATTTGGGGAAGAAATGCCAGAGAGCATGTTTTCTAAATCAGGTGCCTTGGAAAGTGCTTTCTTCTGGATCCTCCTAAGAGCCAGCTCCAGGAGTCAATCCAGATCAATAAGCCTAACAAGCTTCTGGAAGGCTTTTCTTCCAACAAAAAGGTTTCAGGAAGGGAGGAGACAAGACGCACACAAGAACAACGCAGAAGTCACAGAAGTGCTCAAGAGAAAAGAGCAGAAAGAAATTGCACAGCACTAGACAAGAGAGACCAACTGTTCAGAGATCAGAGTGTGCCATAGTGCTCCCCAGCACTCATGGGTAGCTGGACTGGTTAAATTCACTTTCTGTACAGGGTGTTATTTGTGAGAGCTTTCAGCAGGGAGTGATCTGCAGACACCTTATTATAAACTTCTGCAGAGGTGAAGTCAGTGTTGAAAAGCACTTCTCATTCTGTCTTCTTCCTGCCTGCCTTGTTCCTCACATATCATTTTCTTTTATCAAAATGGATGGCAGTATCAAAATTGAAAGGAAGTAGAAGCTGTGAAAATAACAGACCCAGGAAAAGAATTTTTAATTTTGCCTCAATTTCTTTGATGATGAAACCAGTGCTGAATATTAAACAAGTCCTGAGAGTTGAACGTCAAGAATAGCTGAAAGTTTTGCTTCTGTCAGAAATGTGAGCAGAATTTCTCTATGGCCCACTTCAGCCAGTTATTCAGATACAGATAAAACACTCCTCAACTCCCCTGGACAGAATCTGCTGTGCTGTGTCCACCCCATCCTTGGACTTCCCTGTGGCATCAGAGTTTGCTTGTGTTTTAACCAGAAAGGGTAGGAGGGCTTTCCTCCATTTAAAACCAGGGTAGATTTTTATTCCAATAGTTTAAAATAATTTTGAGAAATTTATTCAGTAAATAAAAAACTTTTTAAAAATACTATGATAATGATCATTCTATCACTCTGTTTAGTTTATAAGAACTTAAATTACACTTTAAGACCTAAGGGAAAAGGAAAATAAATAATATTTTTCTTTTTGACAAAACCCAAAACCACAGTGGAAGACATTTTCCAAACTAGATTACAGTAATGGTGTCTTCTAGCCCTAAAAACCTCTGATCCTCCCTTGATGTGATTAATAATAAAATTGTATCTAGGGCAAACAAAATAGAAAGCTCCACTTTGCCAGCCCTGTGCAGGGATGGTAGCAATTGATAAAACCTGAAGTGGAAACCCTACCAGAGGCAAAGTGGCTGCTTCTCAGGAGGAGCACTGCAGGGGGAGCACGGTGCTGCTCCCAGCACGGGGCAGGGGCAGCAAGGGGAGACAGGGACATCACCTGGTCCTGGGACAGGTACCCAGCCTCTCACTGATGGTGGGCAAGGAGAGGACTTAGTTGGACAAGATGTCCCACCTGCTTCCCAAAAGAGGGGTTTGAATTTACAGAGCCTTTCTAAAAGTCGACTTTTTTTTTTTTTTTAAGTTGGGAAGTTTAAAGTAATATCAATGTGTCATTACTGAATCTAACTTTAAGGAGATTTAATCCTTTCTCCTTTATAGGCACTTCTAAAGACTTGAGAAAAGTTTAGATGAGAACAGTGGGCTCCTCACAGATTGAGTCAGTGCAGCTTAGCTTTCCTATGGATGATAAACTCTAGTTATTCTAGTTCTAATGGTCTTTCTTTTTTTATCTTTCCACACACAAGAAGCAGATGAAATTACTTCATCCTATTTAAAAATACAACAGTGTTTCTTGGTTATTCAATAGACAAGCTCTATGGCATAAAAAAAACTGCACAAATCTTTTCTGCACTGCTTGATTATTGAAAATAACCAGAGAAAAACCTACTGGTCTCCTATCACCTTGGTTTCATCTTTGAATGAAACCTTAGGTTTCATCTTTGCCAATATTTTGTGTTGCATTGCACATTAAGGATCTTAATAAAAAACATCACTTTTTCATTTTAATCCAACTTCCTGAAGCAATACAGTTGATTTGACTGCACTGTCTGAATTTCCAAGTTCTACATGTTTCCAGTAATGTTAAAACTGTTGTCCAGTTTTAACCAAATCTGACAAGAGCGCAACACTTCTGCTAAAACAAGTATCATATGATGCCAGAAAATCTACAATGGAGATATTGTATACATGCTGTAACCACATGGACAAGTTTTGATCAATCTTTGCATTCTGTTGGGCAAGAAAGAGCCTCAACATGGGATGCAAAAGAAGTGCAATAAATTCCACTGCTCAATGACCTTACAGCACAAGGGCTGCTATGGGGAATTCCCCTCTACTTCCTCCATGCAGGTGGGAAGCACCCAGGATGTGCTGAGCCCTCCTCTTCTCACCATTCAGCTTGTTCAGGTTCAGAAGACCCTTCTTACCAACATTCTCTCCACTGCCATCAGAAAGGCTCTTTAGTCTCATGCAGAGCTTTTCTGGTGTCACTGTTAGGAAATATGAAGACTGTACAGGGACTTCTATGGACAATTCAAATCTGACCACGTCTGCTTGTGTCCACCAGCAGGAGTGATGGTGAGCTGTGTGCCCAGCAGCCATCAGAAACACCTGCAGCACTCAGGGGCAAAGGCAAGCAAAACAAATGACCCGAGGACCATGCTGCCAAGTGGGCAACAGCTCAGGAGAAAGTGCCTGCAGTCCACATGCAGAGGCAGAAACTGAACAAGTGAGAAGGCTCTCAACAAGCCTGCACAAGGGAATTAGAGGAAAAGAATCTCAACAAATCTCCTGCCTAATTCCATTTCAGTCTCTGGAGAGTGCTGGGATGGTGTCACGGTTTAACCCCAGCCAGGAACCAAGACCTGTGCAGCCACTTGCTCACTCCCTCACCTACAAGAACAGGGAGAGAATTGGAAGGGGGAAAGCTGGGAGACTTGTGATAAAGACAGTTTAACAGGACGAGCAAAAACCATGCAGACAAGCAAAGGAAAACAAGGAATTTATTCACTATTTCCCACAGGTGTGGTCAGGCAGAAGTTCAGCTTTCTCCAGGACAGCAGGGCTCCATCACACGTAACACTGACTTGGGAAGCCAAATCACATCACTGCAAATGTCTCTCCCTTCCACACTGAGCATGATGTTTTATGCTTTGGAATATCCCTTTGGTCAGTTTGTGTTACCTGTCCCAGCTGTGTCTCCTTCCAGCCTGCCATGTACACCCAGCCCCTCACCAGCATGGCAGAAAAGGCCTTGGCTCTGTGTAAGCCCAGTTTAGCAATAACAAAAACATCTCTCTATTATCAACCCTTTCCTCAGCACAAATCCAAAACAGAGCCACTGTGAATAAAGTTAACTCTACCTAACTCTAACTCAGCTGAAAGTAGCATGGGTGGCTGCCCTGTCTTCGACACAGCCACTTTGTCCCTGAGCACTACTCAATCATCCCATTGCAAACCTGGAGCAGGAGAAGACACTTCACTGTCTTGCATCAAGCGTGTCAGGGACTAAAACAGAAAACCCAAATGCTGTCACAGCTGCTGCCCCACTTTTCCTCACCAGCTCTCAAGCCTTTGCCCTTGCACCAGCGTCCCCCTGCACCAACAGGCTTTGACCACTCTTTGGAACCCAACACAACTGTTTCTAGAACTTGTGCTTACTGTCAGTCCACTTGGCAAATTCCTTCCATTTTGGCTGTGAGTGGAGGAAACAAAACACCAGATGACCGAGCCTCCTGACACCACAGCGTGGGAGCACAGGCCAGGAGCCCGGCAGGACAGGCAGTCTCCAAAGCAGCACTGCAGCCCCAGCGCAGCTCGGCAGCAGCGTGACCAAGCGCCGCTGAGAACACAGGTGCGCCCACAGGACACCCTGGAGCAGCTGTGAAGAGCGGTTTTGCACAATGCATAATCAGAGCACAAAGGAGATTGATCCTTGCGCTAGAACATAGCCTGCCAGTCCCCAAAGCGTGAGCACAATTGTGGCTTTTGTTGTCAGAGTTTTTCCAAGGGCTGAGAGCCGCCTGCGCTGTGCTGGATTGCCCCCTGCAGCCCCCGCGCTGCATCGGCCCCGGCATCCCGGCACGGCGCGCGACATCGCTGCCCCAGAAAACGCTCTGCGACCGTTTTAATGCCACTTTCCCTCCTGGCTGTAACCAGAGAAAGCTGGTTTGCTTGTTTGTTTCCAGATGGTTCCATCTGATTACAAGGGGAGCTTGGCAAAAGAAATAGCCTTTTAAGAAACACTGCAGCTTCATGTAGTCTTTTCTTTTGCTTGTGGACAGCAAACACCTTTTCCTAGGTATTTCTTCTCTTTTCAGAGTATGAAAAATTGAGAAAAGAGAAAGGAAAAGAGAAAGGGGACAGAGAATATGTGATAAAACATTTTTTAAATTCTCCCAAGCAAAGCAAAGGTGTTAAAAGAAGGTACTTTTTTTCCCCCTCTCCACACACTTCAAAGATATTTATCCTTGTATAAAAGATACAGGACAGATGGCCAGAGATAACTTTGAACAGTGCCCAGAGCACAGATGTGGAGAAAACCAGGGTAGGCCCTATTTTGTTTAGCAGCAAAAGCAGTACCAGATAATCAGTTATTTTACTCATGTACTTATGTCTCTGCCTCACCACACTGCTGTGAAACTTTTGAAGTATCATGCTTTACTTGGTAGTAAATGCTGGACTTCAAAGGAATAGGAAATGGATGCTGAATGGCAAAGTGACCTTTTATTACTCCAGCTACAGTTTGTAACCTGGAACATGACAGAACATTTTTCATTCTATATAACAAAAAAAAAAAAATCCCACAAAGGATCACGCCTTCAAAGCAGCTTCAGTCCAAACATTACAGAGCAGTTTTGACAACATACTGAAGCCTATTTTCAGTATCTATTTCAGCATGGACCGGGGTGACAGGAGGTTAGAGCTCATTGCAGAAGTCTCTCTCTGGCTTCATTAGCTGTCATTATAGGCTCTGTCCTGGCCTCAGACATTGCCCTCTCACTGTCTCCAGATGTTTTCACTGGCAGAAACAATCTTCTATTTCTATAGGTAAGTGGCTGTCACTGTGCAAGGTGGGTAACTGAGGTCTCCCCAGCGGGCACTCTCTAATTTCAATCGTCACAACCCAGTGATACGTATCAAAATTTGGTGGCCGTTTTGGAAATGTATCTACTTGAATGATACAATTCTCTTGGGAATTGTCTCACCATGAGAATAGCCACCATATAACATCTTTTGTTCATGTGTTTCGTGAATTTACCTTCAGCTAGTGTAAAGCAAAAAGATTCTGGCAGAGGCTCAATATGAGCTATTTATGTGAGGCTTCACAGTGCCACCAAATGAAAGTAAAATAGTAACTTTAGACTGCAAGATAGGGTTCATAAGATATACTACAATAAGTATACAACACTAAAATTTTTGTATTACCTTGGGCACTGATTAGCTTGGAAAGTAATATGGGTCTATCAGTGCATCAATGCAACCCAGGAAGGACAGCAACGATTTGTGTTACTACACTCAAACTATTTTTGGGTGTAGTAAAAAAAATAGGCAATGACAGGAAAAACAATCAAAGACCAAAAAAAAATTGTTTAAAAAGCCCTAACAGTGAAGATCCCATCACTACTTAGACTTGGATTCTTGGCTTTAAGTCTTGCCAGAATTTCTAGTCTGGGCAAAACAAAATGAGCAGATATGATGCTTGTCACATCACCATTACTTACCTGCATTAAAATACAGCACTCTTGCCCTGTTTTGGCATGCTTAGGTGTCCCTGGGCAGCACGGGCTAAAGATAGGGAGGGAATTCAGCTCTCCCTGTCATACCCAGCACAGTAAATCTTGGCATCTCTCCTTGCAGGTCTCTGCTCACAGAGGCTGGCACTCCCCAAAACCTCCCCCAGGCTCAGTTGAGATCTTTGATCCAAACTCACCTCCTACCACCCACCCCCGCTCCAGCCTTTTTCTTATCTTTGAGGTAAAGGCTGCAGGGCCTGACCAAATCCTCTTATGCCAGGAATGCAGAAAGGATGAAGGTGTATTCAACAGCAAAGTAGGTGTGAAAGGACTTTGGAGAACAGGAAGAGTAAACTGCTGCATCCATATGATAACAAGCATGTCAAGCTGATGTAACACATTGGAAAAGAGTGGTCAGGAAGAGAAAGATAAAAGCCGGAGAAGAGAAAAAAAATATATCTAAAAGGGAAAATATTCAGCCATTTGAAAATGAAGAAGAATCTAACTGGAAAGAAACATATGCTAGGAACAGGTGAGAGAAATAGGAAAAATGGATGAAAGATCACAGTCAGAAATTCATACAAATTTGATAGCAAAGTGGCAGACTGAATGAAATGCTCAACAAAGCAAAATATTAACAGTACTGGCACCATATCCTATAACCACTTCAAGTATATTATGATGTGACTAAATGAGGGTCTATTTCCTTCTGCATTTCCAGAAATTGAGAACAATATGTAAAAGTGTGTCCAGATCAGGCAGAAAAAAAACCCCAATGGTAAAGAGGATAAGGCAGGACTGGTGACTTACCATGTTCTTTTCCTCATCTATAACAAATGGATTTAACACAGAAAAATTAAAAAGAAAACAACTATAATTGGATTAAACAAAAAGCAGGAGGATCTAGAAAAAAAGGTAAAAAATAAAGGATAAGGCAAAAATAGGAAATAAGGTAAAAATAGGATAAACATTATGGATTTTAAATCCTATCAACATTTCAACATGGCACTTTAGAAACAAGCTCTGAGTTTAATAATCCCATCTGTGAATTTCATCTCGCTTAGCTTGAGAGCTTCTCAGGTTCCTCAGTCAAAGGTTGCTCTGATGATATCCTTGACCCTGAAACATCTCAGCTTCCTCCCAGCTGGATTTAAGGGTCCCCACCGTCCTTGAGATGGAGGTCGGTATGTAAAAACAAAAAAACTTGCATCAGTAGTTTTACAAAATTCCAGATGAGCTACTCAAAGAGAAGAGCTGGAGAAAACCACCTCCCTGATGCTGAGAAATAAGAGAAGGCCACACTGCCAACATCACCCCAGGTGAAGCCAAAGAGTAGAAACTTCACTCCCCTCTTAGGCGGTGTTTTTTTAGAAAAATAATTTTTAAAGTGTTTCTCTCTACCTGGTGAGGAATAAAGCCAGCATTTTGGCTGGATATCAGAAAATTTGTAAACACAAGCATGGAGCTTCCATAACCAGCTTAAATAAAGCTTTTCTTCCAAGCATGCTGATACAGACAGTGTGTGGGAGACAAATTTAGACACCAGCAAGGGCCTGCACAGTAGAAATCCATCTGGCTACACTCAAAAATGGGCATTCACTGACTCAGACATGCTTTTACATTATATACTAGGCTATTTGGATGACAGTAAAACTGAGCCAGTCAGAAACATCATTATGTTTATATCTGCCAGTTCTGCCAGGATAAAGTTGGTACATCATTTATGAGTGTTCAGCATTCCACAAGGCTCACAATATGGGAAATTTATCTACAGCCTCCTGTACATAAATAAATATTGCATTATTTCCTATGCTGGTACTACTGATATTGTGTGGGAACAGATTTTGTCTTCCATCAGCAGACTGGTGGAATTTAATAACATTTCTGGTCATCCCATCCAACTGGAAAGACACATCACACCCATTACACTGAATGCCTCATCATCAGCTGACTATATAAATCTGAGAGAGCTGCAAACAGCAAGAGAGTGACAGAATCTTTTATTGAACATGGATACATTTTTCTTTGACCAATGGGAGTCTCCAGGGACTTAGAATTTATCAGCTGTGCACCAATAGTGCGTTTACTATAGCACATGACTCAATGAGAAGACGGACCTGAAGAGTTTGCAATCCAAGGTACTGAATTCCAGAAATGCTCTGGTTGAAATATTCACAGGCATAAAATTAATATGAGGTGTCTGCTGGATGTCCATGGAGAAACAAAGCAAGTGGAATATAACATGAAATTCAGAAGAACTACCATCACAGTTTTGCAGTCTGAAGGTTTCTCTAATAGCAACCGATACTAGCAGCAGGTAACAAGTTGTCACCAGATACACAATAGCAGTCAGTACCTCCAAGACTTTATTTCAGTGTATATGGTGAGTTTTTTTCTCTCAGTAACTAAGTCCACAGGATAAACTATATTGGCCAAAAGACTGCAAACCAGTTCATGGCCTTCTGCCTAGGACTTCATGGCCACTAGACATTACCTAAAGGCTGTGGCAAGTTCCTGCTTTCCATAAGTAGGTTCAAACTGGATTTAGCCCTGGAGCTGCCCTCTAAACAGTACCTCAGCTGTGGTATTTCCCCACTACTTCCACGTGGCATTTTAAGACATCTCAAATACTCCCATGATTGCAGAATCTGATTTAGATGGCAGCTGCTTTCTTTTGCCTTGGGTTACACCATTTCTCTTTGAATGTCTTCCCCAACACTCCTCAGAAGGGGACAGTACCTGCTGTGTTCCCACCTTCCCTCGCTCTCATCAGGGACTGAATTTGCTCCTAACCCAGATATGGGATCCTTGGGAAGCCAGAGGGATACTTACTCTTCCATGGGATCTCACTGAGATACTCACATGAGACTTTGGCCAAAGTCTCACCAAACTCCTCCCTTAATATTTTCCTGACTCTAGGTCCACTTTCAGCCATCCAAAGACTTGTCTTTTGCCTTGTGCTGCTTTACTCTAAGCTACTGCCTATAAGAGGAAACTCAGAAGCAGAAAATGAGGTACAGTTTCTGCCATCGAGCCTGAGAGATTCGTTCCTAGGGCCAGAACAATGCCATGACAGTAGCCAAAGCACAGCCAGCAGCTGCCTGCGCACGGGGAGCAGAAACCAGACAGAGAGAAGAGGAACAGAAGATGTAGAGGTGATGCAGAGCTTTAGGAAGCACCTAGTCAAAAATCCCTTACCAGGCATCCTTTGAGTTCAGTGGAAGTATGATTTCACTCCAGCTGCCACTCTGGCAGAAAGATACTGTGCTTCCTTCCTGTCCATTGAGATCTCACCTATTCTACCTGCTCTGAAGTGCTGCTCTATTAACCCTGCTCTGGATGCTGCCTTATTTTGATCTCTGTTCTTTGCATGAAGAATAGAGTACAGTACAGTAGAAATAAAATCAGTTCAAAGTCTAAGACAGTGCAATAAAAGCAGAGCACATTCAGGTAGAAGAACCTGTTCTTAGCTGATGCAAGCTAATAGGAGCCATGTAAAATTCCAGCCGTTTCCCTGCAATCCTCCAATACTCTGTTTCAGTTATGTGAAGATATCAGAAAGGCTGCTGAAATTTGATAATACAGTAAATCTGTTTTTAAAAGAGGCTGAGTTCTAGGATCATCCCCATTTCCTTTGGAAATCCCGTGTGTTATTTCTGAACCTGCAGACACCATTATGTTTTTTTAATTTAATTAAATTCCAATAAAGCTGCTTATACTGGAAACAATAAAACTCTTTCTACCATGTCACTCTTCCTTCTTTAACACACATACAAAACACACAGAAGCCTCAAGAAAGCTCCAGGCACTCTAAGAAAAGAAATAACCAAATACCACCAAATATTTAATTTTCTATGCCGGAAATGAGAAACAGGTGTAATTAAAATAACACTTTTTAAATTAAGTGACCTCTCTTGACCAACCATCTGTGAATAATTCAGATTTTTTTCCCATTATTACTGCAAAATTAAAACTAGGGCATATAAATGACGAGATTCTCTTTAACTATCTTTAAGCACCAGCAATATATATTTTCCACCAGTTAAAATCCTTAATGATACCAAAAATCTGTCAAGCATAACTCCCCTAATTCATTTGCCTGAAACCATCAATATTTTATCATGCATTTGCAGTTGGCTTTAATTTAACAGTCCAGGTTACTAATCAAACAAAACACCCAAGTCATTAAAAGTTAGCGTGCCATTTAGAAAGTGCATTTCACGTTTATTAAAATATCTTTCATGGAGCCATTAGAAGGCTAAAGTTTTAATTACAATCAGATATTTAGTTCTACTTCAGTTATGCTTTTGGCACTCTCTTGCAACTGCCTTGATTAATCTTCCAGACAGAGCTCATCCATTACCTCCTGAAATTATTTTCCTCTTAACTTCTTCATAATTCATCTTTTTTCTTCCCCCCTCCAAACATGTAAAATGCATTAAAAAGGTGTGCACAATACCTGCCTGAAAGATAAGTCATTAGAAAGATTCCATTTCAAATGCAATTTATTCTCAAAAGTACCAAATAGCCATAATTCAAACAGATGTATTGAAATTGAAATGTAGGTTTTCTTGTCTTTGTTGTCATTTTAACTATTTTCCTACAAATGAGAGACTAATCTGTGCTACTCTTTCTCCTGTCTCAGATTTTGAAATATACAGTTCAGCTGAATTTTGCCTGGGTAATTCTGAGGGCATCTCAAGCTCACATGGAGTCTCTGTCATAGAAAATTTCACATTTTTTTCCTCCTCTTTATTATAATGGTCATATTGCAATACATTTTACCAAACTTCTGCGCTGAGACCATTTCAATTTCTCTTTTCTATCCATTTTAACTAACATAATGTGAAACCTCAGTCAGCAGTAATGAGAAAATACTCTCATGTTGATTGATATTTTAGAGCTAAACAGACACCTACACCATGTTTTGCAAAGTTCCACCCTAAATGGATGTAAAATTTCAAGGGCCGAGGAAACAAATTTGGAGGAATGAATCTGACACAGAGATCTCTCTCATTTCCAGCTGAGCTTTGAAATTTCTCCTGGATCTCGCATAGAGACATTCAAATCCTCTAAATTCCACATTTCTCATTCTACATGCTTTTTTGTAGCAGGTGTAGACAGATTTGGATTACACACACAAAAGGAAAGCCTTAAAGAAACCCAAATGGACAGCTGAAGATCAGGCTCGTCACCCACTGGTTTAGATTCTTAGGTCCATTGTATATTACAGCCCCTTCTCCACAGCTCAACCTCATCTTCAGACTGAACAGATCAGAGAATGGTCTCCCTAGACTCTGTTATGCATCATCAGCCTTCAATTTATCCACAGCTGTAGTAAATCTATTGAGAAACAGACTGGAGAGATCTTGCCAGCCCTCTCCTCCCCCACAGCTCCGACTGCCTACTTCCAGGAGTCTCCAGGGGAGAAGAGGCTGGCCTATGTCCCATGCCCACAGCCAGAGCAGGAGACACAGATCACCGGGGAGAGGTTTAGCCATGTTCCCAGCACAAGGCTCACAACAGCACCACATGAGCCCTTAATCTGCCCCTCCTCCTTCATCAGCTGGATCCAGGGCCACATCTACCTGCAGAAGGAAAACCTCTATGCTCCTGTTGGTCTGAACCAAACACAAGTCAACATCTCTCCTACCACAGCATCTCACTACAACATTGAAGCTTGGTATTTCACACCAGCAGTGATCATATGGTGAGAGGCAGGGAAGAGAAGGGATTCAAATAAAGGCTTCTACCCTCATTCATGTTGTCATCAGAATTAGCTCCAGGCAGACTCCAGGAAGAAAGCTGCAGAAACATTTCAAATCTCAGGCACTTAGGCAGCAAAATGGGAGATGCTTGAAGAGTCTCCCTATGTGGCCCGTGTACAGCACTGTCTGTGTTGCACTGAAAAGCCTGCCTTTGTTGTCTTCAGTGCTGGAGATTATTGATTTCTTTCTTTTGAACCTATCCAATCCATTTTTAATTGGAAAATACAGCAAATTTCTTTAAGCAGACCCATTTAGGGCACGTTTAAAGGGGTTTTCCGTTACATTCTTAAACGACATTTGAAAATATAAGTTAAGAAATGGGAGAATATAAGGGGGAGGAAGGGAGATAGAGAATTATAGCAACAGATGAGAGATAAACGAGATACGGTGGCTACTAGTAACCCCAGGTCTCTGATGCCGGTCACAGGCTCCACACGGACCCAGGAAATAGCGGAGGAGCAGAGCTATTTCTAAAAGAAAAGGAAAGAAGCAGGTTGGGCTGAACGATGTCCCCTCGCAGAGAGAAGCGCATGTTTAGGACTCGGGCAGGTTTTTCCCCCGCGGGCGCGCTCCGCGCGGGAAGGGAGCGCTGCGAGGCGGAGCGCGGTGCTGCAGCACCATCTACCGCCGGCCGCCCGGCTGCGGGGACCGCACGGACCGCCGCGCCCGAGCCCCGCCCGCACACCGTCAAACACACCCGCTCGTAGCCAGGCGGGCCACGGAAAATTCCGGCTCAGGATGTGGAGCACGCAGCTGCGGCAAGAGGAATGCGAGAAAATGTAGGGCTCTTCACTGTTCTTTACAAATGTGAGCGGCAAAAGTTTTGGTTTTGATACTGATGATACTGTGTTGAACTAGTCTCAGGAAAAGGATTTGTATCACTGAGTATTCGAGACACTAGACTTTTTGAGGGAAAACTTTTCTTTCCTTTAACTTTTTGAAAATATTGCTCCAATCCTCTTCGGTGCTTGAGACTTTGTCATCATATAAATTGGTTAGATTTACTCCCCAGCAGAACACTGAGCAATAATAAACTGAAATTATGTTTAAGATCCTCTCCATACAGGACATAAAAGACAATTTCTGCAGTGGAACCATTTCAGAGAAGCCAGGGACTTACCCTTACCAATACACATCCTGAAATCCTGTCCTCACTGGAGTGGAGTGTTACTGCTGATTTCAATGGGACCATGATTTCTTTCAGTCCTCCTCCATCTCATCATGGCAAGTGCCAGATGCTGATATAACTTAACTGAAGCCTCCTGTCATATGTACTGCACTTCACTAAATTCACAGGTGTGCCAAAAAATGCAATCTACTGGAGCTCTAGGCAGCACGATAGAGCTGAACATAGGAAGAAAACTGACTGCCTTTCATACAGGGCCTCAGTATTGACAGCTGATTGCTGTACTTCATTTAAGTGAAACAAAATCTCAGAGAAGCATATTGACTAGTCTGTGAATAAAAATCATTGCATAGCTATAAAACTGAAAAACACAGACTTTTCCTGACAGCAATATTCCACTGTCCCTTAAGAGGGCTAGGGCTCACAGAGATGATACTTTAATGATTAAAATTTTATTTTCCTCTTAAAAATATCTTCATTTTCTTGTAAGTAGCAGAAAAAGGGCTGCTAAACCAGCTAGAGGTGGATTTATTCCTCTACTTATAGAGCATCTTTTCAATATGGCCCTTATCTCTGAAGACTTTCACACCATAATAGCAAAAAAAAAAAAAAAAAAAAAGGATGGTAATATTTTTGGTAATAATATATGTTAATTTAAAGAAAATCCAAACCTAAACATAATAACCAGAGACCAACAAAAGTGCCAGTTGCTCTTTTGCCATAGGTGGATATACTAAAAGGAGTGGAAAGCATCAGTTCTTCTTTCTTTACTTCTTATCTTTAGTGGTAAGAGTAAAGGAATCTAACACAAAAACAAGGGAAAATCTAATGTGGAACTAATGCAACATTTACCAGTTATTATCTGATTATTGTTCCTGATGATATTTTCATTTCTCTAATCTTTAATCTTCTTGTATGTAGATTGAAAGACCTTCAGGGCAAGACTCTTTCTACATCTCTGCGTAACATCTAACACAGTGAGATCCTGATCCTCCCTCTAGCCTCCAGAAACTTATGAAATTAAAATATACAAGTGATAAGAGTCTCCAAGCTTGACTCACTGAAGAGTTTGGGAAATACAGTACTTAGTTTCTAGGTACTTTGCCATCTAGCAGAACTGGGAGTCCATAACAGGTGCCCAGGTTCTGCTGACCTGGGCAGATGCAATTGCAGCATGGATGACTGACCAGTGCCAACACATAACCAAGAATATACTAGTCAGGAACTGGATGATCCTGAAGATTTCTGCCAGCCTTGATGATTCTATGAAGCATTAATGGGAGCCTGCAGGTCCCCACACCTCCCTGGCAAATCTGTATTGTTGATGATAGGCTCAACAGAACCATGTGCATGCACATTACATCAGAGCACACACAGTCACAGATAAGCCCTGTGTTTCTAGAACTCAAACAGTTCTCACTAAATGTCAAACTGTGTCTAAAAACGAGGTGCTTAGCCCAGATGCTGCTCAAGCAGAGCAGTGTGGTTCCACAGCCCCACAGCTTCAGGGCACAGACATGCAAGTAGGAGTCGTAAGGTGGGAGATTCAAAAGAGGATTGTATGTGTTAAACCAGAGACCTGCTGCAAGGAGCATTGCCCCTGTCTGCTCAACCTTCAGCTCTCCCCTGCATTAAGGAGCTAACCCTTTATGATGGAACCTGGCCACAAGTCACACCTACCAAAGAGAGATTTTGGTACAACTTTCCTCATGTCCCTTGGGAATTCAAACTCACATAATAGATGTGCAGCATCCAGGGCCAGGATGGTGTCAAAACCACAATACTGAAGCTGTTCTGTTTTTTCAAGGAATACTTACATATTCCTTGGGCCACAAGAACAAAAAAAAAAAAAAAAAAAATCCAGTTATACCCTTAAAGTTTAAACTCAAGAGAAAAGAACAAATTATTTTTCTAATGAATACTTTGATGTTCAATTGTTGGGATTCATTAATATTAATTGTTGTGTTTAAAGCCAACTATCTCAGAAGTCTTTCTGAATATTACTTCCCCCTGTAAGTAAAAAAATATTGTCATAAAAGTTCTGGTAGCCATCAAAGGGATATATAAGCTGAGAAAATACAGATGCAAGACCTCCACAAAATTATTTGTCTTTTCCAACAGTTCTAGGAAAGTTTCAGAAACTTTGACTAGGGATTGATTAAATAGTCATTTAGTGCATGATGCATTGTAGAGAGTTTAAATCATGTTCAAAGCAGACACAGGAACATAACTTTAAGTTTCTAGAGCATGCATTTCTTTGAGGGCGAGATACTGCCACTCCCATATTTTATGAGTATAGCAGCATACCACTTTCATGCAGGAAATGAAATTTGCCTTCTTCACCCATTAGTATGTGGTTATATGTGATTATAAGACCACAAGAAGATACCTGATAGAACAAATTAAAAATGAAAAAGTAAAAATTTTTTTAAGAGACAATAAAACCAATAACAATGCAGGGAGATGACTTCTGCCAGTTGGTCAGCCACAAAAACTGTGGAAGGCAGAAAGGTGTGAGCCAGAGGCCCCCTCCCTGCTGGGCTCCCATCAGGGCTACAGTGGAAAATAAAACTCTGCAAGCCCACAGCAAGTGAGCTGCAGAAGACAAAGTGGAGTTTAGATGAAGAAGTATCAGACAAATAAATCTATACAAAGCTCCATTGCCCTGATGGGACAACACTATGACAACTACACAAACTTATTCCAGGAGGGCTGGATGACTACGCTGATTCAAACAGAGATAGTTCAATGCTCTTCCTAGATTTGCAACAAAAGATTTGGATATTTTGAGAATTAAAATATTATAGCAAGAATCATTGCTTTTAAAATCCAGGTAACACACAGAGCCAATTTGTGCCTAACAGCTACTCAAATACCTCAGGAGCATTTGCAGTATTCAGAGTAAACACAACAAAGATGTTGGAAGAAGCAGAGTAACAGCTACTAGCAGGTGGTCCAGCAAATAAAATAATTTAATCTCAGCAACCATGTACTTGAGACTGACAGCTCTCCATCCTTGGTGCTTCTGAGCAGTGGGGAACACTGGCTGAAGGGCTCTGTTAAACTAAGATAATACAAGATGTTGTCTAAATGTCAAAGATTATGTTATTTTAGAGGTCACAGTATACTTCAGAAACACCCAAGGAAAATGCACGAGTGAGGATAATGAAATTTGTTTTAAAAAAATAAACAATAAAACAAACAAAAAAAGCCCACTAAAACACTTTCCCTGAAGAGCAGTCAGCAAGAGGTTGTGCAGTTGTGCAGACAAGTCAATGGTAGAAAGCAATTCATGGTGAAAGAAATACTAAGGTCAGAAATACTAAGGCTGGTAGGGAGCCAAAGCATAAGAAAACAGCCCAGTAATATGAAATTAGACTGGAAGGCATTTGGAATTAAAAATATATATAAACTCAGGTAAATGGACATGCCAGCAATACCATTTT
This sequence comes from Chloebia gouldiae, assembly GCA_003676055.1. NCBI lineage: Eukaryota > Metazoa > Chordata > Aves > Passeriformes > Passeridae > Chloebia > Chloebia gouldiae. The sequence goes on along the minus strand of QUSF01000004.1, from coordinate 20,090,194 downwards.
AACTGGCTTATAAATCATTACTCATGGTTTGCGAATGTCAAGAAACAAAGCTAGTAATAGTACTAGACTGGATAATCAAAGTTAACAGTCAGTTAAGGTGATATTAATTGTACTTGACTGATGAGAAGGGGCAGAAGAGTGAATAGCTAGCAGAGGGAAAATGTAAAATTTGATGCCTGCTAAATGAGGCATGATGAATAATGGTTTTTCTTGTCAAAACCACTGCTAGATTCCCCTCAAGCTGTGAGCGGGTATTCAGGAACACATGTCTGGTTTTAACCAGGGGTCTGATCATTCTCCTAATAAAAGCAACAAAAAATATGATAACTGATGCAAAAAGGAGCTGAAAAAGACCAAGATAATGTCCTACAGCCACAAGCTGAAATTCCATCTTATTTCACAAAATGTACATCCAAAGCAAGTTAAAAACAATCCAGGGAGGGTACCTATTATCTTGCATGAACAGACAGCAGTTGTTGACAGGAGTTAATAGCATTTCTCAAGAAACTGGGCTTAATCTGTTTTTTGTTGAAACATTTTTTCCATGTATGTATTAAGAATAAGTAGAATTTCTGACAATATTCTCTCTAAACAAAACATTAAAAGTGGATATCACCTAAATAAAATATACAGCAGAAATGTAAGTCATTCAGATCTTAGGATAAGGTTATTCAGAGAGTTAATATCAGTGGTTTGTGTTTATCTTATTTGCTAAATCTTCCCAGAGCTTGTTCAGCTGTTAGCCTGCTCTATTTATATAAGCAGTTGTCCTGTTACAATGTGCATGAGGCTGAATTGCACTTTTTTGGGGAGCAAGGCAGAAACAATTGTATGTGTTGACTGCAGTCTGATGTATTCTAAAACTGCTCTCAGTTCTTGTTTTAGAGAATCAGGACATTTCCTATCATTATTATAAAAAATGAAATTATGGCAGGGCAACTAATAAATCATTACTCTCTTTAGTTTTCTTGTTATGCACAACTCTGTCCAATTACTGGGTCAAGAGCCCCAGGTGTTGTGCACACAGAAACTTCCTCCACACAACAAACCAATAAAGAGGCTGAGAGTCATATGCAGAACAGAGATGTGCAATAAAAACAACAATGCCTGAGATTCATTCCCTCCATCAACTACTTTTCAGATGTTTTTTTCTCTATTGTTGCTGAAGCAAACTGATGTTTAACAGCAGGCTGCAGAAATAATTTGGGCACAGAACAAGCAAGGCACGTCCTGGGGATAAACTGCTGAGCGAGCATAGCCACAGACCCATCAAGGTCCCACTGATTCCAATGAAGAAAACACTAAGCAGCAAGGGCTATGTAGCTATGTGGCATCCACATCCAAACTTTTAAATCAAAAGTCAAAAAGAGCCTTAGCCAGTCGTTTATTACAGAGCTTCTTACATCTCATCTAAAGCAGCTACTATGACTACCTTGAAGGACTGTGAAACTAATAGATCCAGTGATTGCCCAGATTGCCAGGCACATAAAGGAAATAACTTTTGAGAAATAGAAAATTTAGGACTCCCAGCCCACTAAATCACGGGATTGGAAATGAGACCACATCACCACCAAGTTCAGACCAAAATTCAAACTTCAGTCAAATTTAGAGGGACTAAAAGTAGAAGTTCTAATTTAGATTAGATAAATTCATAAGCTCAAGTGTCTGTAAAGTCTGTTTATGAATCATGCTAATGGCATCTATTATACAAGTGTACAGTGCCACTGAGATCAGTGAGGAGACCTGAAGATCTTACAGAGCCCTTCCAGCCCTTGCAGGCAACACGAGGCACAAGTAGAGGTCAGGCTGAAAAGCAGGAGGGACTTATCCACAGAGCAGGACAAACCCAGCACCCAGCTACAATGTAAATTCAAAGATGCCACCAGTCATGTGTTAGTACTAATTAACTGATCCCAGGAACCTAACATTTGACAGCTTACTTTCACTGTCTTTGCAGCTCTATGGTTAGCCAGTTTTTTCTAGTCCAAGAGCTCAGCTATACTGCTGGAATACTCAGGGTACTACCTCTGCCAAGTTCTTCTCACTGCAGAGGTGCCTCCAGGCTGTCCCTACAATGATCTTGTAACCACAATTCCTTTCTCAGACATAAACATGTCTTCACACACACCTACAGCCACAAGCCCCATTTAAACACTGCACCTTCTCCCTCCCTCAGACACAACCTCCCAGAGCCAGGCGAGATGCTCCAGCATCTACCCCACCAAGGGGAAATGCATCAACAACACTTAACAGATGACATGGAAGCCTCTACCTCCTGACCACCTATATTAGGAGAGGTGACAGATGAAGCTCTAGCCTGGGTGTGTGCCAGCGGAGGAGTCTGGCTTTGTGGGCAGCGTCTGAGTGACAGAACAGGCAGAAATGTGCATGGGCCCCATGGAGCCTGCTGCTCAGAGCACACTGCCATGCATCATTCAGAAAGAAGACACTGCATGCTATTACAGCCTTCTATCTAACAAAGCCCATGGTGAGGAAAGTAAATACTTACTACCCAGGCAGTAAATAATTCAAGGTTTTGATATCCCCTATTTAGCAGAAGTTTTATTTTTTAACTTACACTTTTTTTTCTTTTTTTTTTTAATTGCAATGCTTATGAAAGTAAAAACACTAGCACTGGAATGACATAAACAAATTCCATATAAACTTGTAAGCAGATTCCTACAAACAGTTCCTCAGCCCAGCCTGAAATACCCCTGCTGATCCTATGCAAAACCTTCCAGTTTCACACAACTGCCTGCTGTTGATGTGACCTTTCAAAGATGTCAAGTTGAAGTGAATTACAGAATAGTTCAGTACACCTCAAACAGGCACTGGGAAGAAAGCACAGCAGTGTGTGTTGTTCAGGAAAGGGGAAAGCACTATTATGTATGTGCCTTGCTGGAAACCAGCCCTTCATTTCTTTCTAACAACAGGGTCTCCCATTCTGCACTCATTTCTGCAAGGAGCATACATTGGTTGGTTTAATAACATCAGTGTAAGCAACACACAAAAAAAGGGGAACTTTCACTGCTTTTTGATTTCGCCCTCCTCCCCCAGCCCGGCTTGTATATGAGATTTCCCTCCCCCTCCTCAATCACTTTATGTTGATTTTAGCAATATGCCTCTTACAAAAAGAGGTGCTGAAGTTGATTGGGACCCTTTGCAGGTCATCTAGTCCATCCTCTGCTCTGCTACAGATTTCTAATCTCTGTGTTACAAGCATGCAAAAGCAGAACATATGCAGGAGGTATTCATCCATTAACTTTTCAAAGGACTCAAAAGCCTTCTAGCCTATTAACTTATCCAGACAACATACTTTTCTATTTTTCCACCAGAGAAAAAAGAAGGTGCCTTCGTATGGCACCATGAGAAACAAGCTACAGCAAATTCCCATAAACTCACAGTGGGGATCACCCCTCGACCATGAACATGCAGAGGCAGGCACAAATGAAGGCTTTGTAAATTCACGTACTTAGCACGGTCTGTTGTCAATGGTAAAACTACTGAGAAGGGCGTACTGCCACTAGGTGTCATCTGCCAGAAACTGCAGCAATTAAGTCACTATCTGTAAATGGGAATACACCATTTGCAGTTCCAGCTCCTTTCCCTGAGAGTACTTTTAATAGAAACTGTAAAAAAGCCCCCATGTAAGAGCTGTCCTTACCATGTGCTCACACAAGCGTGGGCTGAGGGTCTTCTTGTGGAGGTTCTTGGTGGGGTGAAGCAGGGACAATGTTTATGTGTGAAATTTTTGAGAGAATTGATGGATATTTTTTTATTTTCAAACCAAGATGAACATTTATATCATTGAACTAATATGTAAACACAATATACCAGCCCTGCAGTAAAAAAAGAAAAGTACGTGGGCAACATGCCTAAAAACTGTCAGAAAATGGGGCTCATGCAGATGAGCTGAAGCCAGGCTGCGAGGCTTCCCACCCACTCACAGCAGAGGGCTGTGTTGGGCTGAGCAGAGCCGGGACTGGCAGCCAGGAGACTTAGACAACTGCAGGGGAAAAAAGAGGTTTTAAGCAGAAACAAATCCTCAGGTCGCTCACAGTAGGACAGGGAAGAATCAGGAAGGACCAGTATGACCTCCTCTCATCTTCCCCCTCAGAGCACTGGAGGTCCTGCCATCACTTCTGCTTCATCGCAGTAATTCACAGTACATTGTGAACTCTGGGACATGCAACCCATCCTCCCCTGAAATAAGCTTACTTTTCCTGTGGTTTCACCCATTTTCAGTTCTAAACATTAATTTATTTTGTTACACACATTTATTCCAGGAGAGAGTGGCTCCTTTGCTGCCACTGTATAAATCGATTGTCCGCCCTTTGCCATAGGCACACAGGCATTTCTGCTCGCTCCACTACAAAAGGGATACATCAGCACTGACAGTGTTTCTGGGACAAATGTTATGGATGATTAGAAACCCAGGAAGTGTAAAGCAAATGCAAGGAAATTGAGCTGTTATCTAAGAAAGGTGCTACAACATATCCTTTAAAACACCACAGATTCTGTGTACCTGATAGAACATGAAATATTTCATTTCAGTGATATAAGGTGGGATATTCTGAGATATACACTGTATATCACTGTATGCACTGTTGCTATAACAACATCAGGAGTGTTACCATCACAGCATTAAAACTGGAGATATTTGTGATGGAACTTGATTCATAAGCAAAGAGACAGAAGCCTAGAAGGCTGTCATGAGCAGAAGCCTGAGGTCAGATCAAACATGTTTAGGGGAGGAGGGGGAAATAGAACTGCAGGAACTGAACAAGGCAAAATCAGCATTAAGTGGTTGCAATGACCACTCAGCCCAAACAACTGCCTAGCACCAATGCTGCTTCATCATAACAGATTCATTTCCTGTAATGACAAAAGGTGTCCCATGTCAACATGAGGGAGAGCTCTGTTTCACCTCTTGCACGACTTATGCACATTATGCTAACCTTCAGTGTAAGAGGTGCTCATTTAAGGGCAAGCTCTTCTGTTCCTGGCATATCTTTGGAAAGATGAGTTCTTATTTTGCTCACTGTGACATGTTGATACTCTGAAGAAATTACAAGTATTGCGGTCTAGATAAATCTATTGGTGAGCAGCTGCCTCTCATGTATTTTTGAGAAGTAATAGTTCTGGTGTCTCCTGGAGTTCTATCAAGGGAGCTCTTTCCTGGCAATAACATGAGGCAGAACATCAGCAGAGAGATGTTCAGTCTTTATGGCACTTACTGTTGAGCGGGCTCTGTACCCCACTGCTATTTTCATTGTTGAGTCACCCAAGTACTGAGGCACTTCTCACAGGAACAATTTGTATAGAAACCTATTTTGAGAAGGATAAGGTTCACTCTCAGAGGTACAGTGATTGCACATCAGGCAACTCAGGCCATTCTCAAATGAATCACAAAAATCTCCTCACAAGGGTAAATGTCAAGATACACCGGCCATGAGTCACAGCTGTCATCCTCCCTCTGTTCTGAAAGGTTTGAATCCTTATGAATTGTCATTGAGACTGAGACAGAAGCATGGTGCTGCTAAACTTGAAACACTGGAATGAAGCATTTCCACCATCATTTAGATGGGTCTGTCCTGTGGCTCTATTTCAGGCAACTCAGTTAGCAAACAGGGCCAGAAAGGTGAAAATTTATATAAATAGCAAGAACTGTCAGAAACTCAGTATCCCACAGCAGCAGTATATTTCAAATCTCAAGTCTTATATGAGATAAATCTCATTTAGAGGTTGTGGATTACTGTCTCCATTTTTATTTTCCTACACATCCAGTATAACCTAGGAATGGGGATTAGTCTGAATATAAACAATCTAATCAAAACAAAAATTAGGCAGCGTGAGAAATTGACAAGATGATACATATTTTTCAACCATCTTATAAAAAGGGTGGGTCTCATTCAAGAAATACAAATCAACAACCAAAGTCAAATTTAGCAGTGCTGCTTGTTTTTTCAGATAAAACTAGTCTGTTCATGCCAGCCTGATACACACAGTGATATGCTAATCTCAAACAAACTAATTCCACTGTCACAGTTTGAGGGTTTGAATAATTTGCAGCTAAATTCATTGACAGTTTACAATGAAGCTTAATTGGCTCTAGATTATTGCACTGTATTTTGTACACCTGGCTTTGTTTTAATTTCAGTTAGCATTGCTGACATTGTAATCCTGTTATTGCTATTATGCTGGCAAGGAGCAAGTGTTTGCACATATTCTCTATCTGCCTCCAGAACACAAGCTCCATGACAGGCCACAAGGTTCATCACTACTGAGCTGACCATCCCTCAATATTACATTCAGAAAGCAGCAAGCATGGGCCAGTGCAGATTCAAGCTCCTCATTTCAGTGCTGACCGCTGTGAGCACCACAGTCGAGACAGCTGCTTGCAGCATCAGCAGCCATCCCTGGCACTGCAGGGTGTGCCAACAAGGGACGGGCACTGCCCTGGCACGGCACCACCCACATCTGCTTAACTTCTTGCTTAACAAGAGGAGGTGAAGTGGCAGTGGAGTCACTAACGTTATTAATCAATAACCACTCATTAATTTCATAAACGCACATTCCCCTGTGCAGGAGAATAGATGGAGCAGGGACATTATGAACTCACCAGCACCTGGTGATGTCTCAGGTTAGACAGGCACCAGTATAGTTCAACAAAGCAGATGCTGCTGATCTGCACGATTGGTCCTGCACTTGGATAGGACAAGAGCAAAGCCATATCCAGTGTAATTTTTTCTGTGGAATTCAGATTTTACTATCCTAATATTGCCATTTTGCTTTTGTCCGTTCATCAAAACAAACCACTTATTGACTTTAAAACCCACAAAATGCAGAGAAGTAAAAGTTGCCTCCCCCTTACACCAGACTAACTTAGACCCTTAGGAAGCCCATCATTACACTGCCTGAAGAAAGGTAATTAAAGGGGACTGCACCAGCCAGTGTGCTCCAGGTCACCTCAGCACTGGAAGCACAGGCTGGAACAGTGTCACACACTGGTCCTGTCTGCAATAAATAATTGAGAGTATTGCTCAAGAGTAGCTAAATACTTCAGATCAAGCAATCAGGTAAAATACTTTCTAGATTAGACATAAAACCACAGCACAATTAGGAACATACCCAGGCAACACTGTGGATGGCCAGTAAACACATCTGACACAGTAAAACAAACTACTTCTGCCACATTTCACCATGTAGGCAAGATTTATATAGACTTTTGAAAACAACAAAAGCAGGTATTTGTTCCTTCCCCACGCTAAATACTTCTGATAAAATTAGCCAGCAACCTGGTTGTACAAGCCTTCCCTGACAATTCCCAATTATTAATTCAAATTCCCCTCACAATTATTAATTAATAAGAACAATTATTAACAATTAGACCTCTGTTAATATCCAGAAGCTGTGGCTGGGAGAAGGCACTAAGTGATAATCAAGAGTAATTTTATGGCAGACCAAGCCAAAACAACATATGGACCCTGGCTCATCAGGGGAGCTCCTAAATAATCTGTAACTAGCACTCCACAGTTCTTTCCTAACCAAAGTATCCACAGCTACTGTATGAAAATTACTTCAGCAAACACAGGTGTATATTGAAATGCTGAGAAAGCCAAAAGTCTTGGGCTTTATTTTTTTACAGGGTATGCTAAAAATCAGACCAAATAAAATCAGAACAGTAGGGTAATAAATATGGAGAGGATATCCATAAGGTAAGTATTACTATCCTTGCCTCAATAGCCTTAAAACAAGGAGAGATATAACCAACCAACTTATAAAATGGGATGAATTAGGAAACAGACTTTCAGTACAGTCGGAAAGAGCACAAATTTAAAATAGCATGGAAACTGAAAGTGAAAACAGTGAGCAAAGAGGTGAAAAGGCCAACAACAGAACAAAAGCAGGACAACAGAAAAGAGCAGTCTTGTCAATTGTTGTCTTCATAAAAATAGGAATTCTGTCTCCATGACATCATTAAATTAAACACAACAACAAAACTCCAACAAACAAATCTGCAGAATTTCAAGGCTGAAAAGACTTCCCCCCTCCTCCTTCTTTTTCTTCCTTTTTTTTTTTTTTAATTAAGAACGGCTTAACCTCACTTTGTTTATTAAAGATTTTGACTGTGCAGAGCCTGCACTTGGGTGTGCCTTGTTTGGCACCGAGTTGCAATACAAACAAATTCCAGCTGTGATGCATGAAAAGCTTAGAAGCAGCAGAGAGCTTAATGTCTCTAATTAATGTCTGTTTGGACCTAAAATGAGGCACTGGAGACCCCCGATAAACTTTGGCATGTAACACATTTCAAGGGGAATCAGGAACCAGATAAATAGGAGTTTGTCACTACCATGCTCTGGCTATATTTGCAAATGGGAGATGGTGATGAGACCAGAGTATTTTCTTCTGTGCTGTGCCTAGGCATCATCAATCTTATGTCTCCCTTTTACTGCATAACAGGTCAAGAAAAGGAGAAAGATGTGAAAGAATATCATGTTCCAATTAGCTTCAGAACTTTAAGCACTGCAGCTATGTCCAGATTTGACGTGACACATAAACCACCTAAAAGTATGGGTTTGTTCCCCTGTAACAGGTTTTTCAATGCCAATCTGCTTTTCAAACAAAACATGGCTGAAAGTCAGCTTTAAGCGAGGATAAAAAAGACCAGGTTTATTAAAGCTTTCATTAAACCCACAAGTCATAAAATAATCATAACCTTTCTGGTCTCCGTGCATCACAAAAAGTTCTTCTACCACTGCTCAAAAGCTGAGTGCATTTGTGGGCACAGGCAATCCTCACTTAGGTTGCCATCCTCAGAGCACAGACCTTCACATGACTCCATATTCTCCTGCTGAAGCTTCACTGGCTGTGGGCACAATTAAAGGCACTGTACAAGTATTATCTGCCTGAACTTACAGTCAAGAAGCCACGGTTTTTACTCCTGACATCAACACCCCTCCTTACCAAGCAATGCTACACACTTCCACGCTTCTGTTCCCTCACCTAGTTCTCATTACTGCCTACTTGCTCAGGCTTGACCACAAATACGTAGATCCATAATAAAAACAACCTTAAGCCACCGTTCTGTTATGTTGCACACCTCCCACCTTTCACAGGTATCAGGAACACACCACAACAGGTCTGGCTCTGAGGCCCACCAGTTCTCACCTGCAGTGCTGGCATGGTCACCAACCACATGCTCCCCAGTCCCCAAAGATCCTCTGAAGCCAATTCTAGAAAACAAAACAGCAGTTGAGGCTGGCCAGGGACAGCAAGGTGGTGGTAGCTAACTAAGAAGATCCTATAGAAAAAGGGTTATTTCAGCTTCTTGTGCTTAAGAAGAGACCCAAGACAGCCAGCATGTGGCAGCAAATGTGTACAGTAGGATACAGCATAGAAATAGTATTCTCACAGAATGCAAAAATTAATTACCACGGGGAAAAACAAAATAGACACAGAGTCTTGGGTAAGTCAATGTAAACCAGAAAGTCAGTTCCTTCTGTTCTGTTCCCAAAGCAAATCAGACCACTGTGAACAATGCACAAATCCTTCAGCAGAAACTGGCCAGCACAGGGTTGGCTCTAACTCAGCACACCTATTTAACCAATTTCCTCTGCTGCCCACTGGTCACGGCCTTCAGAAGGGGCTTCTAGGAAAAAGGAGTCAGTAACGCCTTCTGGAAGGCTCCATATCCCCTGAGAAGTAGTTTGTGAACAGCAACTGTTGACCTCAGACACCGATAATCATTGCAATTATCAATTATATATATAGTGGCTCATAATGAAAACAGAATTTAATGACCAAAACATTCAATACCAGGTAATCCCATCTTTCAAATTATCACCAATTTTTCAATATCATATCATATTAAATGGCCCATACTTCAGATCAGGGTTGAATCATCCTGTTACCTGACCAGAAGCAGGGGAAAAGGTATGGAATTAATTTGTTTGGCTCTTCGTTATGTCAAAAGAGATTGTGTTTAGCACTACTACACATCTGCAGGAATTAAAAATCTGGTATTTATTCTCAGTTATCCCTCATTACCTTCCACTTCTTCAGTTGCTGCCAAGCTCTGTGTTAAAGCTAGTGGAAATCAATGTGCAGAAGATGAGCAGTAGGAATCTTTGTTCCCAGTTTTCCAGTCCCACCCCTCACATTTGGGTTGCACTGCAGGGTGTGCATGGGGTAGCACCATCAGCAGAGGCGCACCATGGAGGTGGCAGTGCAATAAATGCCCAGGTAAGGGTGAGGCATTAATAAGGATAAGACGGAGTTTCATCTGACTTTGAGAAATCTCAAACAGTATCATAAAGCTTATGGGAGTAAGCCCTACTTGAACACCATCCCAAGGAAGGCAAGAAGCGTTTTCCACACAACTCCCTAAGCATAGTCTGAAGTGCAATCTAAATTGAGAGCAACTTTTAAGGCAGTTTGGCAGAGATACACTCTTTATGAAGTACAGCAAATGGACTCTCACCAGAAAGCATATTTTAATTTTATTTTTCACTGAAGTTCAATGTACCTAACTATAAGAAATAAGGTTAAAAAAATCTCATGGAAGTGCTCTGAGCTGCCACAGACAGCTATTTGCTGTGCTGTAGTCAGCTCAGGCTATCTGAAGTTCTCAGCGCTGTGCAGAGCTGAACTGTTAAGCCAAGGACCTTGCATCAGAAGTTCCCAGTTCAAGGGCAGAGATCTCCAGCTTTAAAACCCTCAAACTGGCACCCTTCACCAAGTGCTATGCTACCTTCACTTTACAGAAGCAATTACACTGAGTTCGAGGCAAATCTTTCAGAGCAGACTTTCACTTATTTCTCACAAATATTCAGCTTCACTTCAATGGATTTAGTTGGCTAAAGGTTTGAATATTAAGTAACCACTTACAAAGGGAGAATAAGTAAGTGCTAAATACACTGTACTCAGCAATTAACACAGCAAGGTAGCACGATATCTCCCAACAGTCCAGACTCACTGAGATTAAATCCTGGCACCTGGAACATCAGCGATACCAATGCCACTGACTGAACAGGCTGGGATAACTCAGCATTTCAGCCAAGTTACTTGCTACCCTAACAGCACAGTTACCCAAGCCCTGCTCTACCTGAACACACCTAGGAAACTGGGCATGAAAAGAGAAACAAGAGCACTGACTCAAGACGACCAGAGGCTCCGTCTCATACTTGCAGCTCGTTGCTGTGCCATCCCCAGCGAGGCAGGGGCTGGCAGAGGTGCAGAGCAGAGCACGGCGGAGCCGCGCACCTCGCACACGGCCGGGAGCCCAGCGCGGCTGCCGCTCCAGCCTCTCCTAGAAGCACCCCAAGTGACAGGCTGTACCCCTGCTGGCTTCAGCAGAGTTTCAAAATGAGCTACGACGTGTCTTCCTCAGATGTAATATAAATAAAACCTAAAGAAAAGGAAGAGGCACTAAACTCTTACCTGCTGCTATCATCTGTATATCCTACAGTAGCACTTGCTCTGTCCCTACTCAGTTTCCTTTAAGTCACCAAAAGGGGGACTTTCAGCAGCGAGCATCAGAAAACCACACAGGGTTTCTGTGGAATTTGTAGGGTTTTCCAGTTTTGATGACAATCTGACTATTTAGCCAGCCTCAGTACACAAAGCTGTGCTCTCCATTTCAGAGAATGGCAAAGAAGCCATATCACCATGGGAGGGGAGCACAGCAGGACAGAGCCCTGTGGATGGTGGTAACAAAAATCCTTTCTAACATGGAAGGTACAGGAACATGAGGAACCCTTGCTAGAGTTGGTGTTAACATGTAAGCAGGGATTAACTGGGAAAGCAAAGGTGACAGCAACCAAGGAACAACTGATTCGCTGGAAGGCTGAGTAAAAGGGATTAAGAAAGTCACCTTCTACAAGGTAAATTTAAAGAAAGATGACTGTTACAACCTCATTCTGCACTTAGGAAATAAAAAAAAATAAAGAACAGAAGAATTAAGGTGCCAGTTCCTCAATGAAATTATAGAAAAGCTCTTTATTCACCTCAGACGAAAACAGGGAAGTATACGGAAAACAATCTAGGCCTTACTATTAAAGATTAATGTAAAAGAACAGTAGGAAGCCTAGAGACAAAATCAGGAATGGTAAGACAAAGTGAGATGCAACTAAGAAGGAACATTAACATATACACTTTAGCAATTAGAATAGGAAATTGAGCATAGGAATTCAAAATAGAAAAATATTTTGGAATTGCACAAGTCTACAACACTTAATTACAATGAGTTAAAGAAGCCTCTTCATTAGAAACATCAGCATGCAGATGGTTAATAGAATTCATATCAAAACCAAAGAAGGTAGAAGATTACATATAGCACTGTTGATAAAGTATTTCCAAGAAAAACACTTTAAAGAAATTAAATCAAAGATTCAAATATTGCTTGAAATTTTAACCTAAAATCTCCAGTAAGAACAATAGGTTATGGTAACTCAGCCATCCTTTTTCATATTGGTAAAGCATGATGTTTTCTGTTCTAGGATAACAATAAAAAAATTAAAATTAAAAAAAAACCACACACACACAAACAAAACCACACACCAAAATAACAAACACCAAATACAACCCAGAGGAAGCCAGTAGTCATCCTGAAGAACCCACAGGCAGTTTCTAGAAGGCAGAAGATCTACAGCACGTCTCTAACAAGGGGAGAAAAGAAGTGGAGCTGGAAATTAAAAAACTCTCATGTTCAATTATCAGAAAACTACTAGAGCAAATCATACCACCTGTAAACCCACCAAAAGTACTAAAGCAGATGAAGGGTAGGGAACAAATCATACTATACCAATCTAATTTCCTTCCACAATAGACCAACACACCTTGTGGATGGGGAAGAAGAAATCAATGTCAAAGCTCAGTTTCAGTTAAGGCCTTTGACATTACCCACTATGACAAACATGTAAGTAAGCTGCAGAAGCAAAGATTAGATCAAACCACCAAAGGATGCCTGCAAAAGTCATCAGACACTATTCCTAAGGACTAATTACCTGAGGTGCCCTTTCAAATAAAAGAAAACACATTGAGGTGGATATTTCATGGATAACTGCACCACTTCAACTTCATTCAGTGCTTTCAGTAATAATCTGGACAGTGGAATAAACAACCTTATTAAGTCTGCACCGGAGAGAGTAGGAAGAACTACAAGTATACTGGATGGCAAACAGAATTCAACATAAGCAAACTGGAAAGCAACTGGGAGAAGGTGAAAAGACACAAACCAAGCAGGAACTTATGTCAAGCACTGAATTTTCATAATAACCCCCAATTTAATGGCTTGGGACAGGAAATGGCTGGCAAGATAACAGCTCTTAGGAAAGGGGAAGGCAGCAGATACCAAGCAAAAGGCAAGTCAATATAATGCTATCCTGAAAAGAGAAACATTGGTCAGGGATGTACGAACAGGAAACATACGGGTGTCAGGATACAATTTGTCTATTTCAGTTAGCACTGATAAGGCCTCAGAGGAGGTAACATACAGTTTCAGAAAATACTTGAGGCAATTTCATTTATGGAAGATTATTAATTCCCTGCCTTGTCCCTCCTGCTCTGAAGTATTGCAAAAGTGTTGCAAAAGAAAAATCACTCATCTTTGCACATTGTATCCAGGACAGGCTTAAAGAAAAGCAGGATTATGGTTAGAAATAAAGACAAGTTATAACTGGAAGGGTAGTAGTCCCACCCCACTAGAGATTACCTGGTTTGTTTCTTTATTTGTACAAGCATATGACACATACAAAAAGCATACTGAAAAGACACGCAGGGACAAGAACAATCAGACCACTTTTTAGCTTCCAAAACTACAGAAGACCCCGCTGATCATGAAAATAGTCTCCTTTCTCTTCAAAACCATGCACTGCATGTTGCCGTGCTAGCAGTCCCCAAAATGAATCTCTAATTGGAACAGAGCTCTGCAAAAGCACACAGCTGGCAGCAGCTGGGGAATCAGCCACTTGCAGACAGACAGGTGCCATTTCCTTTTCACTAGTGTAAACTCCACGGCTCACTTGAGAGCATCCTTGTTAAAGAGTAATTCTTGCACGGCCGTCATTTGCTCATGGCTTTGAGAGAAGGCTGTTTTGACTAGAAACCTTGGACTTACAGCTCATTTAGAAGCATAGCAGCTGTTTGATGTTTTTAATCCACTTGACATCCTGGCTTGTTATACCAGTACATCAAGATGGTATGACAAACAGACTATTTAAATGGAGAGCAGGGACTATTTTCACAAGCTTCACCCCACACTGTATAGGTGAGCTCTAACTCCTTGAGCGCTGTCATTCAAAACAAGTCACTGAATTTAGAGTTGTTGCTAGGGGAATTGCAGGGATGAGGTGAAGGTGCCCTGAGGTATATCAATTGAGTTGTCAATGGAAAAATCTGTCTCATTCCCAGAGTAAAATTTTCAAATGAGGTGTAAAGAGAAACTGGAAGCTAATGTACTTGAAGCCAAATTCATAGTGTTGTTGAGGAATACCTAGCCTGGACACATGCTAAGAAGGATGCCACAGTCTCCCTGATACTCTTCTAAATTTATTTGTATGTGAAAGCAATGACTGGAAGCTGGGTTTCCCCCAGGTGAGTGACCATACTACTGCATTTTAGCTACCTAAGTTAAAGCCGACATTACTTCAGCTAGAAAGGGTAACCACATCCCATAGCCATTACACTGGACATAGAGACAAGAGGATTTCAGGCTACAGGGATGCCCATGTTTGCCAAGATCTCAGGGACCTTATAGTCCAAAGAACGTAAAAATCAGCTCTAGCAGGAAGAAAAGCTCTCTCTTCAGCTACTGCAAAAGGCAAAATATAAAGGGCTACTCTAACAGAAGGCATCTAGGTGGCATTTTTAAAGTGTTCTGACCCCTATAATAAAAGAGTTCTTTACAAGGTGCTTTTTTTTCTTGCTAAGGCAGATCCAGGGAGACAACAGAGCATTCTTTTTTTAACAATTCTTAACCACATATCATTCAGGAATTCAGAAAAGAACATTAAAAGCAATTCTATAATAACCAAAAGGAAAGAAAAAATTACTCCATAAATACTTACTGCAGAAAACAAGCTTGTTTTCTCTGGTTTGCAGTTTTGGACCTTTCATGAGAAGAACAAGCTCCCAAAAATAAGCTATTTTCAAGTTCCACATGGAACAGCCTCAAACTGAACGAGTGGGAATTAGATTCTTCTTTTTGTTCTCTTCCAGAAAAAATACTTTACAGAAAATGAGAGGAAATATTTTGATTTCTTAGCAGGAGAGTCATTCAAGACATGTTAAGTCTCAAATATAAAAGTCCTCATATGTCAGTAAGAATGAATCAATGTTAAGCCCGGAAGACAACTCAGGACACATATTCCAAGGCAAAAATAACAACAAAGTACAGGGCAAGTCCATAAGACACCTGTTCTGGAAACAGAGCTCATGAGAAAGTAAATAACTGCTCAGCTTGCAAGCTGTTCAGTTTTATAGGAAACATACTTGCAAAATATTGCAGCAGATGCCTTTCTTGATTTTTTTTTTCCTCATTTCAAGCTCAGAAAATAGTGGGGCTTGTTATGTTGGTTTCAGTCTTACAATGTTTTATTGTCTAAAAATAGCATTGAGGAAAATGCCGTGCTGCTGTAAAGATCACATTGGAGTCATGTCACCACTGTCATCTCAGCACGTTCCCTATGCTTTCACTCTGTCATCCCATGAGTTTCTAACACTGGATTCTCTATCATTCTCCTAATGCCTACTCCTTCAGTTGCTATTATGAGCCATGTAAATACTTTTCTCACACTCCTTCACCTGACTTCTTCCTTGGTCTTTAAAGAACAATAGAAAAGCTGTTTCAAAAGTGCTTCCTGAGATCACCAAGTCCAGCCTCCCACTGAAAGTAGGACTAATGGCAAGACTGGTTCTAATCAGGTTAGTCATAAGTCTTGAAAAGCTTCAAGGAGAAAGGTTTCACAACTGCTCTAGGAAACATGTTCCTAACTCTTAATTTTCTTTATAGTCTCCTCAGGATAGATTCTAATCATCCATCTGGAATCAAAGAGCCCAAAATCAGACACAGTATTGCAGCAGCTGCTTTAGCACATGATGAGGACAGAACTTTTTCCTTAATTTTGTGGCCACATTCTCCTACCATAGGCTAGCATGCAAGCTGCCATAATGGTATTGTGAATTCACTGCTGGCTCATGTTCACACACCACTGATTCCGAGGATCTCTCTTAGCAAAGCTGAGAATTTTGCACTTTTTCTTGAGAAGTTCAAAGAGCTTGAGGTTTCTGCCAGCCAAATTCTGAACCCAGACTCTATTTTGCAGCATATTAATTCTTTTCCCCATAGAGGAACATTGACAAATAATCAGTGTCAGCTATGCAGAAACTGAACATAAGCCCCAATATCACCTTACAGGGTGCTCCACTTATAGCCACTTTACAAATTAACATTGAGTAACTGCTCAGAGTACAGTGATCCATCCAGTTCAAACCACCAAGTAGTCCATTTATGCTACTCACAGTTCCTCTGGGCCACATGCAAACACTGTGGGAGAATGTGTCAGAAGCCATTCTAAAGGCAACGTATGAGAATGAGAATATCCACCAGTGCCCTTGCTGAGGTAACAAGTAATTTCATCTTACATTATTTAATTTAATCCATCGGGTCATCTAAGCAATGCTTTCACACATCTCCTTTATACCCTGTCCCTACTTATTTCCACTTCTTTTTTGGTCTTCTAGTTCACTAATAAGCACCTTGCTTATATGAGTAAGCCTTTAAAAAAAAAAAAAATTCACCTTCACAGAGCAGACCCTCACCACAGTCTCACAACTGATACTTTGATACTTTCCAGGTCTTGTTTTCCTTTGTTAATGTAATTCAGTGCTTTACCCTTGGTAACTCCAGTCTCCAACTCTCAAAACACACCTGGTAAGTCAGCAGGTGAAATAAAATGGACATGGATGGATTCCTGTTTCTCTCATCCCTGTTTGCTTGGCATGTCTCCTGTCCTGTCTATGCCTGAACCTATTTAATAAAGCATTCAGTGGCTGAAACCAGTCTAATGCACAATGCAAAGGGTTTATCAGTAGTTTGATGGAGAGTTCCAATGTTGCTGAAATGTCAGACAGAAGAGGGTTTTCCAGTACGACTGCTTCTTGCACCAAATAGAGATATCCATATCATTGGTATATCATGGGATGTATATACATTGGTTTCAAAATGAATGAGTCATCATCTATCAAATTAGAGATTACCAATCAATGTAATTACAACTGCTCCCCAGACTGTAGTCACCAGACAAAGGAGGAACAAAAGGCTTGAACTACACTTGCCAACCTTTTGAACAAGCCTTAAGATTTTTCAAAAGGCACAAGACAGAACATTTGTGCTCACATGTGCATGTGACATTGAGCAGAGGCAGTAAGGAAACCCAAGACGTCCTGCAGATACCTACAGGCTGTCTGCCTCACACCACACAGCACAAAGCATAGACCAGAGCTGGCATGCTTTACTTCAACTTCTTCATGATTCCTCACAAACACTTGATATTTTTTCAATGTAAGCATAGCTTAATATAACTCTTTTCAAGGAGATGCAGAGAAATGGCACAAGTCCTTCTGCAGGGTACTTCTGATCTCAGCATTAGGCACCATCACACTGTGCAGGCAGACCCTGCAGCTGTGGCCTGACCTAGAAAGCCCCACATCCACAGAAGCTGTCACTTATTCTCTGGGTACAGATAGCCCCTTGATCCCTTTCCAGTGAAGTCAACCTTTCCATTTGATTAGAAAATCAAGAGTTCAATGGTCCCTCTTTGTCTTAGACAAACAGACTGCACATTTTATCCTCAGTCACACTGAGCTAAGCACTACTTTTTTGTCCAACCTACTGAAATATTCTACAACACAGAAAGGGATTTGAAGTTGTTTTTTTTAATACAAGTCTAAAAAAAATCATCCACTAATTCTATCCTGAGTTTGGGAACTACTTACAAATTCTGATTAAAATTCAGGAAGTATTACCTAGGTATATAAACTTCTTGGATCCTGAGGTGTGGCACAGGAGGCTTTCTCTCAAAAATGCTTACTTTGAGCTGGCAACATAACATAAGCAAAATAATAAGCTGTCAGAAGTCTAGCACTAGTCAGTAGTCTTAACTAGATATTCAACTTCAGAGTGCATGCAAGCCTGTGGATCACCCCTCAGATGAGCTAATAGGATAATCTTATTATTCCAGCAATAATATTATTCAAAGACATCTTCCAGAATTTCATAACCTTACCAGTGTGTATTGAATAGGAAAACAGATCAATGTGTTCTGAGGGATTCATTTCTTCCTTTCTGAAGTATGTGCAGCAAGAACATATTGTAGATTTTCTTGGAAAAGAGGACAACAGCCAATCATTACAGAGGCAAGGAAGGAACATAAACCTCGGCCAGAAGATTTTTGTTTAAATTCCAATGTGAACATAGCTACATGATTTTTCTGCCTCAGTAGACACAAACAAATTTTACAGAGAAGAAAAATAATATCATTGCCATAACAATTTTTTCCCCAAAGTTCTTTTGGGGGTTATATAGTGTATCTTCTTGTCATGATAAAACCTGGTCCTGAGATATGCTATCCATCTCAAATTGCAGAGAACACAAAATGCAAGACATGCTGAGACAATTCCACCTGCAGATATGGGCATAAATAAAAAACAGACACATGATACATGATTAACAAAGTGCTGATCACCTATTAGTTCCAGCGATGTGACAGATCTTTTACTTTAGAAATTGGATCACTGTTTGACTAAGATTTACATCAAAGCCTGTTCAACTCTTATCCAGCTAAACTCTCAGAAAAAGTTCTTCATACCTTCATAACTTCTCTGTATTCCATCATGCAGTGCTAGTTAAGATGGATCGAGGATCTTGTGGTGATGCACTGAAAGTTATGAAAAGCAGAGAGATTTCTGCCCAAATTCTACCCTAAAATCTAGATCAGACCTAGATATTCATATCTCTCCACTACAAGAAGAGGGCAGATCTAGCTCTGGACAATGATGCCCGATTTTCTTATTAAGTCATCACTAGACAAACAAAAGGCAGAAAAGACAGCAGCTATTGTGTTCAGTGACGACTACTGTTTAAGGCTGACCAAGCAGATCAAACATAGAAGCAATGCATAAAGGTTTTGGTTTCCTTTTGTCTGAAAAAAAAAAAAAAAAGACAAAAGCACCACACTGGTAACAGGGTAACATGTCAGCAAGTGGGGGAAAACTGTCTTCCTACAATAGCAGTTGTAGAAGTCAGCAGGTGCAAGGAATTTCTGGCACTGAAAACCTTTATTCGAATGCCAATTCCAGAGTCCACAGCTCTGGTATTTTACAGGGTGACTGCTCTGTCCACACCTTTGTGCACAGCCCAAGGTAGCCAATTCTCTTCAAGATGTGTCTCTTCACCTCAATATAACCTTTATTTGTTGTTAGTCAGTAGAAATGACCCCTTCTTCAGCATTCATAATGCACACTTCATTTCTTTACCTGAATGGAACAAGGCAATGCTTCACATCACACCAGTCTGCAGTAACACAATGCCCATCTATCACACAAGATTCCCCTTTGCAGTGCTAGGCTCCTTTCACACCTACTTCTTTTTAATATTGATGGATATACAAAATACACTCCTTAGAAAATTTTGTAAAGAAAGTCCCACTTTAGGATTCTCTGGTGTTTTCCTTCACAGGGAAGAAACCTCACTGCCTCTGTCTCCAAACTAATTGCTACATATTAATTTTTGACAAGAAATAAACAGTATGTACATATATAGACAGTATGTACATATACAGACACATACTGAAAAAACAAAGTTTGTGCATATATGTGTATATAAAAAGATATAACTGATTCAAGCCATACATACACTACACAGGTCCTGGATCCGTTTCTGGCTCCAGCCTGACATCCTGCAATACAATGCCCATTTTGGTCAGGGCAGCTCCTCCTGCAAAGGTTTTTAGTAAATAATTGTAGGGTACCCAGCCCTGGAGGCAGCTGAGGAGCCTCTGCAGAGCTGGCTCTGGGAGCCCCAGGGCTTCCAGCACAGCGAGCTGCCCCGGCTCAGTCTGCTGCCCCACAAACTGGAGTTATCAGTTCTGCTGTATGACACACCTAAGGCATTTTTAAATGCTTATTTCTAATGACGCAATCCAAACCCCAAGAGCTACTACTATTAAAAGATTAACATACAGCCATTTGCATGTCTCTCAGGTAATTTTTTTTCTCATTTCTCATAATATTTTTTTTTTCAATTTTACCTAAATTACTGATGCCTCAATTTTTATCAACATGTTTGAACAAAAGCACGATTGATCAGCTGCCTCCAAATGATATTCAAACTGCCTTTGACCTCCAGCTTGCATAAAAAAAAAAAAAAAGCAGACTGCAGTGGAAAAACAACTTGGTAGCCTTCTGATTCATTTATTATTATTCAAATGTAATGATTAAGTAAATCCCTACCAATACTCCTACTTTAAAAAAAGAAATCTCTGCTTTGTAATTATCACCACTTGAACCATTTCTTCACTAGCTCAACCTAAACAAAAGGATACACTGCAAAAACTTTCTTCTAGAAATTTAAACTTCAGTAAACACATCATAGTTTATTAATGAAATTACTCCACCTTTAACACAATATTCAGAATCTAAAAATAACTGTCAAAGACTAATAGATTCTTGATTTAAACTAAAAGAAATACTGAAAAAGACTGTACTCAAATTAGCAAATTGAATTCAAGTATGGTATCAATCAAGCCAACATAAGGCAAATAATTGGAAATTAATGGTTACTCTTCATCAAAAAAAGTAGACAGCTAATAAAAGTCAGTATATCAGGGGCCTTTTATAAAACATTTCACAATTAAAAATTATGCTTAACATTCCTAGTGCCACCACACATAAGGGTTTTTACTCACCCTCACAGAAATAACATTATCTACTGCTGCAAAAGACGTTGTCAATAGTAGTAGTAGTTTGCAAAGAAACATCACAATCAAGTATTGATTTAATCCACAGACAGACTGGATTTATGCTATGTTACTTCAAAACAAGTACATTAAATTATCATTATCACCATGTATACACTTAAAATGCTAACATACAACTCTGGATACATTTAAATAAAACAACAATAAAACACCACAAAAAAATAACCCCAAAAAACATGATCCCAGAAATCTATGTTCTGTTGGCCAATTATTAAGAAGTGAAACCACTGAATTAAAGGGAGACTCCTACCAACTTCAGTAAAGCTCAGGTTCATCTAAGAAGTTTAAGGCTCATTGATTTTAGTTCCCAAAACAAGAGCAGGGTTTTTAATCAAATATATATGATGGTTTTAAATACAAGGAAAAGCACTCTCTTCACATGAGTACACATTAGAGAAAATGAAATAATCTGAAAGACAATACCTCTATAGATCCTGTACATCTACAATTTCTGATGTCAACAGACGCTGCATAAAAGACATAACAGTACCAATTATTGGGCCATTAAAATCACAGTTCTTTGGTCAAGTATCACTTTTGGGAAATTCTGAAAAAAGCAAGCAGCACTCGGAAACACAGCAACTTCTCCAAGAAAGTTTTGCATCAAAGCTCTGCTTTTTAACTTTTATTTTTTAAACAACAACAACAACAAAAAAAATTGTCCACTTAGGAAAGTTATCGCCCTCTTACATTTCAGAATACAAAACTGAAAAAAATCCCTATTAAAAAAAAAGACAGGACTTCAGCCAAATATTCAGCTACTTATTGCTGTAGTTGTAACTCAAGTCCCTTGAAATCCCTATGTTTTGGTCGTTTGTAGCGAAAACATGTTTGGAACACTAGCAGCAATAGAAAACCCCTTGAAAACCTAGACAAAGTTACACTGTTGAGTGAAAATCAGCAGAAACCATTGGAACATAATAAAGCATCCTGTAAAAGTGAATTGGTAGCTAGAAAAACAGGGTTGATTTAAAGTGCTATCCCAAAGCCGTATGTGGGCCAATGCCAGTAAAGAAAAGTCCATTTCCCCCCCACCCAGATAGAGTCCAGAACCACAGCACTCCTTCAAACATAATGAATGCAGTTTTCACTCTACTGCAATGCCTCATCTCCCCCTCCCTCCTCCAGCAGGCAGAATACAGAAACTTGAAATAATTGCTAGTTCCAAATTTCGGTGATATGCACAAATATACTGTTGAACAAAGTTTGGACAGTGAACAGTACACCTGAGTTCAGTCATACAAACTAACTTTTGTAAATAGCATTAGACGAATATATCCATGTCTCTAATATGAATCTAGATGTATTTTCTTACAAAACGCATTAATAGAAATATCCAGGCAAATACATACCATACAATAGCAAAAGCTTTAAGCCCCATTTAATAAGATGACTTTCTGATTAAAAATAGAAGGCAATTAATATTTACTCAAAATTACAATTAAGAAAAGCTTTCACAGTGCAATATTGAAACTGTCACAAAGTTAAGAAAATACTGATATCAAAGTACAATCACAATGTTAAAGTAGACAAAACTACTATACAAGGGCATATCTTGTAAAATTAAAGGGAATGAACACAACATAGGGGACATCTCACGTCCCTGCTCTACATATCTCATTTCCTAGTCTTCAGAGTCATAATTGTGTCTTTCGGACATCAGTAGAAATCTTGGTAAAACTAAGAGGTTCATTCTTCTTTGTAGACCAGATTTCAAAGCCCGGTTACTTCTTGAAAACACGTTCTTCATCACTGCACAATTTCAAAGTAGTGCAATATTGCCATGATGTGCTGGGGCATGAACACATAGCCTGTGTACAGTGCCATTCCAACAATGGAAACTAGCATGGAATCTGAACTACAGTTGAGGAAAAAAGCATTTGAAATGGAAATAACAGAAAACATCACGAACTATAGCATTAAAACTTTAGTGGTTACTATCTTATAACATTATGTTCATGAAACAGACAATAACTGTATTCAGCAATTATAAGCCACAGAAGAACCTACCGAACACTGAAAACCAGAATGCCAGTAGAAGCAATCAGCTAAACTGCAAGGATGCCTTGCAAGTTATCCACGGTCTTGTCAGTGACACAAGAGGACAGGCGAGAGCATGGGAAGTGTGGAACAGAAAACTGGCACTGAGAAATGACATGTTTTCACATTCATCTTCTCAGATGTCGAGCAAGTCTTGCAGAAGCCAGCCCCATTCAGCCAAGCAGAAAAAAGTCAACCACCACAAAAATACAAAACAAAACAAAACTACAGTAATATGAGCAGCTTTACTGAATAAGAGTAACACCATTCTTATTTGTGAACGACCATCTTTTTAAGCAGACAGCATCAGATGTTTTTTAACTACTTCACTCACAATGCCTCAGAGCATGAGCATAGTTTTGAGTCAAGGTGTGTACTTAAATACACTCATTACTACTTTACTACAGGAAACGGCACTACAAAATAAACTTCATGTGAAGCTATCTGCTAAAACATCTGTGGATGACCACTTTATTAGTTGAGCTCCTAACAGAGAGATTTTTTTTAAACCTATATAAAGAACTGAGACAATAGCTTATAAAGTACAAGTATAGCTGGACTTTTGTCAACCTCTAGGGCTTTTGAAGCTGTATCTAAATAAATTCTGGCATCTCAGGGGACAAGAAACATTCCCCCCTCACCCCCCCCAAAAAAAAAGGGGGGGGAAATGATGCGTTAGGTTTTAGTTTTTATATTTTTCAGATTCTGCACTGCTTTAGTGTGTAGTTCTCAGCTTCATTTTAAGGAATGTCCTCACAGACAAAACAATTTCTTTTCTAGCTTGGTAGAAAGACTAATCCAAAAACTAATCCAAATTTCAAGCCCAAGTGCATAAACAATGTGGACTGAAGAGAGAAAACCAAAAAGGATGGGACTTTGTAAACAAAAAACCAATTAACTCCAATACACTAATGGACCAGAACTTATAAAAGTAAGAGACCTCATGACTAGTAGTCCATTTTGAGTTCATCTTGGGTGACCATTTTGGGTTCATCTTGGGTGTAGCCCTGGCTGGGCTCTTGTACTGCCCAAGGTGTATCCATTGAAGCCTTTTAATTAATACCTACTTTAACTCAGCCTAGCCTCTGTTCTAGGTCAGCCTTCACAAGGCATCAAGATTACTAAAAGATTATGGTTTCAGAAAGCTTAAGGTTTCAGAAATTCAGAAGTACACAAAATGAATAAAGAAAGCCTTCATCCAATTACCTGCAGAGATTCAGTAAACTCAGCCTGAAACACAGTAAAACACCCTGGAGATTAACAAGGGTGATAAGGCCAGACAGCAGCACTCAGCTTCCACAGGTGAAACCAGAGGAGCTGCACACGCTCTGCTCTCCCGAGATCAAGGCTGCACAGCACAGGCGTAACAAGCGCTCCATGACCCACTCGCCCACGGCACAGCAGAGCCATTAGAGCTGCTTGGTGCATTTACAGTCCCAGAGGATTATACAGTAAGAGATACTAAAATGAAGGTCAACTCATAAATCCACGTTTCCACATCAGTGCTCACTTCTGATACTGGAGCACAGGCACGCACCATTAGTTCCCAAGGCCGCTGTGTCCGCAGTGCATCCATACAGCACCTGGCAGACATGACCCACCCACAGCCAAAGCATCCAGTTTGAGGACAAAAAACATTTTTGCTGATCTGAGATCAGAAGTGATGCTTGTGCCACTCTTTACATTTGTATGTTATGTGGCAATTACAATATGAACACTTTATGCAAGTAAACATGCACACACTTTCATTTACTTAAATATTTTGCACAAGGTAAAAAGGGAAAAAATACTCATGACTAATATAATTGCAAGGAAAACAAAAATTAGGTTTCCTCAGTGATACAGGCATAGCATAAAAGGAAGAAGTTATGTTAACGTGGAATACAACGTAAGAACCCCTACCCAAACAACTGTGCACAGTAAGTCTATAAAACTTACTTCTTCTCTTTTCCATTAATCTCCATTTCTACTGACTTGACACAAGAAAAAAAAATTACTGGTCACACTGCTGTAACTTGGGTAACCACTTTTACATAACAAATGTGAGTTTCCTTACAAAACTAAA
Source organism: Chloebia gouldiae (assembly GCA_003676055.1). NCBI lineage: Eukaryota > Metazoa > Chordata > Aves > Passeriformes > Passeridae > Chloebia > Chloebia gouldiae. The sequence continues at coordinate 20,065,051 of QUSF01000004.1, read as the reverse complement.
CAGAATCTCAGTAAAAGCAGCTTCTTGCTACTGCTTATACCCTTCTCAATGTTTTAATTAATTTCTCTCTCTACCACTAAGCATTAACTGGAGATGGCTCAGGGTCACTCATATTGAGACATCATTTTAAGTCAAGATCAAGAAGTCAGAGAAAAATACTTGTGATGCCCAGCAATACTTAAGAAAATGCACTGCCTGTACAAAAGGGCAAGATAAAGAAGCAAACCTATAAACAGTCTTTATAGAGACGCCTTTACATGAGCATCTGTCAAGTTCTTCCACTCTAGAACAGCCAAGCAAACTCACCAGCTCGAGGATTAAATACTCATGTAACAAAAGCCGTGTGACAAAGCTACATGAAAGACCAGGTTTGCAAGGTTTCGCAGCGTGCATATTCACTTCCCTCTAGGCAAAATACAAAAGAAATCATTAAAGACACTTATCCTTAACAGAAAAGTCGGGATTTCAGTGCAAAAGACACAACCACCATAACTCCAAAGATATAAACTTATGCCGGAGGAGAAACGGACCAGGCTGCCAGACGCCCGACACAGGATGTGGAACAGCACAGCGGGGTTTATTCCCAGCCCGGGCAGGATGTTAGTTTGGAAGGGTGAGGAGCCGAGTCCCCGCCAGCAAGGAGGGATCAAGCCTGGGTTCCAGGCGGAGACGGCCGCTCCTCCGGCCGCGCTCAGCGCCCGAGGCCGGCTGCCCCCCGCCCGGCCCGGCCCGGCCCCGCTGCCCTCCCGGCCCGACTCTCCCCTGCCCCAGCGAGCCCCGCCGGCGGCAGCGCTCTCAGCGCTCTCAGCGGCCGAGAGCTCCCGCGCCCCGCGCAGGGCCGGCCGAGCCGCGGGGCAGGCCTCGGGCAGCGCCGGAGCCGCCGCCGGACAGCGCGCCAGGGAGGGGCAGCGCCGGGCCGCGCCCCCACCGCCGCCAGGCCCCGCGCTGAAGGATACTGAAGACGGTGCGCTCCCAGGGCTCCAGCATGTAGAGCGCGGTGACCAGCAGGTACTGGTAGTACAGCCACGACATCTGCTTCCACGCCGAGCCCAGCGCCATGGCGCCCTCCCGCCCGCCAGCGGCCCCGCGCCGGGCCCAGGCCGAGCCGAGACGGGGGCGGCGCAGCCGGGCCCGCCCTCCCCCG
>QUSF01000004.1:19996517-20058907 GCA_003676055.1 Chloebia gouldiae | reverse complement strand
CACAGGAGAATGCATGTTTGAGTTACTTATACAGCTGCAAAATACAACTACAGGAACAAGAGAATTGTGAAAAAGAAGCAGCTGGCAAAGAAAACATAAGACTCTACTAATTTGTGTGGTGGGAATTTGAATTTGGATTTGATTCATCCTGAAGACATTTAGATGCACCTTATCTATGCAGATTTATTTGAATGCAAGGAGAAATGAGAGCATTCACATGGTTAATACCCTGACATAACTGCCTGTGGGAGCTGTTGCCACTATCCAAGTCTGCTGTTGCTTGTTGCAGTCACTGCTGGAGGAGTCTTGTGTTGATGTTGCTGCTTGAGTAAACAGTGGTAATCATGAAAGGTGCCTTTCTGTATAAACATGTCCAAAGTTCAAGAACAAGTAGGGTATTCAGCACAACTAAAGCATTATTCCCATTCAAAGCTGCAAGAATGGTATCAACATGGAGCAAAGGCGTCCAGTCCCCTCTGTTCCTGTGATTCCTAACAAAACGCTCTGCAATTCAAGTGGTAAGGCAGGCAAAATGCAACAGCAATAAAGGACCTGGGATGAGAGGAAAGGTAATGCCTAGAGGCATGACAGCTTCACAATCTCGTACATCTGCCGTAGTCCTTCAGTAGGTGGTCCCTTACACTTTTTTGGTATGGTGCATACTCATGAGTTTTTTGCTTGTTAGTCCGTTATGGAAATGGACATTATTCCTCTGTACATAGTTTCCCTTCCTTCACTGTCATCACGTAATTGTTTTCCTGATACCACCTGCATTGACACTTGAGGCCTTGAACTACATTCTCACGTGCTCATGTTTCCAGTAGGTCAGTGCAAACATCCTTAACCTGACACTACAGAGAGCCTTTCTTTTTCATCTGGAATGTAAATAGAAGCAAGTCAAGGCCAGCATGCTCTAGAGCACAGACCATACTCTCTATTACATGTATTCCTCCACACTTCTACCAAGAAAGAGTTCTTCATACATTCAAAATTTCTTGTGTACACCTCCTAAGAATTTATCCCACTTCACATGGTCCCACAGCTATCTGATACTGCAAGTTAGATACTTCAAGGACCAGCTGGCTCTCGGTCAGCAGGTGGTGAGCAGTTGTATTGTTGTGGTGGGTTGACCCTGGCTGCACACCAGGCACCTACCAAAGCTCCTATCTCTCCCCTCTGCAAATGGACAGGGGAAACACACACAAAGGTCCATGAGTTAAGTATTGGGAGAGCTCACTCACCGAATACCATCATGGGTAAATCACACTGAACTTGGGGATAATGACTGAATTTATTACTAACAAAATCAGAGCACGATAGCGAGAAGTACAGTAAATCTTACTTTCCCCTAATTCTCCCCTGCTTCTTGGGCTCTACTTCCTCCCCCACCAGAAATGCACTAATTTCTCTAATGTGAGTCCATCCCAGAGGCAACACATCTTCCCAAACTGTTCCTTTGTGGGTCATTTTTCCAGAGTGCAGTCTTCCAGGCTCAGCCTGCTCCAACATGGGCCTGCCATGGGGTCACAAGTTCTATCAGAACACCTGCTTTAGTGTGGGCTCCTCTTGCTGTGGGTTTGCAGGTCCATGCGTGAGACGTTCGGGGAAGTGAGCAAGCAGTTGTGTGGCCTAGTTGCCAGCTGGGGTAAAACCATAACACAGACCACATGTGCAAATCTACCAAGAACAACAGCATAATGACATAAAGCATTCTGACTGAATGTTATTTATCCCATGCTATAAAATAACCAATGCTGCTATGGAAAATCAGTTGCTATAAGGTATTTATTCCAAGAAGCTGTTCTAATACACACTGAGATAATGAAGTGATAGTATATATACAGGGAATGATCGTAATATACAGATCTTACATGGTATTTACAAAATATTTAATCCCCAATGATACAACTGCCTGATAGTGGGAAAGAATATTGCTCTCATATACACATAGTTAACTTTATGCTTTTTATAAACATTGCAAAAAGTCCAACCATCATAAAGTTCTCAGATGAAAATGCACATTTATAAAACCACATTTTCAAAAAGGCGAGCGTGCCTGCATTTCTAACACTTCCCACACTCTTAAAAACAACACAGAATGTTTCCCCCTGCATTTACACATTAGGAGTGGCTCGCCAGAACATTGAAGAAGTGAAAAACTTCATCTTTATCCATTACTGCTACTTCAGTTGAGCATTCAGTACATAATACTGGATGATATATTTCCTCTTCTTCTTGATTTGACTGTATAGAGCCGATTTCCTTGCTGTACTTCATTTTCTTACTTCTCTTTACCTTCTTTCTGTATTTCAGTATTTCCTCTTTGTTAACAACACAGTTCATCACAAACATTGCTCTGTACTGTGTTTTGTAAGATTCATGCCTACAGAGAAGGGGAGAAAATCATACCATTCATACAATTCTGCTTCCAAGAAATCTGTTACCATCACTGAAAGTGGGATTAAAGACAGGAAGTAACATACCAAAGGGCTGAAAGCCAAATAAGTAGGAATTTTATAAACAGAAGTTACAGCTAGAAAAATAATAAAAACATAGAAGTGCAGCCATCTGTTGTTTTTTAAGGCATTTTTAAAAAATCTTCAGTCTGTTGCTGAAAGAAACACCCTGGAGTACAATGGTATTGGTAGTGCAGAATTATGCATTGCTACATATACCTCATAACAGTAAAAGATCAAGAAGCTGTGAGTGTAAATGACTCATCTACTGGCACTGACATCCTAAAATGTCATGCAAGTCTGAAATTCCTTATTTATAAATAATATCATTGACATATCACACTAGAAGCAGCGTGTCTATAATAAGACATAAAATTTCAGCTGTCATCAGTCTTAACAACTGTATATCTGGAGTATGTAGCAAAATTCAGTTCTGTAGTTCAATTTAATACAATGCCCCTCAGGCCACAATTTTACAGCAGCCTAAACGAACACAACAGTGGCTGCAGAAGTCCAATCTCAAATTCTGCTGGCTTACTACTTGTATGACTGTGCTGAGCTATTACTGTGCAGTGGATTAAACCCAGGAAGGACCAGTCAGACAATAAAAACATAGTTTTCTGTTAGCTTAGCAAACTGAAATACATAACTACAGAAAAAGGTCAAGGAGTACCAGAGCAAGCAAAGCAAAAATAGAGAAAAACAGCATCCAGTACTTAGATGATTTCAGGCTGCTGTGAAATTTCATCCTCAATCACCAAATATACTCAATAAATGACAAGGCTTTTATTGCTCATTTCTTTCTACTTAACTCCCAGTTCTAGAGTCCTTTCTTTAGCATGGGTTGGCAGCAGTAACTAGGCCTGCAATGCAGTCAGATACTGAAGAGTAGCAAAACACACTGTGGACTTTCACCTAAATACCTTCCTGGCACTTTTAAATGTAACTACACTCAAAACTCTAACTGCTGAGACTCAAACCAAGTAAGAATACACTATATTTTATTTTGCTTAATCCTCCTATAACAAGACATTTTTAGACAAAAATAAACTAGAATCATTTTATGTCTCTAAACATCAAGCCAAATATATATAGACAGGTATCTCTAAAATCCCCAATCTGCCTGAAATGCCTGTTGAGTCTCCACGATTATTATTTTTTTAAAAAATTTACCTACTCCACTCTGCTAACATTCTACCCTATTCTCCCCCATCTCCACACTGCAGGTTAAACTGATCATCACTCTTACAAACCAGCATCTAACTGTAAATCTGACTCACATCTACCTGCCTTCTCGTTATTTAAGGCCACCTTGCAAGACAGTTGATAAAAATCCATAGATGAAACTGAATACACTAACAATACTACTGACCAAAAAAAAAATTACAAAAAGACTCCTTATTGTTCACTGTTGTTACCTCTGGCAGTCCAGGCATAATGTTGTCATGCAAGCAGGGCAGTTCAGAACAGCATCACTATTTGGAGCAGCTGCAGGTTTTGTGTGCCGCTGCTGGGGTGCTCTTCTCTGGTTACGGTACCTACCAATTCGAGAGAGGAGGAAGCAGAGCCAAAAAGTGAAATTACATGCCCTTGCTGGTGGTCGTACCAATTGAATATCAAACCTTTCTTTGCATTAAAATACACCAATTAATACTTGGATCATTCTGGACACCTTTTGCATTAACTCAAAGAACATAAATGAGAAGGTGAGGGGAAAACACGTACCAGTGTCTTTTGATTTACAGAGTATTTTCACTTGGTGAGACAAATATATCTGGCATGACAATTTGTGCCTAACAACCCTCTCCTCTGACAAAGCAGGTATCTCGAGTGTGATCTCTGCAGGCAACATTTATTATCCTATTCAACAGATTTAAGTGGAAATTTTACTTCTGCTGTAACAACCATTTTTCTACATCAACCCTCAAAAAACTGCCATTAAAGTAGCTTTGTATTGTTCCAATTTTCTCTGCACATTTTTTGGCTTGCTAAGTTCAAAGTTTTCTAAAACCAGAAATTCAGTATTTATCAGGAACAAGTATTAATTGGCAATCAAATTATCTTGGAACATTTTAATTCATAGCATGGTTGTTTAGATGAGATCTACAGACAAAACTGTCTTAGAGAATTTGGAAATCTTGATTTTAAAAAATTAAAGTTTTGTGTCATTTTGAAGACTCAACTTCTATTATATACAGCCAAAACATTTTACAGGTTTTTACATTTTTTTATGTTTTAAGTTTATATATATAAACTAGTTTCAGATCATGGATTTGACAGCACTGGCTTTTTCTCTACATTTACCATTTTCATTTAAAATTTTGAGCTGATGTTAAGCATCTTACAATTCAAATATTTATGGTTGCTTACCCTCTCCTCTGTGAGTCTACCCACTCTTGGTCTCTACTGTCTTCTTCTGGGTCATACAGCAGCTCATCATTGGAGAGAATCCGACGTTGCTGATGTTTTCTGTTTTCCCGGACATCCTGCGTATCTGGAAAAATTTATGCAAGAATACATTATCCATCAGACACAGATTATCAAAATATACAATATACAATTTCCAATTTTCATTTTCCATCCTTGCAATAAATCTTAAATGCTTGACTCATCTCTCCTCCAAGTGCATGACCCCAAAGCACTATATTGGGATACATCATGAAACTGCAGGAGCTACACTGAGATTATACAGGCTGGTAATTCCCCTCAAAAATGCTGCCTTCAAAAACAGCCTCTTGGCCCCCTACCCCCAAGAGGATTTTACAGGATCTGAGTGAGTGGTACTACAAAGATGCCCTCCTTTTGCCTCTGTCATTTACCTATTTTGTCTTCATCCTCTGAATCAGAATCAAAGTAAATATCATCATAGTATTTTGAAGTGCTAGCAGATCCAGTCAGCTCAGTACTTGAGGAAGTACCTACAGGTGAAATTAGAAGTGGTAAGAACACCCACTAAAAGGACAGCAAGCATACAGCCCAAAACAAACTTTTACTTTCAAGTTACTCTGTTCAGAGTGCTCTGTTCTACCTGGGTGTGCTAAATAACAGCTCTCCCAGTTTATTCCCACACCCTTATAATTCACATCACTTGAGTTACTTCATTTACAGGCATTCTGGCATTCTCAGAGCAAAGCTGCTCCCTTCTCCCTCAAAGACGAACCTCAGGTACTGTTTGAAGGAAAGTTTCTCCCAACACTCCCTTTAGACACAGAAGACACCACATCCAATATGCCTGTCCGTGCCCTACAGAATACACACAAGACATCTTTATTCATGTGAAAGAAATACAAGTGTGGCACATTGTTTCACAAATTTTGATTATAATAAAATTCACTAAAATAGTTCCCCAAAATTTCAGGGCCACAGAAGTTCAAAAATGCCTAGATGAATTGCCAAGCAGTCACAGCCACTCTGCATCTTAATTCCTATTCTGTGCTGTATGGATGTGGTGATGCAAATATTGCTACACATTCTTAACTATACAACCAAAACCTAAAGATGATTTAGCCACTAACACATTATTTCATATGCAAGCAGATGTTAAGGTTGATTTACCCATATCAGGTGATTTCCATTTGCCTTCCATAGTCTTCATGGTGGTGTTTAGTTCTGCTTCCATCTCCTTCTGGAACTCATCATCGCTGGAAGACTCGCTCTCACCAGTCAGGCACTCCCGTATCAGCTTCCGCTTCTGGTCAGGAGTGCCATGCAGGAGCACGTCCACCTCATCCTCTGAGCTACAAACATTGAAGTGGTACACACCCAATTATTACAAATAGGCTAAAACGTGGACACAGCCACTTGCAGAATGAATATCTTAATTGTGTGGGTACACTCCTACGTTTAGGGGCAATGTACGTATTAAAACACTTTATTAGCATAGGGGTATTAAAACTCTGCTTTAAACGCACAGGAGCTTCAGCCGACTGCGTGCAGCCTGCCACACTGCCCCCGGCAGCTCTCGCTCCGCGCAGGGAGCCGTGCGGGCAGAAATATAAACACGGTTCGAGATGGCGGCGGCTGACGTGCGGCCGACCCTCCCGCACCCCGCGGGCAGCCCGGGGCCGCTGCGCACCCGGGCCGCGCACGCCAGGCGGGAGCGGGGCCGCCGGCCCGAGCCCACCCGCGGCCGGCCGGCAGCTCCGGGCACCTGCTGAGCGCTCGCTCCTCGTCGCTGGCCTCCTCCACCACGTAGGGATCATCCTCCTCCCGCAGGCGGCTCATGGCGCCGCCGCCGCGCTCGCCCGCTGCCGCAGCCAGGCCCGGCCCGGCCCCTTCCGCCGCCCGGCGGCTTCCGGCGGCCGAGCCCGCCCCGCCCGGCCCGCAGCGCCCGGCCGGGCCTTTTCCCCTTTCTCCACGAGCGTTCTAAGCACTTTTTTCCAGAGTTACCGAGCCAGAGTTGGAGCTTTAAGAGACACACCCAATACCAAGAGGCTTGGAAAAAATTTAATGAGCTAGTGACACTCAACAGCGAGGACTAATCTAAAAACTGTTCCCACATCCTACTTAAAATATTTACAATATTGTTAACTGTATATACATTGTCATCGTTGTCCGTTGTAGTCTATTTATAGATGAGTTCCTTAGGAATTATACCTGTTATATCTAGGAGATGAACAGCACAGTATTAGTGTAGTAGGCATTGCTGGGAATACTCTGTACTGGGAAAGTTGCCAAGACCCACTGGGCACTGGGCATCGTAGCCTGAGGTGATGGGTACACAAATCAAAGCACAATGCAAACTTCTCTGCCTCTGCAATGTTTTGATGTGCAAGGCAGCAGGGTAAGTATACGACACTGTGCAATTCACCCTATCTGAGAAAAGCAAAACAAACCACACATCTCTGTGCGGCAGTACAGGGCATCTGTAATCACAGAGACATTGACTTACACTGATCTGCATTTCCAGCCGTACCATTCACCCAAACTTCACTGCTCCACTGAAGGCTTGCAAACAGCATATATTGCTTATAAAGCAGCAAGCCCACTGTGAAGAGCAGTTCATCAAGTAAAGCCTCATTTTATGACATCGTGAAATTACACAACATAGCAGCACCTCTTGGAAAAGGGTCATAGTTCAAGGAAGGGAGACCAATCAATACAACTAACATTATTGGATTCATAGCTCTAAGTCTTAAGTCCAGATAGCAAAACGAGTTCTTCTTAACACACTCCTTTACAGGGGATATCTTCACTTTTTTCCTGAAGTAAAATACTTTATCTGGATGACAGTGGGGCAGTATTACTTTTCACTGATATTTTATGCGCCTTCTGAACTTCTGCTACTTTATTTCCCCTTTCTCAGAAGAAACTCAGGAAGTTCTCTCAAATGTATTTCTGCCAAAGAAATTGCAGAATCAGCCACCAGGCTCAAAACAATTTAAGTACACTGGACAGGAAAGTCACAGACAAACAGATAAAACCTGAGAATGCAAGTGAAAAGTACTGGGCGAGTAGTGTTAGACCAATCCAATACTTAGTCAATGTTTTTTACACGATGAATAGAGAAAAAAACAAATTAATCTAATTTACTAGAAAATACTAAGCTTATAGATGATACAGTGTCTGCATCATTTTAGAAAAATCACTGATTTCATGGTTTATTTTACAATAATTGGATTAGTCTACAAGTTAAGGCAAACATACTAATGCATCTGTTTTTCTTTTTAAATCATAGTTATAAAGGTTACACAAAGTTCTCCAAAATTTCTAAGAAATGTTCACAATTGAAAAAAAGATAAGTTTTTTGATAGAAGTACATGGGGGAAAAAAACTAAGACAGTGTATACAATGCCATTATAGTAACAATATTCAAATATCTAATGGTAATATTTAGGCCATTTGAACAATGTGCTTCAAATGGTGATCTTCAGAAATTACTTACAAAGGTAAATAAGATTGCAGCCGTATCATAGTATTCATAACATGAACATTATTATATTGGCTATTTTCACAAAACCCGAGCATTTGGTTTCTGAACAATGAAAGCGTATAATGATTAAATAAACATGAATATGTATGTATAACAAGTATGCTGTTCATATAGTCTGGAGCTACTTTCACATGTTTAATTCTTTTGAAAGAAGAAGCTTGCTTATGTGCACTTTGTCAAATGTTTTCTCCAGGGAATTGTAAATGCCTATTTAAAGTCATGAAAACAAAATCCAGAGGAGGGCAGCCCTTGTTAGTGGGAGGACGGAACGTAGCTTATGTGTCACCATTTAACACTGCCAGGCAGCTCTGCAGAAGCTGTAAGTTACCCTGTAAAAATAAAGAAAAATATCACCACATTTGTCTTTTTTTCTTTTAAGCTTGTGACAGAACAATGTTTTTTAAATAGCAATGACATCACTAAAGAAGAAGAGACAGGTTTTAAACTTATGGAAAAACATGTGTAACTTTTGTATTAAAAGTTTTTTTGAATGTAAGAATACAGTGTATTGGAAATAAAGAGAGCAAATTTGAGATTCAAAAATAAGCACTTAATACCCTTTCATATTTCTCCCTAGAGGTCTAGTCTGGCCACAGAAACTATTCACTGCAGAGCACTCTCTCAGCAATGAAATTGACAGTTGCAAAGTTTAAAATGTTTTATATAGCAGGACCATTGCTCTGTCTCTAGAATGAGACCCCCTAAGTCTAAGTATTCATGTGTAACATTGAATACTGCATTCATCAGCAAATATTAAACAATTCATAGCACTCAGGATCTCCTGGCTTATAGCAGCCATTCAAGCTGACAGCTTTGCTCAAGGAGGAGGCCCTGTTAGAAAGACAGCAGACTGATTTACATACTTAGCCAGGTGATTTTTGACAGTGTTAAGAATAATTCCTATCAGGTTCAGATAAAATGCAAGCAGTCTGAATGCCCAGTTACAAACATGGAAGAAACTGCCGATTTCTAAAAAAAATTTTGGATTAAAAAAGAAACATATAAAGAAAACCTGAGACACACAGAAGCGTCTCAGTATCTGTCATTTGTATGCCTTTCATAAACAGTCCTTAAAAATTTGTAAATACTTTTTCAGTTAAAAGCACTCCAAGTGACTTGTGATAAGCAGGACCTTAATCCCTCAGCCCCAAAAGGTAAAATCATAATTCTATGCACCCGTCAGGTTTTTGTTATCCAGATTAAGCAATTAACAGACTTAAAGGCTTGAAAGCAGATGCCCAGTTATGCCTGCTAAATCCTTTTTAGTCTTGTCTAGAAGGCAGCAATTTCAGTTACAGCTTCAACAGCTTTTTTGTCCCTTTATGTCTATACTGGCAGAGGACAGTCACAAGCTATTTTTTAGAAGGCTTGTAATTTGGTGACATGAATAAGTTTTATATAAGCAAGATGCATGAGGACTTGGTGGCCCATCTTTGTGGTGTACAGGATTCATAAATTTAAAATCTCTGCTACTGAAAAGCTGATTCTGGACTGTAATTATCTAATGAACTGAAAGGAATACTTCAGTCTGAAATCTTCAGTCTTCAAATGGAATTCAATGTGAAGTACACTTCTGGACTGCACACATTGACTGTAACTAAAGTGTGACAATAATCTTTTGACCATCTTATTAGAGAAGCATGAAGTATATTTGTAATTTACAGACCATTATGTAGCACTCTAAAAAAAAAAAAACACGTAAGTTACCAGTTGGTAACTGTGCTGGTTTTAGCTGGGGTAGAATTGATTTTCTTCTCAGTGGCTAATATGGGGACGTGTTTTAGATTTGTGCTGAAAATAATATTGATAACACAGAGATGACATCATTATTGCCAAGCAGCTCTTACTCTGCCTTTTCTGCTTCTTCTACTGGCACACTGGAGAAGTATCTTGGGGTGCATGGGAGTTGGGAGGGAACACAGCCAGGACAGCTGACCCCAAGTGACCAAAGGGATATTCCAGACCATATGACATCATGCTCAGTATATCAGGTGGGGGAAATAAGAAGGAAGAGGGGGCCATTCAGACTTCTCGAGTCACTGTTACACCTAATGGGGCCCTGCTCTCCTGGAGATGGATGAACATCTGCCTGCCCATGGGAAGCAGTGAACAAAGTCCTTGCTTAGCTTTGCTTGAGCACACAGCTTTTGCTTTCCCTGTTAAACTGTCTTAAACTCGACCCACCAGTTTTCTCACTTTTCAGTTTTAGTTTCCAACTGAGGTTAAACCATCCTTTACACCAACATCCTGTTAAACCAACATCCTTTTACTTCACTCATCTCCACACTAAACCAACCAGTGTACTAAAATTTTCCAGACAGGTACACAATTAATTTTCATTACATCAAATTTACAAAGTACACAAGAACCACCTTATTTAAGTTATAATAAATCAAGGACAATAGAAACTGTGAGCCATTACTCCTTGTGGCTGCAGTATCTGACATACTTGACTTACATCACCACAGCTTGAGAAAGTCCAATACATTCAGATTCAGGGAAGTGTCTCTTTGCCAGCTCACACTCCTAAGCTGTAGATACTAAAATTATTGGCTGAACCACAGACACAGAAACATCCTTTTCAGGAAAGAAAGAATTACTGACAAAACATTTCAGCAAATCCCTTAGCACTGCATTTTGCTTACTTCTTTCTTCTGTTAGTTTCAGACAGACATCTGTTGCTAGTACACAAGAAATTCTTTTACCAAAAAATGCAGAGAGGCAAGAGTGTATATATTAATATTTGTGAAAATGTATGTTTCTATTTCTTTATTTGAAGGAAGTGGCTGTCTTACTTAGTTGCAATTCACGTGTCAAAAGACTCTGAATGTACAGCCAAGGCTTTGAACACTCTAAGTATATGATTATAACCGTAGAAGTTACACAGCTATCAAACCTCCCTTCCTGAACATGAAGTCCAACACAGGAACACCTCAAAATCCAACCATTTAAAATACTGAACAGTACACCAAATGCAGCTTTTGCATCAAAACAGCCAAACACTTACTCAGGTCTTACATTAGCTACAGCTGCATTAAGTTATGAAGGAACACAGAACTAACAAAACAGAAGCTAAGCACTACCTAGGGGGATAATCACCCAGAATGGCCATAGAAAAAGAAACATCAGTATGTTCAGAGTAGGTCACTGACCAATGATAATCTAAAGCTTCAATTTGGCAGCTTATTATTCTAAATAAATCTAGGGTACATGCTGCTGCTAAGAAGGCAGCTCTCTTTTATTGCCTGACCCTCCCAGACAAAACTGTGTGTTTTGATACAAGGGATATTGTGAAAACAAGTAAAAGTAAAGCTTAGGAAAACCCAGAGCAACTTTCAGCGCCTTCCTACTATGCAGCTGCACACATAATTGTGCCAACATAAGGGAAGAGTCATGCATCATCATCCTTCCTGGTAGCAGTCTGCCCTTTCATCACCTTAAAACAAACTCAACCCAGAGCCTGATTTTTAGCTTTTTCAAAAGTCTTGAGTTGTATTTCAAAAGGATAAGAGGATATTAACAATACTTTCAAGAAGTATGTTATAGGGAAGTAGTATGAACATAACTGGGCAGAGAAGGTTTACTTAGAATGTGCATGTAGTGTCCCTGATTTACTGAGATTATTTCCCTATGGCCCTCAAGTCTTCTAGAGCTACAGGCAGGTATAGCTCACAAAATGAATGCTGTGCCTCAGAACCTTCTCTCAATTCTTTGGTCACTCTGACTTCTTCTGTGCAGCAGCCTCTGTATTTTAGGATTTGTGTTTTTCTTTCCACACAGAGCAAGTAACTTTAAACTGCAAGTCAAGCAGCAGCCTTCACTGTTGTCTGAATTCCTCCAAAAGAGCCTCTCAGGTGAGTTCAGCACCCACTGCTACATCATATTTCACCTCAATGTTTTTTGTGTGAGGCAGCTCCCAGTCTAGAAGACACATAGCTGGACTGATTCAGAAACAGATGCATCTGCATGGCATCTAGCCTGGAGGCACTCACTACTGAAAAAGAAAACCCATGATAGAAGATTTCTAGCAAAAGGCTGCAGCAGTGGGTATCCATTGTCCTCACACCTCTTCCCTGCTTAGCATTTTTACTGGAAGCAAACACTTAGATTTGGTAACAGGTTATGTTGCAAAGTTTGTCAGTGCTGTGTGCCACACTTGATTGACCAAGCAATTGGCATTTTCTTGCTACTAAAACTTCACATGCCTACCTCCAGTAAGTGCAAAGGCACAGAGACAGCCAGCATCAGGCAAAGGATTTTGCCAAGAACCTAGAAGCAGGGGGCTTTTGATCTGCTGTAATTAATTGACTGCCTACGTGAGAAACATGGCTTTCTACTAGTCCTCTTCTGGCTGTACTTCAAGAGGAATTAGGTGTCTAGAAACAGCCCAGCTTAGCCCAGTCAAAACCAGGGCTACCCAGTCCTTGAAATGGAAGCATTGTTCATGATTTGTGTTTCAGTCATATTCCTCTAGCACTGCTTTTCCCACATCAGGGCACAATACTACATAAAAAAAAAAGAAATAAAAAAAGAGCAACAAACAAGTCTTTTAATAACTTATTTTTTCCTTTTATGGAATTAAACCAGGAAGTGTCCACCAAACCATTTCATCCTTCAATAGTCCATACAGACAAATAAAACCCTATCCATAAGACTCTCTTCAAATACCTTGGTTACTGCATTGGTAAGAACATTCCCCATTATATAATGTTGAAAAATACAACCGACTGTACTTGTAAATTTTGTAATAATCAAACCCAGAATTCACTGAAAGAAAAACACAGCAACTAAACTGATCCATCTGTAGCAGCTTGGCTTGTTTTTAAGTATGAAACAGTGGCATTGAAAAAGAATTTTCAAACCTAGTGAGAAATGAAACATCCTTTCATTCAACAGGTTACAGTATTTGTTAATGTTTCAATATTTATCATTTTTAATCAAATGACCTTTTATTATTGTAAAGCTTTAAAGCTTCAAAACTACCTGGTGAATATTGTGCTCCATGATGAAGTAGGTGAAAAGGGTCAGCAAAAAAAATTCATCTTCAAAAGCAGAACTACAATTCAAAGCTTCTATTACAGCTTCATGGACTCCTTATTACTAAATTTACTAAGACAAGGTAAGGCACAGACAGACTATTCAAAGAAACCAGTGTTGAACACAAGCTGTGGCAACAAACTAAAGCTAAAAATCCTCAAGCACTTCCAGGTACTGAGGACACAGGAAACATGTATCAAGTTGAAAGCTACAGAATTTAAGCATCTTCCCCTTGCATTCTGCAGTTATTAGCTGCCAAAATTAAAGAGAGTATTATTCTAATGTTGTGACTTTGGTAGTTAAAAGAAGCAATTCGTTAACAGAAGACAGAGACATTGTCAAAGCATTCCACTTCAAGCCATGTGGAGACTTCAGCAAGAGTCACTTACAAGAGATGATGAAGAGTCAAAGACTGAAGCAGGACAGAAGTATTCCCTTACTAAAGCACAATACGGCAAATCAATAAAAACCTGTTAGGACTATTTAGAGTAAGAACTGTTCACCTGAAAAAATGTCATGTGTTCCATACATTACTGATTGCTTTACCAGCAAGACATAAATATCTCATTAAGCTGAATTTATACCTACAAAGATCTTTAAAAAAAAAAGTCGCCCAAACAACCCTTTTTACTGCACATGGGTTTTACAAGCAATGGATTTAGCAGAATGAAGAATGACACTATTAACACTACTGAAAAGAAACTAAAGCAGCAATACATCTCTTAACGAGTCCTTTCAACTGATATATCCTGAGTTAATTAACAGCTTCCTAACCAATGCAGTATCACATTTGAAGAGATATGCTAAAGAACTGATTTTTAAAATAAAGCTGCCTCCAGATACAAGACTGTTCAAGTAAGAGACTGTTGTAGTCATCCAGGAAATCAAATACATTGTGAAATTTAAGGATAGTATAGGTCTCCTAAAGTTCTTTTCCCACAAAAAAATTATTTTCCTGAAAAGACTATCTGCAACATTTGTCTTTCATTAATGGTTTGGAGTTGAAAGGCAAAAAGGTTCAAAAAGCATACTCATCATAATAGATAGGCCAGTGTGTTCTCATGCCTAATAACCTATACATCAAGTCCCAAAATCTGGCTAACAGGAGAAACCGCTTCCTATCTCATAGTGAAATGGAGGGATGAAGTTTTAAAAATATGTAAGTTTTCAAATTCTGCAGATGTAAATAGTAAGCGGCCAAATAAACATAAAACTGAAGGCAAAATTGTCTTCCAGGATATGAATTTTTCAAAGGCACCTCAAGCATACCAATCTCTCAGAGACACTTCACTTATACTTCATTTTCTCCTTCTTAAAGAAATTTCATCTTTCTGGACAATGCTTAACTTAAAATTCACCTTCCTAAATGTGAAGCGTGTATCATACAACAACTGTAGCCATTTTGGTTAATCAAGCATATAATGTTCAAAATCGCTTGAAATACAGGCCCAAAAGGATCACAGTTACCTTAGCATGCTTTAACTCCAGTTCTGCTAGTTCCACCAGATTTTTTCTGAATGCTGCAACTCTTCTCGTCTTAAAGTCTATCAGTTCTATAGAAAATAAAAATGAACTCATTAACAGTATCCCTGCTACTGACTTCAGCTATTAAAAGATATTCCTTCAGGATGAAGAGTTAAAGGGTGAGAGAAGAAAAAAAGAAAAACCTCACGTTTAATCTCAGCACATTCTGGGCTCAAAACTACTGCAACTCAGTTGGAAGAAAGCAAACCACCACTGCAGTTCCACACCTCTAGGTAACCTTTTGTGGACACTAAGCTCTTTTGAAAAAAGACTGCCAAGTGGATCCTTTTAACATTTATTTCTCTTATTCCATCTGCACTGTTCTTTCAAGGCTGATACTTGAAAGTCTTCAGGGAATACTAAGCTAAAACTGGGAAGAACAACAGTATGCCTTCTGCATATACCGTTGTGGCTAACAGGATCACTCGTTCTCCACTGTCTCATAGGAATCATTAACCAGATTTACAGGCTCAAACAACTCTTCAATGATAAAAACAGGAGAGCATGGTGTTTAAACCTTGAACAGATCTGCCACAAATGATGACTCAGACACTACTAAATCACTGAAGTATTAACCTAAAAAAGACAGTAAGTTTCCAGAAGAAAAGTAATATGTAAATAAGGTTCTATGATTTTCTCTACTAATTCTGTAATTCAGTGAAATCTCATTTCATTATTTCTCCCTCATCTAATGTAGTATCATATCTGTGACAAATTGGTGCCTAAAGAAAGCATAAAACCAAAAGGGGAATTTTAACAACACTAAAATATTTTTTTGCTATTACTGCTAACAGTTATCATTTCGTATCCTAGCTTATGTATGTGGAAAAAAAGCTTAACAAGTAATTTGCAACTAGACTTTGCTCAACCTATCAGAGCTATGACAAGCCAAAAAAATATAATTTGAACTTTCTAAAATAAATTATAATTAAAAGATAATATTTCTGCTTAGGAAACAGTACAAAAATATATTCTTATTATTTAGATTAATTACCATTAATAACATACTAAAATATTAATTTTCAAGTAGTAACATAGGACCAAGGACCACTCAAATACCTTGTTTTGCTGATTCAGAAATTTTCTCAAATTTCTGACAGCATATTTGCTGAGTAGTTTCAGCTTGCAGTACATCCTTATTTTTTGCTCTTGCTTTATCCAATGCCTTATTAGCATTTTCATAATCCACTAGTGACCTAGATCTTCTATATAGGAGATCCTATTAAGAAAACAAAGGTTGTATGAAGTTTATAAGATTCTACCCAAGGAGTTTATAATATTCCAAGTAATTTTAAAAAATCAAATTAATTTTAGTCCTTGTAACTGCACTCCAGTTCTAGTAAATTATTTGCATTCACTTTACTTCGTCCTCCAAGTCACAGGAATGTCCATACTAGATCAGATTCACAACATTAATACTGTTTGGTCTCCATCTTGTCTGACAGAAGCTAGCAACAGATGGCTTAGATCAAACTTCATAAAGCCAAAGAAAGCACATTGGAAATTTCACAGCTTCCTAGATTAGAAACAAACTACATTTAGATTATGTATCTGAAATATACATAGAGTCCAAGAAGCAGTAGGAACATTTTTTTTGTGCAACAGTTCATGATCTTCTAACTACACACATTTACTGTCAAATGCTTGCTCATTCTGTGATGTTGTTTAATCATCTCACATCAAACAATAGTAAGAATTAAATTTTCTGTATGCACAGAATATCAAATTCAGCCCATGTGTTCTTGTATCGGCATTAGTAGATTTTACGGAATACCCAATTTCAATATTTAAAATAAAGCAGAATTGCTTGCAATTACAAACACCAAACACACTGCAAACATGAGAACAGCCCTTCCACTGTTTCTTGTTACTGCATGATTTGGCCGTGACAAGTGGCTTACTCAGTTCCACACAGTCAGTCCCACATCAGCAACTACTTTATTACTCCTTATAGTCAACAGAAACAGGTTTTACAGCTACGGGAAAAACTGCAGGCTAGAGAAGGCAGCATTTTAATCTATCTATATTGTGAGGTGATGATCCCATATCACTTTTTTTTTTTTCTAATGTTAAAAAAACCAGTTTCACTGAACAAAAACCCATAGATTCACCTTAGCAGCTTGAGATTCCCTAAGGTAATATTTCAGAAGATCAGAAAGCTTAAGATCTTCATCAGCAGACACCCGAGCCTCTATTTTCTGGAAAAACAAAACAAAACACCACCATCAAACAAAAGAAACAGTAAGCAAAAGGATCAACTTAAAAACATCCAGACTTTGGGTATTCATTTGTATGATACAAATTAAATGTAAAATATGCAGTACCTAACATATGGTCTTTTTCAAAAACTAAAATCAGGCATTAGTGACAGTATACTTAAAGATGCAAAATGAGAGGCAGTATTAAGATTTTTGTTTTTAAAAAAATAAATTATGGTATTAAAATATAAGGAATAAGCTACTCTGTGAGCAGTAATTGACAACTGGCTTTCTGTATTAAAAACTGCTTTTTTTCCTCCAATAGCAATTATATTTATCATATGCAAGAAAAAATGTAGAGAAACAAACTTACATTAAGAGTTGCACAAGTAGTTTTATGTTGTTGTTGTAATCAAAGGAAAACAAATTGTTAAGGGATCTTTGCAGACTAATTGTGTAACTGCACATGCAAAATGGTTTAAAAAAACCAATAAATTAACTTGCTTGCATTTGAAACAGATTAGAAATAGTCTGCAAGTGCGTTTTTAAACCCTAATTTAAAAAAAGATAATTACTGAAATGCAACATTTTGAGTCAAAGCAAGTAATTCTGTTAATTTTCTTTAAAGTATGTGTTTATGCAGATACAATTGTCAGTTTCAGAAATGCACACATTTTTCATTTGAAAGTTTTCCTGACACAAGACAAACATCTCTCTACCAAGCCAAACAAGTAAGGCAAAAGACAAGATATTTGAAAAACTGGTTACAAGCATAAACAACATTACTTTTGAGTAAAATAAGTGCAAAACCAGATCTCTGCTCCAGAAAAAAAGCATGACCATCATTTTTTTAAATTAAGGATTCAATTTCTTCATTTCTTTTATCCGTAACAAGTTCTGTCATTCCCAATAACAAGCATGGAAGAGCTCTATGTATTTTAGAGGAACAGAAGGGTATTACAGCAGAGTGCCTAGAAATGTTCGGTAGACTGAGGAGTCCTAGGGCTCATTTTACAAAACACAGGACTGAAATGTTAGGCTTTCTCATCCCATACTACACATTGCGTAAACACTCCATTTAAAAGCACACATATTAATCCACATATTAATGCCTTGTTGACACATGATGTCTGTTTCATAGTACATACCCTTGTTTTGTCAAATAATTCTGACACCTTCAGAAAAAACCTGTGCAAAGGAAACAACTCATATTACAACATTGTTTTGAACAGTCTAATTATTTTCTAGAACTCACACTATAGTCAGTGTCTGGCAATAAAGACTGCAAAGGCATTGCTTACAGTTAGAATTCACAGAACTCAGAGAACATACTAGTTTCAAATTTCAAACGTGTGGCAACTGTGCAATGTAAGAAAGGCAAGGGACAAACAAAGCATAACTGATGGATATTCTCAAGTAAAGAGTAATTACTCAGCTCCTCAAGGATTCTTTATGCTTCTCTGAATTAAACCCCTAACACCAGCACCGTGGGCAATGGTCTTACACTATTATCAAGTGTCCTTTACACAAATTTGAATGTACTTTTCTTCACACAGTAAACATGACGTATGTCCTACTTGGAATTCAGGGATGGTGAGCAACAGCATGGAAACATCTCCACTGCAGGAGACAATACACAGCTTCAGTCTTACAGAAGACTGAATTACAGTCAAATGATACTATTTTGACAGAAGACAGATGTGATTTCTGACACACCCAAACAGACTACAACAAATATCAATACTATCATCAAAGTATCTGGTATATAAGCTATCACCACACCTGGAAGTATATCATTGTAATTCAGGTAAATTAGAAAGTTAACTTTCATGTCCTACTGGTTGTCACACTGACACCAACATCACACTCTGTGTGTATGTTGACAAGCACTGACATCTTTAAGCTAGTTAACTAAGTTTTATTGTCAGATACACCAGACTTCAAGCAAATCACTGAAAGACTAAAGGACCAACATCTGTACGTAGAGACACCTTTCTGAGGTCTGGGGATCTCTGTAGATTCCTTTGTTTTCCTAAGGGCAGTAAACTTGCCAGAACAGCAGAACTGTTTTTCAGGATGTTGGTACACTCAAAAAAAATCCATATACTCAGACTGAGACCTGTGCTTGCTGCGTATATCAAAGCATTTGGAACATTTTTTAAAATGGCGAGGGAATTGCATTTTTTTTCCTTATTTGATGAGGACTTTCCCATCTCAACTGTGCAATTTTCTACAGACTGTAGAAATTAGCATTTTTTACAGACAAATATTAAAACAAAACTGTTAAATGCAGCCTGCTAAAGAAATAAAATACTAGAGAAGGAAATGTTTCAATGTGATAGAGCTGTAATAAATTCTGGTTTTCTCCTAACAAGAGATAACCAATCTCAGCAGGCCACCATTAAGACACAGCAAATTACCCCGTAGGTTATTAACAATATCTTACTTGCATATATCTGTGGAGTCCTGCGTTCCTAATGCATATAATGAAGAACCAATTCTATTATAGTCATCTGCCACATCTAGAAAAACAAACAAACACTTGTTTTACTACCTCATTCCTCTTCTTTCTTAAAATTTTGAAATTCCTTTCTTCAAAAATAGGTTTTTTCTAAAAGGACATGCTTTAACACACAAGTAGAAATAAAATTGTGATAACATCACTTACTAGGAAGGAGAACTTCACACAGTAAAAACAGTGCTTTCACCAAATTGCACAATCTGTAATTTATCTAGGAGTATTTCATGCAACTAGAACCTTCTAGGTGAATTTACTGTGCAACTTTTTTAGGTTTTATTTTGGTGGAAGATGTACAAACTTAATGGTTAAAGTCTGAATTTAAATTTTATTTTAAAACTCTTTGAAAAAAAAATCACAGTTTAACAGTAAAAAAAAGTCTGTGTGCTTAAGAGCAATTAATTGACTACAAATCCCAAGCTACAAAAAATATAGCACTATATACACAACACACTTTCTAGCACATTCCCATTTTTAGGAAACCCTTACATCTTCAACAAGCAGTCACTGGTTAAAGTAGCATTAGTGTTAAATCACTTTAAACTTGAAATCAAAAGCAGTATTTGTAAGAAGGCTGCGTAATTTGACCAGTGAGGTATTGCTATATAATATAAAAAACATAAAAAATAAATCTTTTCACGCAGAGCTTTTTAAAAAAGCTTTAAGTATTAACTCAATGAATGATGGAAACTAACAGATCCAAGCAATGAATAGGAAAATACATTTGTTTGTTATTTCTGAAGTTTATATGCATTTAAGCAGAATTATTTTTTCTTAATAACACAACCTTAACAGAATGAGTGGGTCAGCTTCCACACAATTCATTACTCCATATATCATCAATGCAGCTGGTTACAGCGAGGAATGGTATTAGGAAGCAATTAATCTTCCCTTCTATTCCTCCAATTTCAACACAAAAATTGATTTTCCGCTGGAAATAGCAAGTGTGTTTGCAAGACCTGCATCTCTCTCTTTATCATGTTATCCATAAACTACAGATTGCCCATTTCCAAAACAGGTTTCCCAGGTCACTGCTCTACTCCTCTAGCCAGAATTTCAAAAGGTGCCATTTGTCCCAATTCATAGTTTGACAGAAGTTGTCAGTAAAAATCATGCGTGATTTGAGCCTGGAAACCAGTGAAGCTTTGTCATGAGTTTGATCAATCCTTTCTCATCAGATCCTCTACAATCTCATTTCAAAGGATTTTCCCACTTCTACAACCGATGTCAATGCCTTTTGCACTCTGTAAATAAATCTTGGCACCTCATTATCATGAATGAATTTCAGTTCTCATTTTAAGAAAGCAACCAAAACCACCAGAAACCACTTCAGGTGGGAACTGAATGCAGATACAGGGCCCTTAGCTCATTTAGCCATAACTGACTCTTTCCATCTTCTAGCATAAATACTAAAACTACAAAAGACTCAGCGTTCATGCAACAGCAAGAGAAACATCTGAAGAACTCAGAAAATTCTTAGTTTAACATTTTATCCAATATCCATTTTAGAGATCTTATCAATGGAGATTCATAAAAGGTTTGTGACCTGGTTTTGTATGAACTATATTATTGCAGACAGCAGAAACAGTATCTATAAATCAGACCCAAACTTCAAGGAACAGATAGAATAGGGAAGATCAATTTTGATTTATCTAGGCAGAAAAACTTAAAATCAAGAGCAACAGAGGTCAATTTCTTCTGAGCTTCTCAAAACACAGTAATCCTAAATCTAACATGATAGTCCTAACCCAAAGATTTTTCATTTTCTCAAATAAATGAACTGCACTTGAAAAGCCCATCTAGAGCTTTTAGAAATCAAGCTGGCTAGCACTCAGCTCATGAAGACAAATCAATAGGCAAGTGGTAACTCTTGTCTCAGTAAGAAAAGGGATCCTGCAAACCAGGCTACTCAATGTATGCCTACCTGTCTCCACTCTAAATGGCTAAAAAATGGAAACCTAGTCTAGAACCAATGGCCCAGCCAGGAGTTTGCTACGAGCGAAGGTAACTTTGTTAGCAAGGTAATGCAACGACCAGTTTGCCAAGAGATTGCACTCGGTCAAATCAACCACATCCTATCAAGAACAACTGCACTGGGAGTAAAGTCACATGCACTGCCACATTACCAACCTAAATGACTGAGTCAGGCTTCAAAAACATATTAATACTTAAAGTGTATTTCTTTTCAAGCAGACAGCATGAAGAATAAACATATCCTCAGTGTTGCACCACGCCGTTCTTACTCCATCCAGTCTACTGCAGCAAAGCCTAAACTTAGAAAGCCAGATTGAACTTTAGACTCTGAAGGCTACACTTGGAGAAATGAATTCACTTTTCACATGCAAAAAGTAAACTAAAAATTACTTCTCCTCACTAACAGCTTCTGTACACTTTAACCAGTACTATTTTCACCCTGGAAAAAAACTTACTTTTATGTGATCTTGTCATTTTATCAGATTTGGCAGAGGCATCTTTGACTCGGTTGTGATATTCTACAAGGAATGTTCTCTCATGTTCAAAGAAGTCATCCACATCCTACAAAAAAAGGGAACAATTAAAAAAAGAGGGTTTCACCCACTCTGTACAGAGCAATTGCAGAGTGAAGTTACATGTTTCACTGTTGCTGTGACAGTAAATGCATCTGTTTTTATTTTATGGTCTAAAACACCATTTATATTAACTGATTTCTTCTCCACTTATATAATGATCTTAAGTTTTACTAAGAATTTAGTAAGAATTAAGAATTTGCAACACATATCCTAAAGGTCTATATAACTAAATATGAAGGAATAACGAAGGGTCACAAAGGGAGACAGAAAAAGAGAATACATGTAATCTACTTAGAAAAAGGGGAGAAGGGATGACAGTCACCCAGTAGCACAGAGGCTGCAGTCTCAGACAAGATGATTTGAACTCCTAGCTCAGAACACTGATCTTAATGACAAACTTCTTTCAATTTGGTAAACAAAGGTAAATGTTAATATTGTCTGTATTATCATTTGAGATAACTGGTTTATACTTATTTTTAAAAACCCTCTAGAATAACATAGATGCTCAAACCCATGGAATAGCCTAAAACATGGGCTTTGAACAATGTTCTTATGAACCTCAAAGTATTTAGACTTCATATTTTTCTCCAAGTCATAATTAATCCATGGTTATACCCACTTTCCAGCAGTTTTAAAAAAATTAAACCTAGAAACTTTTAACTCTTTTAAAAATTGCTACCAAACAAAAAGTTACCACTAGAAAGAAAAGAGATTAAAAATCATCCTCTGCAGAATTTCTGCTTGCTATAAAAGTGATCTTGTAGGTTTTGGAAAAGTAAGAATTAAACTGAATTTTCATTACTTTTTTTTTCCTCAGTTACATTCTTACATCTACTGAGAAAAATCATCTACTGCTGCTCCTTGAAACAGTAGAGAGATTCTACAGGACTGGGAAAATCCACTCCATTAGGAACTTCTGAGGAGAAGCCATTGTCAGACCTAGTTCTACTTTCCACTTTATAAAATGGCAGGCCTGAACAAAAAAACCCAACCAGATTATCAATTATCTATGTATAAAAAAAAGGTGCTTAATTTCATATAATACTGAAAGGCCACAAGAAAGCTCTCAGTTATTTTGCATCCAGGCCATAAGTTCTCACCCATGGTCAGCCACTAATTCTTAATTTAGATATCACTATAAAAATCCCATTTTTGTACCTATGTAAAATTCTGCTTCATTAAAAAAGGACAAATGTTAATACATTTTAAATCTTGCTATATGAAGCAGTAATCACCTTTACTCCTGAAACAATGACACCATCTGCTGATTTAACCATATTTTTGAAGAAGTCTTCAAGTTTCTCTTTCTTGTTTTTTCCACGAACACTCAACTGAAAAACAAATTAATTTATCAAGTTAATTCATTTTCTGGAGGCCGTACAAGTTTAAAAAAATATAAATAGAACTACATATCCCTGCTTGCTATACCTAAAACAGTTTTCCTGTTCTCTGTTTATTCTTACACTCTGCACTAATGGGGACAGGGTACCTTGCATACAGAATGAAGACTACCTCATTTACTAGATTGTTTATCACCTAAAATACCATTCTGGGGAAAAAAAAAAGGGGGGGGGAAAAGAGATCAGAACCATTCTAGCACCTGCAGATAGTACCAAATGTACAGCGTGTATGCTTCAGTTAGCAGTAACACAGTATTTATCATGCACAGTATAGCTGAGTTGATGTAATGATAGTTGAGTTAATACAACCATGTTTCACTCTTTGGTGAATAGCAGATCTTTGACTTCCACAGGATCATGCTGGTTTAAGCCTCCTCACACCCTTCCTGTTCATCTAACTTCTCCCAGTTTATGTAAATTGAGTGCCTGAACCGGTATGGATTTCTACATCAAGCAATAGAGGAACCTCTGTAACATATTTTGAATTAAGTTTGTATAAAGCTGAGCCAGTCTTTGTAATAATTTCTTCCACTCAGTGTCGATTCCTGCAATTTTAAAAAGTAGCTGAAACTCTTTGCAGAACAGGAGCAACCACTGTCTCCAACACAAAAGAGTTACGAGTCCAAAAGTACTCTATTATCTCAATTCAGTATGTTACATGTGGACAGCCCCACTAGTCCAATACTCAGGAAAAAATTAACCACATTTTCACTCACATCATTAACATTATCAGAATATGTCATCAGAAATTCTCTCTAGTTTTATTAGCAATAGAATTTACACCACAGTTCCAAATCTTAAAAAATTAGTGTTTCATTTTATTGCATCATTTTTTTCCCTGCAGCAAATAAAAATAATTCAAAGATTGGAAAAGTATATTGTCAAATGAAATCACCACCAAAAGCTCATCTTTTTAATCCAAAATATGCTGGATTTCCAGTAATATTTTTGATGCTGAAGTTAAAGCATATAGTGCATTTGCTTCCCCAGCTGGCAGAAAATGAACTCCTACAGACTAAATGAATTTCCAACATTTACAATACAAATATGTTTGGCATGAAGGAATTGATGTCATTTGCTCCAGGAGGTAATTCCCTCTTAATCAGTTTTCCATCCTACCATAAAAACACATTTTGATTTCTCTTGCTAGCAATTCAGATTTCAATACTCACATCCTGATTATATTCCAAGAATACATGGAAATTTAAGTCCTTTCTCAAAATAGGATGTGCTGCCACGCGACACAAAAACACTTCATGCATTGCTACTGTCTTCTTGAATATTGCCAAATATTCACTAAAAACAAGAAATAAGACAGACATAAGAATTTCATATGAAGCAATTAAGTTTAAGATAAACCTAGTGAGCAGCTTTAAGAGATCCTCGGTAAAGGTACAAAATTACAAGCCAATATATTGAAGTTTATCACTCCAATGTTTGATACAGACATAAATAAATACTGCAATGTTAATACTAGGGAGAAATTTGAAGCCCAGTCATATTACAGAGAGACTTTCAACAAAGAGTCAACAAATACACTCTAATTTTTATGGTTAGCTAACAGACACTGGTTTGCTGAAAGTGTAACCTCATTTGGTTTCCTTTCCCCAGCACCCCAAAAATCAAGAAACTAAGGTACAGACTGCAGTCCCTTAGCACTGTGTATTGATGTGCAAATTCCTTCCTCCCCATCTCCATCCCCTTGCCCATTTGCACCCTCCTTACATATTTACATACTTATGTAGTTTTTTTAGCTGTTTAGACAGTCTTTTATTTCATGTTAAAGCACCTAGCCTTTTTGAGCCAAAGCTTACATTGCTGTCTCACTTCATAGTGATTCTAAAAGTGAAATTAAGAGCTACATTTGGTAGGTACAACAAAAAACACATTTAACCATGACAATCACATAGTTGCCCCATTCAGCCAACTCAACTTCAAAGCAATTACTCACTTGCAATTTAATTAAGAGGAAGGTAGTCTTATCAATAAAGGTTTGCTAGAATTCATTGTGCGTTGCAAATTCAATGAGTAAGATGCAACTCATCTAAAAATGAGGAAAGGGCTCTTTTTCCCATTCTGAGGTCAAACAGTGAAATTGTAATCAGTGCTTTTCCTTCCACTATGTGCAAGGACGTTAAGATTTACATACCAGCAAACCAGCAGGGCCAGTGTTGGGAGGTGTTTGATCTCAGTGAGAGTAGTAGTCATTCAGTGAAGACAAAAAAGGAGGATGCAGAGGATGGAGGTGGCAGTAGAAGAAACCCAAAGTTTTCTGTGTTATCCAACCCCTAACCAGACCACAAGAGAATCATGATCAGGGCCGCTGGAAAACCAGATTCTTTAAAATCTATAGTGTTCTGCTAATTTCCAGTTTTCTGCATATAAAGTGTATATCTACTCTGCTATAAATTATGTTGTACATCTCACTAATACAGAGCTTTTTAAGACATTTGCTCACAGCAGCTGAAGTTCGGAGAGAAAGCAGCAGTTGTAAGAGTTCTATGTACTTTTCTTGCCAATTCAGAGCTCTTGATAGAAGCAGTCTAGAAGCAGCGTAAATATACACTTGAAAACTGAAACCAATGACAGGAAAAAGATCAAAGAAGTGAATGCATGATAAAGAAAATGGACGAAGCAAGGAGAAACTTCACTGTGTAACTCAATATGGAACAAGAAGCTTCAGAGCAGTAATTTCAATATAAATTAAATTCAGAGTAAAGGAAAATAGTATTTTCAGGAAGTATATTCTCCTTGTGCAAAAATTTTTTTTAAAAAGTGTCAAAAAAGGAATTTTCTAGTAATCTTCATATTACATGGGGAACAGAAGGTTGGCATCTATGTTTACAGTACCAACCACATGCACAGCTCCCTATTCCCAATCACTGTGTGTATTACCCTAAAGTCTGATTATACTTATCAAATGTGGAACACCAGAACTAAAAAAGATAGAGGCTATCTCCTCCCTTTGCAGATGTTCTGTGAAGAACAGGATTTAAGTACTTTCTTTCTTATGAAAGAACAAGCTGATTTATTTCCTGTTTTAGAAGACCTTCCATGAAATTATTTCTACAATTTTCCTAATGGCACTGATCATGATCACTAAGATTAACCTTGGTTATATTACAATTGGATTCTCAAGTCTGTGTTTCACAGAGAACCATTACAGTAAGATCAGAAACATGGGACAGCAATCAGCATTAAAAGTTTTGGAATATAAATAAATTCCTAAAGTAGTAATCAAGTTTACATACGCTTCCAGTTCTTGTTTCATCTTGGTGAATTCTTCTTTAGTCATTGATCCTTCCCCTTCTCCAAGTTTCTGCAGTTTCTCCCTGGAGGCATCAAAGTCAGGCCTGGGTGGTGCTGGTGGAATCTGGAATTGAATCCAATTTTTTTTAACTTCTCATTTTCTCAGTCAAACAACACCCATTCACAGTACAGGAACTGTAGACTGCCTGCAGCTTTTTAATACATGTTTCTCTCTTTCATCATTCATTACAGCATTTCTGGATAAAGTCTCTCATTCATGAGTTATTCGTGCTGCATTACCACACCAATTTCGGTCAAGTGTCCTTGAAGATTACGAAAGTATTAACTAATGGCTTCAGTTTAATTACAGCAGAATCCAAATAATACTTCATTTCCCACGACAATTACTTAAAACTTGAAAAAATTATTCTTAATTAGTTTTGGTGTAGCTTATTTGGTAAGGATTATTTCTTATTTAATGAAAGAAAAAAAAAAAGAATTTCACACCATCCATTTCTAACTCCCCAAAACTTTAAACCAAGAAAACCATTCCTTACTGTTTGCAGGCATTAGCTCTTTCTTACAACACTGCTGACATTAAAGGTATATGTGTTGAAGTAACAAAGCCCCCAGTCAACAAGAGTCTAGGTTAATTTTTTATCACAGTATATTAACACTGAAGAGAAAACACCAGAGTCAAACTAAACCTGAACCGGTGCCAGGAAAGGAACACAGAACTAAATATGTTTAAATTTTAGTTTACCGATATTGGCTCATTACATTAACACATTAAAAAATAAGAAAAGAAAAATACAGCATCTAGACAGTCAACCATCTGAAACCAGTTATGACAACATTGAAGGTCTAGTCACTTCAAATAGCTTTTCTGACTAGGAAAAGACTAGCTCAAGAATAGTATGACCATGACTGATTATACGCATTATAATTTACCCAGTAATCAATTAGAAATATCTGTTTACCCTCTGAATCAGCAAACACCCCCCAAACACAAAACAAATACCTAACTTTCATACCAAGATGACAAATATTCCTATTTGCAATTAATGTATGAAAAGCAGCACCATTTTTAATATGCAGCATTATATGGTGCCTGTTTTGAGACCTCTGCTCCTGGAATGCCTGAAATTAACTTAAATTATAAGTTATTATATATTGAGGTTCCCTGTAGTTCTACATGGCATTTAAATTGGTTTTTCCTTCCTCTTATTTATGGAAAAATGATTCTGATCTTTATAATGAGAATTCAAAAAGTCTACCATTCCAGTTAAAACAAAGGCAACATGAAACTTGTAACTAAGTTAAACATTAACTTGCAGAAACAATACCACCAAGTTATACAGTTCAACCTGCTCCCACACTTTTAACACAGTGGCATAAAAATACACTTGGAGAAAAATTTAACTACTCAATTCTTAGGAGTAAAGGGCAAGAAAATATGACAGCTACTGTAGAGTTCTTTCAAGTTTGCTTCAACCATTAATTTTGTGTAATTGCATAAACTGAAGTATTAGAGAAGCTTATCTGCTTTTATAAGGAATGTACACCTGCTGTTTCTACTGCATTAAAAGCAGTCTCAAGTAGTTTTGATCCAGCCCACCGAAAATGGTACGTATAAACCAAAAGAATACCAGTACTTACAATATAGCCAGCATAGTCCTCATTCTCAACAAAAGAATCATGAAGCCAAATAAACTCTTCATGTTGCCGGACAACAGAAAATTCGTTTTGTTTGAAATTTGGTAAGGAACTCTAGAAGGGTAAAAGGAGGTAGAATTATGAGAGGGAAGGAGGTAGGGAGGAAGAAAAACTCAACAAAAAAACCACAGATTTTTCATTACTACATGAGAAAAAGCCATGAGGGAACAACAAAAAAGTCTCCAAAAGTTCATATCACAGTAATTACCCTCATCTTAGTGCAGTAATCAATTGGCATGGGTTCCCATAAGAGGTTGTGGAGTGTCTGCTCTCACTGACATGTTTCATATCTTTATCAATTTAATCTTGGAGTTCTGTTTAGTATCTTTATCAATGATCTGGATGAGGGAACCAAGTGTCCCTTAGTCAGTTTGTAGAATGACACCAAGTTGGGTGGAGGTGTTGATCTGCCAGAAGGCAGGAAGGATCTGCAGAAGGATCTGGACCAGCTGGATCCATGGGCTGACGCCAAGTGCAGGAGGTTCAACAAGGTGAGGAGCCAGGTCTGCACTTGGGTCACAACCACAGACACTGCTACAGGCTGGGGACAGAGCAGCTGGAAAGTTGCCCAGTGGAGAAGAACCTGGTCAACAACGGCTGGACTTGATCCTGTCTGTGCCCAGGTGGCCAAGAAGGCCAGTGGCATCCTGACTTGTATCAGAAATAAGGTGGCCAGCAGGACCAGGGCAGTGACTGTCCCCCTGTGCTGGACACTGGTGAGGCCACACCTCGAGCCCTGTGTTCAGTTCTGGGCCCCTCATGTCAGAAAAGACACTGAGGGGCTGGAGCATGTCCAGAGAAGGGAACAGAGCTGGTGGCAGCTCTGGAGCACAAATCTGATGAGGAGTGGCTGAGGGAGCTGGAGGTGTTTAGCCTGCAGAAAAATCAGGGGTTGACCTTATCACTCTCTACAAGGATCTGATATGAGGCCGTAGCCAGGTGGGAGCTGGTCTCCTCTCTCAAGTAATAGGTGAGAGGACAAGATGAAATGACCTCAAGTTGCAACAGGTGAGGTTTAGATTGGATATAAAAAAAATTTCTTCACCAAAAGGGTTGTCAAGTTTTAGAAGGGGCTTCCCTGGGAAATGATTGAGCAACCATCCTAGAGGTATTTAAAACAAATGTAGATGTGGCACTTAGGGACATGGTTTAATGGTGAACTCAGCAGTGCTGGGGTAATGGTTGGACTCAATCTTAGAGGTCTTTTCCAACTTAAGTGATTCAATGATTCTATAACTGAAACCCAAATGGACAAATCCTGAGCAATGTCCTCTTGTGCACTCTAATTTAGGGGTGAGAATGAGGGAGGAGATAGGACTAATGATGTCCAGATATTTTATTCAACTTCAATTATTCTGTCACTCTGCAATCAATACACATTTGAATCTAAAAAAAGCCATAAACAGTAATATTAAATGATCACTGAATGAAATACAATTGCAAAATAGGCTTTTAGAATCTGAAACTATAACAAGATCTAATGAAATTTTAAAAAAACATACTGAAGTATATTCATGTACATTAAAGATTCTACCTGCAAATAGGCTAATTAATAGGCATGGGAATGGCATAACAACACATCAATACAGAATAAAAAAAACCATAACTTTCTTCTAAACAGTTTTTAAACTCTTAATTATCTTTTTCTTATGCACTGCAACTACACAGTCTCATAAACATGAGATAATTCTACTCTCTTATTTCCTCTGGATTGTGTTACACTTCGTTTCAACAGTTTAAGCAAACTCTCTTTTGCACATAATTATGAACTGTTGCATGTACAAACCCAGGTTTTACCTTTGTATGGACTGTGAATTTCACTTTATCCCTCTCACTGAGTGCATCTGAGATATCCACTTGCAGAGCAGCATCGGTCTGGAGATCTACATTTATTGCTCTAAGCTGAAGAAAAATATATTTAGCTTAAAATTAAAAAAAAAAAAAGGTAAACTATTTCCATTATTCTTCCTTTGAAATGAACCCTGATCCTGCAATGCTGAATACGGATCACAAAGCCCCTCAATGTTAAAGTATTATTTTAAATATAAATATTTAAAATAAAAAGACAGCAGAAAAAGACATTCCAGTAGTACTCCTTATGAACCACCATACAAATAATAATCTCCTTTAACAGTATGCCTTGTTAGTGCACTATTTTCATTTCTGAAACTATTTGCTAGTAATTGAGATGCTCAAGACAAAGTGTATTTACAGATAGCAACAAGTTTGGTAGGTTTTTCTCCTCTGAACTGATAAGCTGCTCTAAATATACTTGTAAAGTAAATATACTCGTAAAGATAATTATAAAGATAATTATAAAGATGTTAAAAATTACAAAGGTATTTTTAAGAGGAAAAGTGGTTCTGTATTTCAGAAGCAAGAGCAGTTATAGACCTGACTTACTCACACTGTCTTACACTATTCTGTTCAACATATCTCATCATATAATGAAAAAGCTTAAAAGAATATCCTGAACTTCACAGAGCTAAGTCTTCTTGGAAATATTTTTTTTCTGAGACGTCCCAAAGCAAAACATTCAAACCTGACTTTGATGTCTTCAAAATGAGCATGAGAAATGGCACAAGTGCAAGGAATACACGAGGGTTTTTCTACAAGACATGAAACCTGAACTCTTTCACAAAATAATTCCAGTCACATTGAAAAAAAAAAAAAGACAATGATCTAATATAGCAAAACTGAAATATTATCTGAGCACCACACTATTTGGCAGTAACTGGACAAAAAGCTTCAGTATTTGATGCAACCTCATCTAGAGCCCAACTGGAAATTCAAGTCCCCTCACCCTTGCACCCTTTGCTGTTCTAGAGGAATCTGTCCCATGACAATTTCATCATCATGACCAACAGACATTTGGAATGTTTTTACAAGCACTAATGCTAACCCTGAAATCTTTTCCAATCACATTGTCAAAAAATATTTCAACATCATGCTCACAAGGCATACACTTTATTGAGACATGGCGTTTTCTCTGATGCTGCATTTTTTCTACAAATATCCCATTCTACAGTATAAAAAATGCTTTACCATATATAGATCTTGACTTTTTTTTCAGGATTGCATTTTTAAGTCAATACTTAAGTATTGCTATAAGTATTCTCAACACATAGTACACAGGTTACACATGAGCAGATTTTGAAGGTAACGCTGTGAGGCACTGGAAAAGCTCTAGGAAAGAAGCATCAACTGCCACATCTTGTTTTTAATATAAAGTTACCTTTATATTAAGTCACAGTGGTCAGATCTCACGCTAGTCTTGCTGTTAACCTCAATGCATGCACAACTCTTGCCTATCTAGCAGCAACCAGACTCATGGATCTTCGAATTAGTGCATTAAAGTAAACCAGCACCATGCAGTCTAGCATATTCTGCTAAGGCTAGCAAAATGTAACTGTTCAAAAGTTCTTACACATAGCTTTTCCTTACAGTGAAGTTGGAAATAATTAAAATGACTGCACAGTAACATATTCACACACGTGATTCAGGCATCGCCTTTTGTTCTGTTTTCCCAAGGTTTAGAGGGTCACTGCCTCACACAAAGGTGTATTATCATGCAATGGTTTTTTGCAGATCACTTCTTAGAGGCAGAATCTCCCAGCTCCTACTGAGTTTCCAAAGTGCTTACCATCTAATTTAGGAAAGAAAAATATAATAACATACCAATGTCTCCCTTATGTCATGACACCACATTTTTCAGCGTGTAAAAAGGTTTTTGTGGTTACCCTGTCTGGGGTACTGTTTGTTTTTGTCTGGTCCCCCCAGAATACATTAACAGACTGAATAATCTCAGAAAATAATCTGGATTATCTAAATGGCATTTTTACAATCTTTCACAGTCACAAATATTTCTACCAAAATACTTTCACACATCCTATTTTTTTTCCCAAAGTGGTACTATACAAAATTCTAGAATTCAGTATAACAGCTGATCAAGTTTGCCATTAGAGCATATCCAGTGCAACTCAGCCTTATCATATGCACTATTCACAACTTCAGATACCAAAGTCCTATCTGTGCTGAGAAAATTAAGAACTAGATATGACAACTTCACCCATGACATACAGCTGTAAAGGTCTATTTGTTTGATTTACACTGAGTTAAGTTTGTAACAGTTTTGAAGAGTTTAATCATATGTTAAGTTATGCCATGCAGCCCGACTGCCAACAGGGAATGTTTTCATCTGCAATGGTAATGAAGCATTTATGAAAGGTGTCAAAGACAATCAGAAAGTTGAAGGGCTTTAAATGTATTCATGTGACACAACGAATCACAT
Organism: Chloebia gouldiae; assembly: GCA_003676055.1. Classification (NCBI taxonomy): domain Eukaryota; kingdom Metazoa; phylum Chordata; class Aves; order Passeriformes; family Passeridae; genus Chloebia; species Chloebia gouldiae. The sequence continues at coordinate 20,026,037 of QUSF01000004.1, read as the reverse complement.
TGCATTACTGGAAATTGAATTCACAAACAACATCACCACACCACAAACTTAAACAAACTCTGCATCACTACTTCCAAAATAAAACTGCCACCAATGGATGGTTTTCTAGTGACAAAGGAAGTAGAAAATGAAAAAATAAAGTAAGTTCGATACAAAAGAAAACTGAAAGTACATTAAAGTATGGAAAAATAGGAATAGGCTAGTCTTTTAACTTGCCCCCCTCCAAGTCTAATACATACAATACTGCATAATAATTTTACACTTACATATGTTATCTACATCCATGCTGAACAACTTGCAAAACAAAACCTGATTTAATTACTTTACAGTTTCCTATGCTATACCAAGAAAGTCCCTGTTCTATTCAAAGGATCTAGAAAACACCAGAAGCCAAAACCCAGGCAAAGAGATGTTACAGTACTAACTGAGAACACAATGCAATGAGAGGATTTAACATCTAAGTTAGTGCTTAAGGATCAATTATACTTCAAATGATAATGGCAGGAATCTGGTATAGACAAGGGAAACAACCAAGTGTTACATTCCTAGTAAATGTTATCCATTAACAGCAACTTCCCTGCTCTAAGCTCTTTCAAAAATGTTAGAGTAAAAGGACCTTTTCTTCAGCTGATTCTTTACAAGCAGTCAAATACACAAAACAAGGGGACAATGAATACTTTACAACAAAAGCTTTCAAACTGTTTTCACAGCATTAAGTTTCCAGCATATCTGTTCTAAAGGATAGCTCATTTCCACTGAATGTTACCTAAAGATTTTCTATAGATATAAAATACACAAGGCAGTACTAATGGAGCAGTACTACACTTTACAAAGCATGCATTGTTTATGTTAGAGAGAGCACAAAAAATACCAACAGCACCCAAATTACACTAAGCAAACTCAATCCTATTCCATTTCCTAAGTGAAATTCAGAAAAGCAATTCCCACAAGTTCATTTTATGCAGACCATTTATAATAAGTTCCTTCTACAGACCACCCACTGCTACTTCCTCAAAGATGATTCTCAGTGCTCTGTTTTACAGTTCTCCAGAAAAGGCTTCATATGGTGTAACACCATTGTTTGAGAATTACTCTTCTGTGTGGCATCAGCATAAATTCCAGCCCTCTTTCATCCCACCACCCCAGATTAAATTTAACACAGCTGTAGCCAACAAACATGCTCCTGCAGCAGTAGAAGTACAGTTGTCACAGCGATATCTGAATTCAACAGAGGCAAGAGTATTGATTTTCAAAACTAAAAGCTCAATTACTCCAACGAGAAGTTGCCATCCAAGTTTTCATATAAAGGCTTGACCTACTCATTATTTAATTGCAGAGAAAGGCAACAAATCAGAACTAGGGAATCACTTTATGAAGAGATGCTTGTTTTTACTACTCCTACTTAGACAAAAAGTATTATAAAGATTAAAGCACAGCAAATCCATCCATGAACAGACTGCCATATTGCTTTTGATTAACTTCATAAACAAAATCATGCAGGTAACAACCTGTGTTTTAACCCCAGGCATTTAGACAGAAGAGAAAAAATTAAACCCCCACAGTGATCTGTATTTGAAAATAAGAAACCCTAAAAAAAAATCAGGGAAATGAGAAGGCCACCGTTCTAGTTTAATTCCTCAGTACTGGATGAAGATGCAGGAGAGAAAAAAAGAAGACTGCATTTAGCCAACTGAGATAGTTAAGTCGTACAACAATACAAACAAGACTGCTAAGAGATTATTTCTTACACTTTTCAAATTACCTTGTGAACTCTTAATGACGTAGCCTTAGAGGGAAAACTAATAACCAGCCCAACAAACAAGTTTCACAGGAGGTCAGATCCACAGGTTATGTTCTACCTGCACCTTCAAATAAAGGCAACTTAACTGTGAGCATCAGAGGCTGCTCCCAAGTACCAGGGACAACCTATGTAAAATACCTATGTAAATAAAATTCCACAGTTAGTAAACTCTTCAGTCCTTATTCTGAGACACTCAAAGAACAACAACTACAACCTCCCCTCTCTCTTTTATCTGATATCCTTAGTAAAGTAGCTATATAGGTAAAGACAAAAGCTTTACAGTGGCCAGAATTGGCCCGATACAATAGCAGACTGCCTTTTAAAATTTCTGGCCATAAACTGGAACATAAATTCAATGAATTTAACATCTGACTATGGTGTGCATGATAAAACATTATACCAACATAGTGTTTCTCAGATTTTTGTTATCTTTAATAGTATGCTGTATACAGTCACTTCAATAACCACCAACAGCCAAGGGAACCTAAGCAACCCTGAAGCTGCTCTCCTACCTTACTTACAGTTGGTCTTTCTCAAGATACTAAGTGATAGGGATAATCAGCCTGACTAAATTATACTAGGTTAGCTGATTTGTTGCTTAAGAGAGGCAGGCAAGTTAAATAAAGATGGATACAGAAGAGAAACTAAGGCCAGAAACAGAAAGGCAGAGGAAGAGGTTTTCTCAGTAAAAAAACGTAATTGTGGCGTCTTGTCCCAACAACAGAACTTCTCTTCAATAAAGAGTTTATTATGCAGCATGTGTCCGCAATGTAAATGTCCCACAGCTATCTAAGGGAGAGCCCCCTGGGCCTGAAGGGAGAGGGGAGGCCAGGACTGCATCCCCAAGCCCTAGATCGCGGCTGGCGACGGAACCTGGCGCTCTCCAGGGCTGGGCAGCCTGGGCAGGACCGGCCCCGCCGGGCGTGTGCAGCGGGAGAGCGGGGGCCGCGGGGAGAGGACAGCCACCTCCGGCCACAACCCCCCGCCCAGCTATTCCAACGGCATGACACGACTGTCCTTCCACAACTTGGCCGGCAGAACAATGAGGAGCACACGCACACAGACGCCGATACCAGCGGGAGGCTGTGCCAGGAGCAGAGCCCGGCGGGCGGACGGACAGCCCGGAGCTCGCTGCCCAGCATCCCGCCTCCGTCCGACACCCACGCGGCGGGCTCGGGCCAGCAGCGCCCGGAGGCCCCCGAAGAGCGGCCGACCCCGTTTCCCCCACGCCCAGCCCCCGGCGGCGGGTCCCGACGCCTCCCCGCGGCACTTACACCTCGGTCCTCCTCCGAGAGGAAATCTGGGCCGTCGTCCGAGCCTTCCTGCTTGGGGGCGAGGCGGCGGCGCAGGCAGGGGGCACGGAAAGGCACGGCCGGCGGCAGGGAGGGCGAGGGGAGACAAAGCGCACAGGTTAGCGAGAGCCCGGCCGCGCCGCCCGCCCTGCCCCGCCCCGGCCCGGCGCCGCGGCCGCCCCGGACCCACCATCATGGCTGCTCGCGGCGCTCTGCGCCCGCCGGAGCCGCGGCCGGGCGGGGCTGCGGCGCGCGGGGCGGGGCGGGGCGGGGCGGCGAGCGGCGCCTCTCGCGAGGGAGCGGCCGCTGAGGGGAGGGGAGGGAAGGGAAGAGGGGAGAGGGCGCCGGGCGGCGCTTCGGCGGCGGCTGCGGGCGCGGAGGGGGAGCGGCGCTGGCCCTGGCCAGGGCGGTGGTTGCTTGCGCCGCAGCCGCGCGGTGCTGCCGTGTCAGCGCGGGTGTCGCGGGCGCTGGGCGTGCCCCGTGCGCGGGGAGCCGCTCTGTTGGGTGGAGCGCGGCGGAGCAGCGCGCCGGGCCCCCGGCGGTGCGCCCAGCGCCGAGCCGCGGCTCCGCCCGCAGGCCGCGGCCGCCGCGCCGCCCTGCCTGCCCCGCGCTGCTGCCCGGCGTTCGTGCGGGACACGGGCTTCGTGCCAGCCTGGTGTGAAACTGTGCAATGGCAGCGCGTGAAATTAAGACGCTTATAATATGGCTTTGATTTTTGGGCAGTTACGTGATTTAAGAGTGACAGCTGCCTGTTTCACACTAAGGAGTGGAGCCTTTAGATGCCGCTTTGTCTAATGCAGCGGAAAAGGTCAGCATTCGCAGACTAAAGCAGTTGTAAGCATGGAGGGACTCTGTGCCTGAGACTGCATTTTTGTATGAATCGGAGCTCGAACGGCCAAGAAGCAGCCTCAGAGTAGGGTTGCATGACCAGCACAGTCCGATCTCAGAGTGGCAGAGGGCTGCGGGCAGGTGTGGACCTGCACCCCCACAGAGGAGGGCACCAGCCCACCTGCAAATTAAGACCGCAACAAATTCAGTTTCCATCCTAGCTGGCGCCCTAGCCAAGCCCGTAGTTACAAGCACGAGTGGGATAGGAGCACCGCTTGCCGTAGCAGCACCGTGTATTTAGGTAGAATTAAGCCCATCAGGAAACAGCACCTTGAATAATGGTATTCGTGTAGCCTCAAGATAAGCGAAGATAATGCTTTCTGAACTCCACACTGCTTAGAAGGCTGCTTTAGGATTCAAAAAAGGAAATTGTCTCTTGAAAGTTGTTATTAGTATGGAGAAACATATGTATGCATTTTATAAATAATTTTTAAAGCTGTTCTTTAAACAATTTTCAAGTATGCAGCCTGTTCCTGTCTTGATACAGGCATGGGCAACATCATCCAAAATACTAACTTACTTGTGAGGTTGAGAGAAATAAAAATATTCTATGAAGTACGGAGAAAGTATGAAAGACCTCTGGTTAAACACCAACATTGTCATTCTGAAGGGGTAAAGACAAAGTCACACAGGAAACTGATTCCTGGGGTGTTCAGCTGCATTAGTATCCTGTTCTGTTCACATTCTGGGTTAAGTATTGTATACCATTCCACTCAGCAAACATCTATTTTTATGGAAAAAAAATCAGTCACAGACTGAGTTTGCTTTCTTAATATTTAGTATTTAATGCAGATAAATTTTATTAGAACCAAAGAATCCAGGTCAAAAAGTTGAGGAAGTGCTTCACAAGGAATAATGACACGATTTTTTCTTACAGGGGAGAGCTAAGTAGATCAGCTAACTAGTATGAATCTAGCAGGATGACCATCTCAGTTGCATCTACAAAAAATATAAAGTTATATAGCTTTCCAGTGTGGCTCTGGGAGTGTGGTCTGGTCATGTTTTGGTTGGCACAGAGGCTCATAAGGGACCTGGTCTAGTGAAAAGTACCCTGCCCACAGATGATCTTTAAGGTCCCTTCTAGCCCAGCTCATTCTAGGATTCTGTGATTCTATGGTATTCCAAAACAGCAGCAGTGCTATGGCTCTAAAAGTTGATACCCATAAGTATTAACCTTTCATCCTGTCCTGATCAACTTATCCCAGGTCCATGTCTTGCCTTACTTTGCTCCCCATGCTGCTCTCCACTGGCGCTGCCTGCTGTTTCTGCTTCAGCAGCAGGGACAGATGGCATATGTCATGGGGACACCCTGGCTGGCAGGTGGGAGAAGAGCATTACCTCTTCTCCATGCTCCTCTGTTAAGACTCAATAAACCTGCTCTGCAGCTCCAGCAGCAGTTTTCTTTGACTGAGCTGAGCTCACCTTACAAAACAAGTTTCCATCTTGGCTGTTTGCACACTATTTTCTATGTCTAAATCAAGTTAATGAACTAAATATAACCCAGGAATAATGAAATTACAAGTTGCAACTGAGACGATCTGACAGTCCTTTGGTATGACCGCATTCCTACCCTCCTCCACACACCTGGCTGTCTACACCAACTCTGGTCTTCAAGCAGGCCCTTACTCCTGTCAACCTATCTCACCAGCAGGGAATTAGATGGGATAGAGGAGGGGGAAACTCTTTCAACAGTGAGTTCCACTGACTCTGATAAACTGTATGGATGGCCCATATGAATGCAGTTCAAGACCAAAAAGAAGGAAAGTACTGGGGCTTTCAAATGACATCTTGAGAACTCACTCCCTTTGCTAGCAACATCCTCCTTTAGCTCCAGGACACACCTTGACTCACTTGGCTACTCATTTTTGGTCTCATTTTTCCTCCCATTTTTCTCATTTTTTCTACTCAGATACCATGTTTTCTTAGTATCATTTTCAGTTGCTAAACCTTTGAGGCAAGGATCAGCATTATCTTGGGTTTACAGAGCTGTAAATACAAGGAGGAACCGAACCCATGCTAGTTAGAACTGGGAATGCTGCCGCGTTATTGTAGCCCGTAGGTCTCCCTATTTCTAAACATCCACCTGCGAAGACCCGTAATGTCAGTAGATGGTGCTATATCCATATTTTTTCGGAATTCTTTTCGGCCGAGGTTTATCCAACCAATTGCATTTCCTTTGTGTTTAAGTATGTTGTCCCTGGAAAATTAGAAGCCGTACAATTTAAGAAATATTTGGCTTTTACTAGAGAATTGCTGGGGAGATCGTCAGTTTTCCCACTCTATGGCATCATATCATATAGTACTGTCTGCCCTGCATGACTCACCATGGATGCAAGCATTTGATATAGGCAGGAAGTTGTAGTAGTAGTTCTGGTATTTCATTAGCTGATCTGTTGGGGTGTTTTTTTAAAGTGTGAGGAACTATTCTTCATGCACTTTTTTCTTTTTGAGAAGTTTCTCGACTTCTCTTTCTAAATCTACTTAGGCAAAGATTCCTTTAAATTACCTCATGTACTTCTGTTCATGTGAAGCTCAAATATAGCATCTTGCAGTCCATTTGTGGTTGTAAGGACCAGTTTTCCTGTATCTCAGTAACAGACTGATTCCTTGTTTTGTTTTGTCTTTGAGATAAAAACACTTTATTCCCTAACATACTTAATTTCGATTTTCTCTACTGATGCTAACTGAAACTGTGTTAAGGACCCATATCATTAAAGCTTTATGGTGGTGCTTTTTTTTTTTTTTGTGACAGAGCAGATAATTACACTTTGTAAAAAAAAATCAATATTTACCTTTTATTTCTGTGAAAACTCAGCTTTTAAGTGTAATGTTCTCAGAAGTTTAAGACTGAACGAGAAAAAGGCTTCAAAACCTTATTATAAAACCTGTCTAAAAAGCTCAGTTAGCAATAGAGGATTTTTACCTGTTATGGAGATAGATCACTTTATAGCAAAAAATTACTATCAAACTGATCATATTTCCTTAGAAACACAAAGAGGATGTGATATGTAGGATTAAAAGAACAGACAGGGAAAACTGTATAATATTATAGAGGAGAAAGAGAACTATAGCTTAGTACTGCTCAGTAACTTCTAGACACTCTGAAGAACAGTAATTTCCATAAGAAAAGAAAAGAAATATCTGTTCCTCAGTGTGGAATAGTCTTCTGTGAATTCCAAAGCATAATGGGGGCATATGCAAATAGTAAGGATGTGTGGGTTTCTATTCAGACTGCAGGGACCCAGAAAAGGCTCGCTGTGCAGTTTTAAAAATCCTGGTCTCCTTGTGCAAGATGCTGACTGTATGTATGAAGCTATATTGTAATGAAATTCATCACACTTCTTCCCTAGGAAAGAATCAAATTCTTTATTTTTAAAATTCATTTACATGACATTACAGACATTGTCTGCCATGAGTGACTTAATGACCATATGCAGTTACACTGATGCAGAAAGTTGAGCTATCTAAAGCCTCATTTTTCACCAGTACTATGAACTAACACCAAGAAGCTATAAGGGGAAGAATATATTATGCAGTACACACAGGTAAAATTCACTTATTCTGAGCTCTGAACATATTGACAGTTATTTCCTTCTTTGGATTGCATGCTGTTATTAGTCTAATTGTCATATTTCTGTAACAGATTGTAGGCAATCATGGATCTGCTCAAGTTCTTGATTACAAATGGATGCAAAAGGAGACTGCATCTCCCATAGCTCCTATAGGATTGTCTAGGAAGGAGCCTATAAAGAAGTTCTCTCCTCCCTGTTTCACAGGGATGCATAGAAATGTTTATAAACAAGTCACAGACTGATCAGCATCAGCTGCCTACTCTGGATTTAAAACAATTGAACTCATCCCTTTTCCTAAACTCCACTCCCTTCTTTATAAACCATTTGAAACATGGAGTTTTTCAGAGAACATTCTCAGAGAACTCTTTTTGATCATTCTTCATAGTTCTTAATGTCTTTTTTTTAAGAGAAAGCCAAAATTTCCTGCCTCACCTTTGCTCCATACTAAGGGTTTTACTTGTACCAAGTACAGCAAAAAATTCTTTAATTTTTTATTATAACAAAATTTATTGTTATAACAAAATTTATTTTTATAACAGAAAAAGAAAAACCATTTTGGTGATGTGACAGCTGAAAACAGGAAGATTGTTATCCCATGTCAGATATCAGGTTTTTAATTTTAGAGCTGCCTGGTTTAATCCATGTGCTGTGGAGGGCAATAAGAATGCTTTGGGATATCAGCCTCACAACAGTCTTAACTCTGTCAGTCAGTAACTGCAGTGGTAAGAGCATTATGGAAGACTTCTCCAAAGCAGTGTTATTGCTCTTCGTGTGTCAGGTGTTGAGATGAGTCTGAGGTAAAAATACCAGAAGACCTTTTACAGTACTGCGTGTCACAGCTAGGGAATAGTAAAATTGACAAGGACTCCTCAGTATAAATAAGGCCTTGTTGATGAAAGTGTGACCAAGAAGGAAAAAAAGCAGATTTGCTAAGACTGACCTCATACACGTCATTCCTCAAAGGCCAGCTCTGCCCCAGCAGGACAGCACCAGGCAGGGAAGACAAAGCAGTTCTTGTCGTGTCTTGTCACTGGTACAATAGTGGGTATCAGGAAGGCCTGCACAGTGCTGCTTATGTTGTCAGAACAGACTGAATAACACTTTCTGCCTAATTCAGTATATATCAGTATTGTTGGGGGCTACTACTTTTTTGTTCCCTGTTATCTTATTACCTTTTATCCTAATTTTTTTGTTTTCTTTTTGATTATTTTCCCCTCTTCTTTAATAGTTACCATTTTTCCTTCCTGTTATCGTATTCTCCTTCCAATCTGTCTCTTCCTTTCTCTTTGTTGGACCACCCCATTCCATAAGCCAATTTCCTTTGGTCTTGACTGAGGGCAGCTGTCTATTCTCTCCAGATTATTGCAAAATTGCTACTTTCCCCTCGCTCCCAAACCTTTAGGTCCTCTGTATAATCAGCTCATCCATTTTTGTCTCTTCTTAATCTCAGTCTTAGATCCAGTCTTCTGTTCTCCTATTCTGCTCCTCACTGGCTTCTTGGTCACTGTTTTTTGCTGTTGTACTCTTGAAAGAGACGCTCTTCTGAGTTCTCCTCTGAAAACCTTAGATGTCCCCCAGTGCTTCCTCTGAATGCCAGCAGTAGTAGGGCATCATCTGCAGTGTGAGAGGATGTGATGACCATTAAAATGTTCTGCTTGAGGCAACATTCATGTGCCAGCCAAACACTAACTGCGTGCTCTTTGTCTTCCTGCACGTATTAGGTGAGCCTTACCTGACCAGCATTCTAACAATTTTTCTGAACAAAATGGTCTCATTCAAAATGACCAAAGATAAGAAAAAAACCCAAGCATGTTACTACTGACATGTTTACCAGAGAAAAATCTTTGTTTGACAGAAGCCATCAAGCAGCATTAAACCAACTGAGGCATTATTTAATGGCCAGGAACATCTCTTCAAATGTGATGATATCTGACTCAAAAGCAAAGCTGCTTCCATCTCCAGGTAAATCGTTCTGACATTCAAATTACAGCACAGCTGCATGGGAGTAGCCACCCTAAGATACATCCTGTGTTTCATTTATGGTCTCAAACTCCTGCTTGCTCAGAGGTTCAGTGAAAAAAAAGTAATTCTACCTTACATCCAAATGTGTTCCTTTCTATGTAGTATCTGCAGAGCCAGAGGCATTAGGACTTGAGGGGTAGTCAGAAAACAAAAAATTGGGCCATGGAGACATTGGCTGGCCAACCAATCACCTTCTTGGCTCTCTTTTTCTGACTTAACATCTATGGAGATGCAAATGTTTGTTAATTTTAATTTGGGTTGGACAGCTAGTTGCAATAAGAGGCATGGATGAAAGTGCAGCCACAGAAAGCACTCACTGTTTAGTTTCACTGCAGTTTTACTTCCAGCTTTTGAGTTAACATCTCCTGAGACAGCTTGACTCAATTGATGGTGTCACTCCAAGCAGCCAAGATGTGCAGGTTTATCATAATAGCTGCACTGAGAAACTGATTTCCACAGTGCGACCACCAGCACTTGAGCTGCAGCCCATGCTTCCAGACAGGCCAGGTCTCTCGATCTGGAGATGATGAATGTAAAACAACCAAGGGTGCAGTTTGGATTAAGCTCATTATCATCACTGAACTCCAGCTGGCAACTAAGTATTACACAGCTGCTCATTCACTCCCCACCCCCCACCCCAGTGGGGTTAGGAGGAGAATCAGAAAAAGGTAAAACCATAGGGTTGAGATAAGAGCAGTTTAATACTTGAAATTGAGTAAAATATAAATAGAACTCAAATTTTTAAAAAAAGTGATGCACAATATAATCGCTCACTACCCGCTGGCCGATGCCCAACCCGTCACCAAGCAGCTCTCGGTGCCCTTCCAAGTAACTCCTCCACTTTATGTACTGGGCATTCTGTGGTATGGGACATCCCTTTGGCTGGTTTGGTCAGTTGTCCTGACCATACTCCCTCCCAGCTTTTTGTGTACTTCCTCACTGGCAGAGCATGAAACGGTGAAAAGTCCTTGACTTGGGGCAAGCACCACCTAGCAACACCTAAAATATCGGTGTGTAACCGACATTATTCTCATACCGGATCTGAAACACAGCATTGTACCAGCTACAAGGAAGGAAATTTACCTATCTCAGCTGAAACCAGGACACACATCAAAGGCCATGCTCCTGCTAAGGGGGAAGCCATGCCTCTCCATGTCATGTCCCTAGCCTCTGTTGTCCCAGTGCTCCCTCAGTGCAGCCCCAGGGGCAGAAAGGTGAGGGAGATTATCCAATTTACCTGCTTTTCTTGCAGGATCAGTTTCACTTAGGCTGGCATAACAAGAACATAGAGAGAGTATTAAGGGTAGCACAATGGTTTTTAGCAGCAGTGCAGTTTTAGGTTGGCTCAAACCAATCAGGAAACCTCTTGTGGCATTGCTAGTACATTACTTCATCCTGCACTTCAGGTACATTACAGTAAAGCACCCCACTGTGAAAATCCAGTAAGCACATCAGGAAAAATTGTGTGGCTTCTGCTGTGATGTTTTAGAGTAGTGCAGTGGTTTTCACTGATGGACAGGACATGCCAATAGGCAAACACACTGAGCCCATCTAAGCACAAATTCAGCTGGGATACCTTGTGTGACAAGGGAGGTCTGCACAAAGCATGCATGGCTAAAGATAACAAAAGCACTTGTCCATCAGCCTCTAGCCAGCACAACTTTGTGATGTTGTCCAGGCCAGGCAATAATCTGGAATGAAAGTTAATGAAATAACATTTGGGTTTCCATTAACACTTTATTGAGTTGCAATAGTCCCGTGGTCAAGCCAAAGATAATATGATACTATGAGAGGTATATATTTGTATGTAGAAATCAAAACTAACTGTGTACCTGAGCACAAACAAGCCTCATGTTGCAATGTGGGGAACTGAAATGTTTGGTCTTTAAGCCCCTGACCGGTACTGCATGTGGTCAGACAGAGAGATACTTGTAACATTTATGAACAAGTTCAGAATCAGCTCTTCAGTGAAGAAGTGTTAAAAATGCTTTTTGTCCCATCTGTACAATGTGTATTGGAGAGAAGGAAAGAAAGCACTAGTTTTTTGAGTTTCTTTTTTAATTTTTCCACATTAAAGCCTTTTGACTTATGGATTTTGCATCTGAGTGGGTGGATTTGATGGTGAACTGGTGAACCAGCCTAAGTGAGAATTTTACATGTGGCCAAAGCCACATGGGTGGCTCTGCAAACAGAAACTGAACCAGCCTAGGAAAAGTTGCCAGTCCTTGCACTTTGAGGGAAATTTCTCATTCCCAAGCTACAAAACCAAATCCAGAACATTAGTTTGGGTTTGGGAATCTCAGCTGTGTTATCCTAACTGCCACGTCCAGATCTGTCCACAATTATCCAGTAACTGTGATATGTAGGGCCAAATCCTGCTGATACATGGAATAAGATGGACTCAAAAAAAAAAAAATCTTCAATCAGATTAATGTTTGACTCTATGCAAAAGGCAGGGAGTTGAGTGTCCTGTTCCATGCTGTTGAATTCTCAGGTACCTCACTCTGCCCCCATGGTAGACACTATAAAAGTGCACAAAGTAATACATACCAGCAGTTGGAGAGAGGAGCTCTCCTCATCCAAACCAGGAAAAAAAAAAAAGACAATAAATTCAGGCTCCTCTCTGGGATGTGTTCCTTGCACTTTGTGCAGTAGTACTGTTACAGTTTTGGCACTGAAAGTGTAAGGGCCTGTAGAATGGAGCTACAAAAGAAACACAAACCCTTAATAATCTCTATTTTTGAGAATTATTTCAGGAAAATTACACACATTAACAAGACAATCAGTAATGCACCTCCTTCCACTAAGCTCTTCTGCTAGTGCAAATCAATGTTTTTCCATTAAAGTCAATGGGGCTTTGCTGATTACATGAAGTCAAAATCATTATGTACAGTTTATTGGCTCTAGCCATTTTATAATACTCTACAATGGGAAATCTTTTACCTCTGCCTCTTTTATTAGATACAAAGGACCCATGCAGTTTCAGGTCATTATATTTGTTCTAGACCCACTCAAAAAAATATCCCTTTTCTATCTCTTTGCTTGAGGGGGCAGCTATGACTAAGTGGCTGAACAAAACTTTCAGATTTACCAAACCTGCAATGCAGCTTATTTCCCAGCATTTAAGGCAATGCTATTTTTGGAATTCAAACTTTGAAATCTCCCCACCCAGAGAATCAGTGCTTAGGACAAAGGTAGGCCTTTACAAAACAGTGTAAAGTTCAATTGCAAATGCACCTAATAAAGGTTTTTGCTAAATTTTGCCTTTCACTTCTCACAAAAACATTTTATTTGCTGTATTTCTTATTTTACATCTCAAATAATCACTTAGCTGTAGCACTGAAGACTGAGGAGTTACAATAATATGTCTGGGCAATGGATTCCCCCTTCAGTCTGGGCTGATTTTTCTTAGCTCTGGACTTCATGTAATCCCAGGCATATGGTCACGAAATCAGCTCTGAGCCACCAAGAGCTAAGAATTTTACTTAATCGTGATTACTTTATCTCAGTGTGTACATTAATTTCTGATCTATAAAACACACCAGTGTTCTGTAGTGGTACAAGATTGTATCAAATGCTGCAGACAAACCAAAACTGAGTTACAGCAGGTCAGTACCTGTGGGATGAGCTCATGGGAAAGAACACCAGCATGTGCCATAGCGGTGCTTCATGAGGTGACACTTCCCTCTGCAGCATCTCTGAACCAATGGCCTAAGGTACACAGCCTGACTTATTTTACATGAATCATAAAATGCTTTTTTGGCTGCTTCAGATTGTGTCTGACCTGTAAACTTTGTGATGAACTAAATCAAATTGGAAGAGCAAGTAAGGTTCAATTAGATTCAGTAAGGCTCTTTGTTAAATCTACACATTTTCAGCTTAAGTCCCATCCCAATGTTCTACCAATTCTTCTAACCCCCTCCTCTTTGGGTCACCTGCTGTTTACATCTGGTTCTGAATCTAAAACACATCAATGCTGAAATTTATTATAAGGATGTGCAATGTCACAGCTGAGTCTGATTGATTCATACTGGGGAACAAGGCAGTCATGTAGGGCACCACAGTGAGATAACAGCATGGTCCTTAATTGAAATTTGGCTATATGACCTTTACAGAATTTAACAATGACATCCACAATAACATTTATAGCTGTTTCACTGTTTTCATATTTCCCCTCTTTGAACATTTCTGAGACACTTTAATAATTATTAACAAAATATTAGAAAATAATTTTTTCTCGTTCTAGCATTTTAATTTTGAATGAAGTATCAAATATTTTGGGTCTTAATTTATTAACAATAAAATTGAGATATCAATCTCTTAATATTAGTTTTTAGTTTTAACCAAGAAAGAGAATAAATTAGCTAGGTAGCTGCTAAAGGATGCATCTCTGAGCTGAATAATGATCAGGATTTAATGACACATTTGGAAGGGAAACATAAAAGATAAAGAAGGCTCGGAAGTAGCATAAAAGTACACCACTTATCATGGGTAAATGATTCTAGACTTGTTTTATATATTTATTTGATAAAATGTTTTTGTGTTCTTTACAGGGATAGATTCTAGATCTAATCTTGCTGGACTCCTGAAGGTATTTTGTATAATATGAATTAAGATGAAAATCAAGACTAATATATGAACTGTAAAGTATACAAGAAACTGACTGAAGAGGAGAAAGGGAATTATTAATGGAGCTTCCTGGATTCACTTTGGGAACAATCTTATTTAATCTCCTCATTAATAATCTTGGCACAAAAAAAATAGGAGGTAAATGAACAAGAAAAATCTGCTAAAACAAAAAACTGGAGGGTACTTCTGATACAGAAGAGGATTGGAGTATCACACAGGAAGACCTTCACGACCTCAAGGATTGAAATAACAGAAATAGGATAGAATTTTTAGCAAATAATGTAAAGTGATGATCTTAATGAGCCAAAAGAAATTTCTATAAGAGCAGAGGAGCAAAAATAATTAGGTATACTAGTCATGTGATATAATCAGACTTCTATGCAAGAAGGCAGAGGAGCCTGTGATGCAGAGAAAGCAATGCAGTAATATCTTCATAATCTGTAGTGGTAAAGCATGGTCAAATGTGTCTGGAAAAGAATGATTCAGACTGGACCAGGTACCAAGAGGTACTGCTAGAACAATGAAGGGGATGAAGAAGGCCATCTTACTGGAAATATCTTGGTGTGAACATATTAAAAAAGGGAATATAAGGGGAATAAAAGGGATTATATATTTATCAGAGGACAAAAAAGGGGGGAGGGAAGGCTAGTCTAAATAAAGAACAATACAGGTACAAAATAAAATGCCCAAGAATATATTTAGCCTAGTATTAAAATAAGGCCTCAAGGCATAAACACAGGATTCTGAAATATCATACCCATCACAGTACTAGGAAAAAACAATTAAGTTGCACTTGTTGAATTTGAGGGAGGGAGGAGGAAGAGGGGCAATGTGGCTTGATTGCAGGCAATAGGCAATGACTGGAGCAAAAGCTCCATTGGATGGGGTCAGGTTTCTATTCTATGTCAGGCAGATTTGCATGGAAAAACAACGTGCAAGCTTTCACATGTGCTGCATGGAGTCCTGACCTGTACCACATCTGCAGGTATGGGGCTCTGTGGTCAGACTTGCAGACATTTTGGGTGCTGTGGAACACCATACAGCTGGAATATGGTACCTTTGTGAGCCTGGGTACCTTTGGCTGTGGCAGCCCTATCCTTCAGCAATGCACAAGACCAAGCAATTCCTGTGTGAGAAGAAGTGAACCACACGGCTTTGACCTGTTCAGTGAGTCCACCCTGGCAACATGTGGAGTGCTGAATTTACAGCAGTAACTGATTTTTATAGCAATAACTTACAGGGATGCCTATCTCACTTCCCAGATTGTGAGTGCATGGAAATATTTCTTGGCATCTCATCATTGGAGCTTAGGCTGAGAAAAACACGTTTACTTTCTTCTGATCAAAGACAATGATCAAGAGATGATTCTCAAAAGAATTAAATTAAATTCATGGTGATCTTAAGCCATCTAAACAAATAAAGAATTGTTATGACAACTGAATCTGATTTTTCAAAAAAGCTCACCCAACTTATTAAAGAGAAGTACTAAACAGACAAATAACATGAGTAAAGCTTGTGTTAGATGTGCAGGTGTTCATGTTATGATCTCTAAGAGCTGAATCTACGAAGTGCAAAGTGAGCTAGATAGGATGATATCACCATGATGATACAGACATCACTGTATCTGATTTCTAGATGTCTGTCCCTAATCACCAACAAACATAGAATACTTGTACAGTTCTGGAGGCAGAAACCAGGTAAACAAGTTCCTGACCAGTAACCAGTGTCCTTCAAGATGCCAAGTTATGCTGCAGTCAGTGTGAAAGTGTGTTAAAGCACTGATTTGTACCTTGGCAGTATCAAAGGGTAAGTCTTGCCCATCAGACCAGGCTGTCACACAGGAACACCAGTGAAACCTGCAGTGCAAACAGAGATGGAGTTTTCACACCTAGTTAGGGCACTAACATATGAATTAGAACTATAACTAGTCACAAGAGAGATTAATTCAGGTTTCCCCCATAATGGGTAATCATGCCTTTCTTGTATGTATTGAGACCCATCACTTTTCAGTCTGGACTCTTGGTTGCCTAAAACTGCAAATCTGTGTTGCATGCTCTGAAATATGCATAATGCTGGCAAAATGTTTGGCTTCATCTATTGTACACCCAGTGCTCTTCCCTGCTGCCATTAACATCACACCATACTGTTCTAGTGATTCCAGATAGTAAGGAACTTCTAATAAACATTTCTATCTTCTGCTGATTTTAATAGAACTACACCTAATAGTGCTTTGATTACTAAAACCCCCTTCAACTTCATTTATTTTTAGCATATACATGCACTGCTTGAATTTCAGATACACATCAGTTGAGCTATTTTGCCTATTAATTTTGTTTTCTAACTAGTCTATAGTAAATTCCTAATTTACTTTCCCACTTAAAACACCACTAGATACAATTCACCTGGAATGCTAACAGGAAAGGGAAGCTAAAAAAACAAAGTCTTTCTCACTAATTAAATGAACAAAGCAAAACCCAAACTCTCTAGAAGTGCTGGCCCTTAGGTATTCAAAGCTCAGTGCTGTACATGGAGCATGCTTGCCTACACCCTTCAGAACACTATGGCATGGCAGGATTCCCAGTCTCTGAAAGCTTGCAGTCAGAACTTCAGAATCTGAGGAATTCAGTTAATTCATATCACGGATTTCATGGGGGGAGGGTGATTGGAACACTGTTAAAAGGAATGAAGGGAGAAAGCAAGAGCTGGGGTCAGGCACACACACGTCTGATGTAGTGTAACTCCCAATTTCACCTTAAACACCAAAATGCCTTTACATGTCTTGTGCTGCATGATCTGCAGCTGAGTGTTGATGGACTGAATTTCACCATTGCTCTACAGGAGTCGGAGTGCTGAAGAATACACAGTTTAAAGTATATGCATAAGAAGAAACTGAGGTGCCAGTGATCATTGGGCTTTCCAGGTTTTTGCCCCAGGTTTGCCAGCTAAGACACAAGATGATGATGTCAGAATCATTCATTACCTACCAGAGACCCAAACATCTGATTGTTCTGATCTTTGTTAAATACATTATGAGTATACACATCATCTGTGTGATAGATGGACAGAGAATGTCCAGTTCTTCCTGGAAGTGCTGGATTTACTGTACAACATATATGTAACACAGGAGCCCAGCATCACCTGGAAATACACTGAGCAACATGCAGGAGCATGGGGGCTCTCATGAATCACAAAATCATTTATAAAACCATAGAATCATAGAACATGCTGAGTTGGAAGGGATTAAAATAATTGATTCCAGCCATTCACCCAGCAATGTTAAGTCTACCACTAAACCACATCCCCAAGTACCAAATCTATGCATCTTTCAAATACCTGCAGGGATGGTGACCCCACCACTTTCCTGGGCAGTGTGTTCAAATGCTTGACAACCCTTTTGGTGAAGAAAGTTTTCGTAATATCCAATCTAAAGCTCCCCTGGTGCAACCTGAGATCATTTCCTCTCGCCCTGTTGCTGGGGAGAAGAGACCGACCCCCACCTGGCCACCAACTCCTCCTTCAGGCAGCTGTGGAGAGTGGTAAGATGTCCCCTGAGCCTCCTTTTCCCCAGGGTGAACAACCTCAGCTCCCTCAGCAGCTCCTCATCAGACCTGTGCTCCAGAGCCTTCACCAGCTCCATGGCCCTTCCCTGGATGTGCTCCAGCCCCGCAATGAACACTGATTTTAGCTCCCCCACGGACACCCTGCATACCAGATGCTGACCAAGGCAATTCTCAGAAACATCTGAAACATTTCAGGCAGCGTGCCTCCCTAAACAAGCAAAAAAAACCCCAAAACCTTTTCCAAAGCAAGTGAGAAGTGTAGATTCACAAATTGACTGCCTGATAGGCAGATAAATGCACCAGAAATGAGAGGGGGCATTCAGCCCATTCTGCAGGAATCCCCCTCTTATCCCATGCGTGTCATTAGCGTGCCTTCATCAGGCTGTCAAATAGCACCCTCAGATGGCTCTACTTCATATATCTCTTCATCAGATTTTTTTTTCTTTTCTTTTTAAAATCAGGAAAAAGAAATACATCCTTAATGCAATGCTGTCAATTTCTAGTGCTTCTGACTGCAGAGAAAAGCCCAAGGAGATGGATGAATAAGCCTAATACAAGGTTCCAAAGAAGGAAGCAGATGAAAACACTTAAAAGGTATTGTATGAACGTGATTTATGATAATACAAAAGGTTACTTCAAGGTTTATTCAATCCTTTTTAGCATGAAATACTGTAATATGGCCTCTAATTCTTGTAGCAGTTTTCTATGCATTTTATAATACTGAGATTTTCTTGATTTTACTAGGAACCAGTGCATTTGGCAACGAACCAGTGAGCTGTGCAATTAACTTTGAGCTTCTGTGTTGATACACAGTTTATTTCACACTATTTCTACAGCTTCACTTTTCAATATATCATAAAGTCATGCATCTGTAGCATTTCCTCACACTGTAAGTACTTAACCACTTTCATGGAAGTTAACCACTGAAATCAGATGCTTTAATGGTTGCAAAAAAAGGAGAGTTCATGCTTCTGTCACTGAGGAGAGCATAATATAACCCAATATGGCAATTTCCCATCTAAATGGTGGAGTCTAGATTTCTGAGTTAAGCCCTGTGGACAGAATGGAACTGTTCAAACATCTCAAGAAATTATTTCAAACTGTTTGACGCTTCGGTAAACTTTGATAGTCAGCTTTACTATTTGAATAATTTCTTCATAAGGATTCATATTTTTATTAAAAGAAAATAATAAATAGATCAAAAGAGGTTTGGTTTGTGGGGATTTTTTTCTTGTTTGCTCTCTGTTTATGATGAAGACTAAAGGACACTTCTAATATGAAGGAACAGGACCAGAGGAAAATCAGAACTAGCAGAGAGCTAAAAAGTAATGTAAGGAAGTGAAACTGAGGTAAGTGAAGTAAATAAGAGGATTAGAGGAAGCAGGTGAGCAATAGCTCAGGGATAAAGCTTTAGAGGAAGGGGGAAATGCTTTGGAGGAGATAGGACACAGAGAAAATCGAAGGGAGGAACAGGCTTGGGTTTGTCATTTTCATCTTCAGAAACACAGACAGAGCAGGACACTTACACCTGTTCAAAGGGAACTAAATGTTACTGTCTATGAAAATGACAAATTCTAATCTGAGAATATTTTTATTCCCTTTGCATACACCATGACTTGTAACTTCACTACCATAAAATTAATTTGAAGTCGGTGATAACAGATACTATGTTACAATAACAGCCTTTCTGTGCATTCTTTCATACTTGCTTAACAGATGGAAAATCAAGCCTAATAACATTATAGGAATTCCCAAAAAAAGATTAAGGGAAGTGGTTGCTTCTATAACCTTCATTTTAATTTTCAGACCCATAAAATATGTATTTCTTCAGAAATACATTTCCACTAGTTTGAAATCATCTTTTAAAAGACACAACAGATGTTTGTGAAAACATCAAAACATTGATCACAGGTAGAAATATTCTATATTTATCTGGAGAGCTCCAAGTTTATAATAAAAGAAAATTATCTTGGACTAATATCACAAAGTAGCTAGAATATTTATGTCTCTCAGATGCTGATGCAATGCTGATGAGATGGTGTATGATTATTTCAGGATTAAGCACTACAGTAATAATCTCATTCCCACTGAGTTCTCCTAAATACTCTTAGCAAACCCATTTGTCCCTCTTCCTTGACTGAATCCCATCTCTGTAGAAAGAAATAGCTCCATAAAACTGGGTCAAGCACACGGTTTACTCTTTCCTACAGAAACAGTATACGTCATATACATAATACCTTCTTCCTTTGATAACAATTTTATCCAGTCCATATTAGGCTGAAACATGATGCAGTGTAGGGAAAGTGAGAACATCAAAACCAAAAAACTAACAAAAAGGAAAGAACACATCCTAAGGGGTAACTTCAGGAATGAAAAGTAAAGAGCTAGCAGAAGAAAATATAAGCTTTAAAAAGTTATAATTTTTTTTTCTCTCAAAATATACCCTTTTGTAATTAAAAGGTTTTTTTCTCATAGCTCTAAGAACATGTGCATGCTCCCACTAATACTGTAAAATGTGACTTAGAAAAATCCTATATTCTTGTCCATTTACCACTGAAAATGTGATCCAAACACTATTTTAAGAAGAAACTGAGAGGATCTATATTTGCACATAATGTAAGATGCTGATATGAAGAGAAATAACTCTTCTCCCATTTCCACAGTTTGCTGTTACAGCAGAAAAACTGGTCATTAACACCACTGCTAAAAAAAAAAAAAATCAAGGTAAAATCATACCCTCACTGTCTTCCATAGAAGATAGCTGTTAAACTAACATAAGATTCTGAATTACTGTTAGTGTTCAATATATAATTATGTGTCATTATTACTTTGTGCACAAAATAACTGCAGATAAACACAGACAGCCACATGCTTCTTGAATCTGGTGTGCACAAAGCAATTACTAGAAGTATCTCAACTTTGTATTTTCTCTTAACACTATTATTTTCTGGAGTTTTCCAAGACCATGCACAACTCATTTGACAAGATCACATTTTGTAGCTGCTGGTACAATAGCTGCAAACAGGTACAAATAACTGAATACAATTATGATGCCTCCATGTTATTGCAGTGCTCTGTTTTGGCCTCTTGCTGCACAGTGGGATGAGACACATTCTTTTCTCCCTTCTGGTAATCAGGAAAAATGAAATTCATAGCTGAGATCCTTGACTGTGTTATCCTAAGCTGTAATTGCAGTCTGTCCATTCTATTCAGAAATAGAAAGTGAAATACTGTAAATATTGACACCACAGTGACCTCAACATCTTCCAGGAGAGGAAATGCATCCAGCTATGCAAGAAAGCAAAGCAAACTGCTCTGATTTGAATGCTCCAACATTTCTTCCATCTTATCACAAAGATCTATGGCAGGTGCTCAGTCAGGAACTCCCTGGAAGATCACCTAACTTTAAGAAAGTTGTCATTGTTCTTGCAAAACTGAGCTCAATAAAATAAATAAATAAAATTGATTTATATTAGTCCTAATTTTGATGATGGCTACTTTTAAATGTTCCTCAAGCTGTGTTGCGAGATTACTTTGGCAGTGCTGAACACTAGGCAGTTAAAATTGTAATGGAGTTGAAATGAGTGAATTAAAATAATGAGATCAAAACAACTGCCAGAATTATCAAAAGGTTATATGTCTAAATATAGCTTGTCCTGAAGATACTTCCAACCAGTGCATCTGTCAAACTAAATCGATAAAACTGGCTAGAATCAAAGCCAGGTGTTTTGTCAAGACAGGTAAAAAGAAAAAATTAAAAAGCTGTTATCATACCCAGCTTGCAAGGTCTTTATCTGAGCAAAATTAAAATATTATTTCCTGTTACCACAAATTTTCTGTGTTGGGCTATTCCACACAAACCTGAATGAGCTGACCTTTCATCAGAATAACCCAACAGTCAGAGATGGCACGCAGGGCCAAACATGTTCAGTGGCCACGCAGGCTAATACCATGCATTTGTTTCCTATGGGTGTTCTACAAGATGCCTTTCTACTTTAGTCACACAGAATAAATATTGTTTAGGAATTCTGGTTACTTGGAAGGAGAGTTCTGGGAACTGAATTTGAAGTGTGGATGCAGAGAAATAATGCAGCACTACAAAAGGAATTTGCCAAGCAGACG
Source organism: Chloebia gouldiae (assembly GCA_003676055.1). NCBI lineage: Eukaryota > Metazoa > Chordata > Aves > Passeriformes > Passeridae > Chloebia > Chloebia gouldiae. The sequence continues at coordinate 20,004,151 of QUSF01000004.1, read as the reverse complement.
ACTAAAAACCCTCAGGTGACAGATTCTGCATCAGTATATTCAGTAAAGAGCTAAAATTATGCCACTGCTGCTTAAAAGAATTTATGCAGGCAATGAATTCTCTGGACTGGGAAGTGTTTAATCTTTAAGTCATGCTTAAATAACAGGGCTAGGATTCAAAAATATGACCATGAATTATATTTGTCACTTGTAGTCACCTAATTAAGAACTACACCCATTCATTCTCAGCGCCCATGTAATAGCAAAATTATTGTATTTGGGGTAATCAAAACCCACACATTTTTAAAGGATTGTTCAAATGCAGTTTAGGTACATCTCTGCATATGACATGGCTAACCAAGAGCACTGTTGTAGCAGGGCTTCACTTTTGTAGGAGTAAACCACATTTCACTGATAAAGAGCTGTGTGTTCACATTTCATTGCATGAAAGCATTGAGACAGTTGAGACTGTGGAATCAGTATGTTCAGGGAGAGCAAAAGATAACATAAGCCCAGTCATTACAGCTGCAAGCTCCTACTGAAATTAAAAGGAAACAAATCCTCTGCTGTAACCCTTTCTCCCCCACCAGATGTACAGGTCTCTGAAAAACTGCTACCTCTAAACCTCCTCTGCTTCTCTGCACCTTGTTTGCTGCAAGCATATTCCATTTTCTGTGGAAACAGCCAAAATGGAAGAAAAGCTTAGCTCTCACATCAGCTTTATTAGAAGGTCACAGATGAAAGCAGTGCTGCCACTACGAGGAAGCAGACACAAATAAGCCTCTCTAAACGGTTCTCAAAATCACATCTCTTTTTTCAAGCCAGGGTACACCCTGCAGCTGTGCTCACCAGAGATTAACTGATGCTTTTAACTTTCTGCATAATAGAAAAGGGTTCGAGGAGCACAATATTACAGAGGTTAGTTTTTGTAAACCAAACTCCTACAATCACAAACAAGAGAGGGGAAAAACAGATACTGAAAGGTACAAGTGGAGATTGTCTGTAAACCTTTACAGAAGATAGTGGGCAGATGGTAGGGATTTGCAGTGACACAGCTGTTTTTAAAAATAAAGAGGTGGAAGAGGAGAGGCATGATTACACATACGTTTCTAAGCCTCTACGCACAAGAGTAAAAATTAGGCGAGCAGTGGAAATTTGAAGTTTGTTTATTATTTTATAGTCCAAACTGACATTTAGAAACTTCTAAAAATAATCAGCAGCACCTTCAAGTTTCTTTTCCAATCATTAGTTTTCTAAATAACTATGAAGCAAAGATGACAACAGAAACATTAACCTACAATGAGTTATTAAAAAGACAATCGCAGAATCTTAGGCATATCAAAATTACGTTCAGTACCTCCAATTAGTACATTTTTTCTCTAAGCTTTAAAAGACAATTCTATGAAATCATTAAATGAACATAAATTATGTCACCTGTTTGAACTTCCTATGAATAGATTTAATTTTGACTGCTGTATTTATTTTTCAGAGGTTACTAGTAGAATGCACAAGAGCAAGATGTATGGGGATTATTGCAGATTCAGCAGCATGGGAGGTGAGGCAGAAAAATGTCCAAATACAATAGGGTCAGGCACTGGATATTAATTTCATCAAAATAGAAAAATTTTAAAACTAAACAATGATTTTTTAAAAAAACTTCAGAGACCTTTCATTCTTTTTTTAATGCACATTCTTATGTATGTTCCCCACAGTCATAGAGAATGCTTATGTTAGAGAAATGGCAAAGGGTTTTTTAATGCACATTGTTAAAGTCTGCCTTCTCCAGAGAATCCAGTGAAGCTGTTTCTTCACAGCTTTGTTTACAAAATTAACTCTTCCAGATCTAAGAAATCTTGTATTAACAAGAGAGATGCCACTGATACCATAACAGTATTTTGATCTTTCTTCATGGAGCCAGTTTTTTCACACTACACCAGTTCACTTCCTTCCCTGTATTAGAAATGACTTGCCAGTGTAAAAATACTTTTTTACATTTGCTATATAAAAGCCATCTATTTTTCTGAACACACTGAGCTGGTGTCCAACAAAAGAAAAAGTATCTAGAACCAACCCACTAAAAATTTTTTTGTATCCATCTCCAGAGCCACCGGTGCTGGCTTTTGCTACAGTTAGATATTGAACTGAATGGGCAGCAGATAAAACCTATTAGAAAAAATCCAGGTATTCCCCAACTTCTTTCACAGTATCTGGGCTGCTCCCAGTCCAAAGACAACAAAGTGATTAGCGTAGGTGCTGCCTAGCACACAAACAAACTCAACAACTGAAGACATTTAAATTAATTTTATTTATACCAGGTTTTCAAAATCAGAAATATTTCAAAGAAGTTCAATAGACAGGTGCTACATTGATGATCTTTGATCCACCATTAGTGCTGTGTTTTCACTCTACAATCATTAACTCGCCACCATAAACTAAAGGGGACTTACAGAAGTTTATAAAAAATAGGCAGACATGAAAATTTGGTTTATACTGGAATTGGCATAAGAGAGTAAAGCTTATCAAATTGTGGCAGTTGCTGTATTCCACCACATTGTTCTGAGGGAATGGTAGAGAAGGAAAAGTCTTCCACTTAGCAAAACACTTTGGGTTTAACGGAGCATACTCGAACTCCAGTTCATGATCTGACTAGGAGTGCTTTTTACACTCAAGTCCATATAAATTTAAGCTTTGCACTTCTAAAATCGCCACAAGCATAAACCTCACACATTCTAGTCTTGGACTGATTTCCCTTTTCAGAGAAAGCAACCCAATCTATCTATACCTCTTCCAGGATTTACCAAATCAAACAAAACTGCTGGCTTTGAAATTTTTTTAGAAGAAAAATGCCATTTCTGCACAAGCTACTCTCATGAAAAATTTATTTAACATTTCTTTATCAATAAAATAACTGAAGCCAAGATATCCAAAAGTCACATCTACACAGATACACAGAAGATACTCAACTTGAGAGGATTCTCCTCCACTCCTCGATCACAATGAGGCCCTCATCATTTTGCATAATGACAGAAAACAACAGCTGACAAACCATTCTGGAACAGATGCCAGCTGTCTCTCATTTGTTTTATAATTCAAACAGTAACAGTTCTGTAGCACTTTATTGGTTTTTGTTTTTTGTTTTTGTTTTTTTTAAAAGCAAGCCATCTGAACTGGACCTCACATCAATCAGTCAGTCATTCATTTCAAGAACAAAATGAAGGCAGGCTGATCCTTTTGGATCCAAAACTTTAATTTGGTAGGAATCTTATATAAAGACAATTTGTGCTTCAATTTCATAGCTAGTTGGACTGAGTGAATATATACCTAAGCTAGTTTAAAAAAAAAAAAAAAAAAGGAACTTATAATATTCAACTAAGAAGCCACAGACATTTTTCCGGACTGCAGCAGAGACAAACAATAAATTTAAACACGATACTCCTTAAAAAAAGTTTACTGTCTAAAAATGAAAATTCAAATGGTTTATTAAAATTTAATATTCTCTATTTGGCTTTTTCTAAAGAAACAATTTATTCCTTGTGAAAAATCAGTTAAAAGATAATTTCATTTTACTGTACTGAACTCAAACATAAAGCACAAATATCTTTACATTAAACTGGGCTTTGCATACAACATGAATGATCAGAAATAGACTATTTTGAGGAATAAAAAGTTGTGGGCTTTTTTTTTTCATCTAGACAACATGCATACCACCAGTTACTTCGTAATCTTAAAAGGTACCTGAAAGGAGAGTTTTGTAGAACAAAACCAAGACTCATTAATACACTTAGTAAGTCAGTGGTCATCATGCCTTTTTACTTAAATTCTAGTAAAGTTTAGTCTACATAGAACAGCAAACACAATGAAGTGTGCAAGTCATAGGGATAGCCAGAAGCCTGAAATAAAGTCTTAAAGTTCTACAGGACAAGAGAGCCTAAACACAGTACCATTAGGTTGCTTAAACTATTGGGGGGAAAAAAAGAGAAAGTATTTGGATTAGTATCTGCTTCCTTGTTGAAAATGGACTGAACATAAAGAGCCTGCATTTAAAAGCTCCACAGTTCTACTCTACCACTTTTTAAAATAAGGTAATGATAAAAGAGCATTCCTTCTAGCAGCATGTACAGTTCAGCTGCCAGTGGCTGCCTAACAGCACTCCTTTATGCATACCAGGAGAATCATGTCCAGTTTTGCCATTTGTGGATAACGATGACAAGATACAAAAGCATGTGTTTGCCATAAATAGCTCTGGCTAACGGAGGATTGCTCACACAGAGCAGATCAAATTCTCTATAAGGAGAGCATAATTTGGCTCCCAGCCAAAACACGTCCCCTATGCAAGCCTCAGTAGTGGCAAACACTTTCCAGTTCTATTTACATAGAAGCTAACAAGGAGAACAGTTCATTTAGGCTAATTCTTGTACCGAGTCGGTCTAACTATTAACACTCAAGAAACAAAAATTATTTCCCCACTTCATACTCTGCATATAACTGTCATTACACATCATCTTGCCCAGAAAAACGGCAAGCTGTAACAACTCGTGCAAGGTTTAACTCTGGCATGTAGAACTTTAAGAACATTCAGGTACAAAACACACTGCATGGTTAATTACTTTGTATTTTTAAGTTTCTGACACAAGTGTTTCATGGGACTAATGGTATCCAGTAGTGGTAGCTTCTTTACTTTACGGTAAACTAGGAGCAGGTCCTTTATTGAACGGCCAGAACAGAGCCACAAAGTATTGTAAAGCAGTGCCTAAATCGGTATTAAAAACTTGCATTATTCAAGATGAGATTAATGATTGTTTACCTTTACAATACTTTCCACAGAAGTTATTTGAAATATGCTTAAACACTTAAAAACTATATTTTCCAATGAAAACAAGGCAACGTTCTGTAATAAGCCACAAGTTTTATTGCAACGTGGCCAGTTTTTGATCTCAAAGAACAATGTTCCATTTAAGGCTCTTTTTAATACAGAAATTGCCACCATGACTGATGTTTTACAAAACTTTAGTGTTTCAAGACTCATGGTAAACAGATAACTTCTACTCCTGTTCAGTAGTGTACATTCAATGGAAAACAAAAGGCATCGTAACAGCTACTTCATTTATAAAGATATGCATGTAACAGGAATGAAACTGAGGTACTACAATAATTTGATGACACAGTTACAGCAACTTAATTGGCATTCCTTGGGGTGGGGGGGCGGGTCAAACATATTACAAAAAAGTGCTTTAAATGCATAGTGTTGTGTGCTGCCATGTCACAAAAATAGGCTTGTCAAGGCAGGTGAGGTGTATGAATGCACAAGAGCCTCATGGAACTGCAATCAAGTGCAACTGTAAGTAATACTGTAGAGAGTCTACCATCCGACCAGTGGACAATACTTTCAAGGCATTCAATTAGCTTACCCTTTGCTGTCTGCTAGACTATTTACATTAGCTATCACATTCATTGAACATGTTGCAAGGAATGCCTGCAACGTCAGTTTTGGCCAAGAGGATGACGTGAAAGCATTCCTTGAATCCTACATAAAACTACCAGGATTAAACAGTCTAATGACAATCACTGGTAGACTGCTTAACAATGACATCTCCTTCAGGACGGTGGGGAAGGGACTTATTTTTGTAGGAGGGAAGGGGATGGGGAGACTAATACTATTCCAATTGAACGAGCTGCAGAAATGGAAGCTCCTTAGATCCAGATGGCACTTGTCTGTCTTTTTATAAGGGTTTTCCTTCAAGTGAAACTACCACGTTGCCTCCCAATTTCTCTCCAAGTGTTGAACGGTCCTTAATATCATCCAAACCATTTACTTGCCACTCATGTTTAATACCTGAAAGACAGATGGACAACAATGTACTTGTGAGAACCTCAACATCTAAATGGCACAGTGGTTAACGAGAAAAACATTTTTGGGTCCATACCTGTAAATTTCTTTTTAATGGCATCTTTAGAGCTTGCGTAGATCATCTTGCTTTTTAAAGGTGCACTTTCAGGAGCCCTTTAAAGGAAAAAGCCAACAACAAAACAGTTACTAAGTCATCCAGTGGTAGCTCCAGAATATTCAATTTTAACAGCAAGCTTTGCTTTCACACACCAGAATATAAATACCAGATCTTCTTTCTTAGATTCCTTTGTCTCGTATGTGGCATCATACAAAGCATATCGGCAATCATTCAAAGGTAGCAACTTCACAAAGGCTGTATAGGGGTCCTCCACAGTATCACCAATGTCACCAACCAATATCTGCTTTGCCTCCTCTACAATTATTTGTTTTTTGTCATCGCTTAAGCAGAAGAGAACAGCTTTCTTTCTTTTTTTAATCTCTTCTGGGGTTGAAGATTTCCTTACTTTCATGTCATTAAAAACCTTTATGACTTCATCGTTCACTGTTACTCCAGAAGCCTGTAAAATGACATCAAAGGAATAATTTAAACAGCAAAAATTAACACTCACTAGAAAAATATGATAGCCCACAGTGCTAGATAAAGACGTCTGCCTGCCCCCGTAAGAATAAAAATACTATACTCAACCTGAACACACTATGAATTTAGTAATATTTGTAGGACTGGAGCAGAGGATATAAAGGAGGCGTGAATTCAGTAGTTCCTTGTTGTAGTTCCTTCAGTAGTTCCCAGAACTCAGCATTTTCAGCTGCAGTTCTGGATAGCAGTTTCATACAACTACTCACACAACTATACCACTCAGTTTTACTTTACCTTATCATGCTTTTGGCTTATTTGGGGGGGAGGGGAAGTGGGAGCAATGAGGGGGTAGGAACGGAACATAGGAGAGCAGTTTGCAATTTTCGGTTGGGATAGGAGGGGGTGGGGTTTTGGTGGGTAGATTTTTGTTGGCTTTTTTTTTTCAGCAGAGCAAACACTACAGAAGCAGCTCACATCCAGCACTGTCATGACTCTCATTTTGTTGAGTGAGGTAAGGCTCTACAAGCAGGAGAAATGTTTTCTGCATTGTGTCAGCTTCAACGCCGCGCCTTAAGAACTCCCGAATTTTACTTCATACTGCTGCGGGAGTATTGTCTGACTGCTCTTCGTTCATATAAAAATACCGATTACAACTGTACAGCTCCCCATATAACTCTCAAGCACGCAAAACAAGAGCCTAAACCAGCAAGAAAACAAAACACCGGCAGGGCAAACGGGGAGCTCCAGGCAAAATGAAAATAATTTAGCAAACCCCGCTGCGAGTGAGCAAGCGGGCTCAGCCCATCTGCAGCGCCCTTGCTGCCGCTCCAGCAGCCCCAGCTGCGGGCAGGCGCTGCTCGCGCGGGCTGCCCGGCAAGGCAGGTGCGCGGCTCGCAGGGAGCGCCGCCTTTGTGGCGGGGGCGCGCCGGCCCCGCTCCGCTTTGTTCGCGGGGACGGAGGGAACCCCGCCGCGCCCTCCGTCCCTGCGCCCACCCCCGCCCGGCCCAGCGCGCCCGCACGGCCGCTCCCGGCGGGCCCGGGCAGCGGCGGCTCCGGAGCAGCGCGGCAGCCTCGCTCCGCGCCCGCCGCCCGCGAACAAAGCGGGGCGGGGCCGGCGCGCCCCCGCCACAAAGGCGGCGCTCCCTGCGAGCCGCGCACCTGCCTTGCCGGGCAGCCCGCGCGGGCAGCGCCTGCCCGCAGCTGGGGCTGCTGGAGCGGCAGCAAGGGCGC
>QUSF01000004.1:19868023-19991517 GCA_003676055.1 Chloebia gouldiae | reverse complement strand
GCCGGCCCCCGCGGGGCAGGGCCCGCCGGCGGCGGCGGTGCCGGACTGCGGGTGCCTGGCCCGCGCCCCGCAGCTCCGGGCGGCCCCTTCAGCGGGCCCCGGCGGCGGCCGGGCGGCTGCTGGGGGGGCGATGCGGCCGCTCCGCTGGGCTCGGAGCCCCGGCGTCAGGCGGGGCGCGATGGCGGCGCGGCGGCTCTGAACCAGCCGCCCCCGCCCTGCCCCGCTCCGCCCGCGCTGCCCCCCGGCCGAGGGCTTGCTGCTGCTCCAGCGCTGTGAGTGGCGGTGCGTGGCCGGGCGCTGTCGGGCTGCCGCTGTCTCCGTGCCGCTGCCCTGTGCCGCGCCTGTCCCCGCGCGAAGGGATCTGCCCCGCTGCCCCGGGCTGTGCAGCGAAAGGCACGAAAGGGCCTGGCACAAAGACTGCTCTTTCCGCGGCCTCGGCAGAGCTGCTCAGACAGCGGGGCGGGACACAGCACGTAGGGCGGAAGGTGCATTAAAAGATGAGAAAATGACTTGCAGGAAAACAAGGAAGGACAGCTCTCCCGACAGTGTTTTACTGTTCCGTACTGAGCTGTGCAGGGCTTCAGGCACAGGGCAACAAACACAGAGCATTTTATCTCTAGCCCATCCAAGTGGACAAGAGGATTCTCAGTCCTATGTGACTGCACCCTGAAGTGGTGTGTCTGAAAACCAAGAAATCCTAAACATTGAAGACGTCAACGAGCTGTATCTGTGAGTCTCCAGCCTGTGTTGTGACCAGCCAGCTCTCTCTCTCCCCCAAACACTTGAACTGCAACCAGTATGGTGGTAGAAACCAACAAGCCAGTGTTTGTCAGCATGTGTATATGTGTATTAGACTCCCATATGTGTTTTAGATACATATATATTCGTATATTCGTACTGCATTGTGTGAGGGATGTGTTGACATTTCTCCCCCCACCCCGTTCTCCATTACTATACATCACCATGTTGCTAGCTGAGACACTATGTTTCATTGCCCTTTTTGAGTTACATCCGGCCCTCTGGGTATATCCTGCCCTCTGGATGAAGAATTCAAGGCTGATTTGCATCATCAATACTCAAAATTTGATCCATCAGCCTTGAAGTCGCTAATCCAGAGCTATATTTACCTCTCAGCTCCTTACAGCCACACATTCAGGACTTCCTGCTGCCACTGAGCTCAGTTCGACTCAAGTATTTTTTTTTCCAGATGATGGCCACTCGGTTACTTTTACTGCCTGTGCAAGTGCCAGCAATGTGGGACTCAGGAAGGAGTACCATAATTGTATATTTGGCAAGCAGATGTGGCTGTGCCCATGTGCAGTACATCTTCTGGTGCTGCTGACCACAGTTGCTGCCATGGGCTCAGCAAACTTCTTCTAACATGTGCACAAGACCAGGAATCTGCTGTGTGTGAGTGCCCTAATCTCATGCCCTTGCAGAGCACCCTCAGCCACCCACATGGACCCTCTGCACTGCATATCCCAGGCTCCTAAAATGAAAGGTGTGGAGTTACCAGCTCCAGAGTTGCGTGGCTGGATAGGTGCTCCAGGGATGACAACTGCAAAACTGTGCATGACTCACCCTCTGTTTTTAACACCATGGAAACTGAATAATGAATCAGAAGTGCTTGCTACTCTCTTCATCTCACAAGGTGCATACTTGAGGGACCCAGGCACTAAGGGCTGCTGCTGCTGCTGCACATCACTGACTGATACTTGGCAGTCATCAGAGTACAGAAGCAGCACAGGCGGAAGGAGGAGTATTTTCTGACTTTACAGAAATCTCTGACACAGAAATGAGTTTACTAGAATTTGAGAGCATTTCTTAGAGGTGAAAACAGGTCACAGGTAAACAGAAAGGGGCTTCTCATTTTCAAGGAAATGAATTTTGTACTCCTGGTAACTGCAGTGATCAGAGAAGGAATTTGTGACAGAGCACAGTGGCGAACACAGAAATAGCCAGTACCCAGACAAAAGCAGTAATGACCAAGCAAATCTTACTGCTGAGGCACACTCAGACAAAGCTGGTTCCTCACTTTGGCATCTCACTGCGCTCAGGAAGCATCAGGTTTCACTACCCCTATGCCACAAGACCTGCATCCCACCAGGCACCACCGAAATAGCCCAATGATTCAGAGAGCCCAGCAGCAGCAGGACTAAAAGCTTTGTGAATGATACCCTCTGTGGAGCACATGCCTCGGAGGAAGCCCTCCAAGGTTCCCTTCACCTTCTGTGGATGGAAGCAATGACTCACTGTGAAGCAGGAGGCATTCTTTGTTTGGATTCAGCTCCTGGGTGCTCATTAGTGAGAAATTATTATAATCGACTAAGCTGCCTTATGAATTGAAGCTCTTTGGTATCACAGTCCTTCCTTGCTGTGCATCCTATTTGCTTTTCTGTCATCCTTGCTGAGCTCAGTGTTACCACTTCAGCCTCATTTCCCAAGACTTCTGCTTGGCCTCCTCAGGCATCCCCTCTCTCACTTGGGCTAGTCCTTGTCTCAGCGACTTTTTAACTTGTTAGCTTGTTTGAGTTAAATCTGATGGAAGAATAGAGGTCACAAAAGTAATTAAGATCCTTAATTAAGTAATTAAATGTTATAAAATAATCCACTTGAGATAGAAGAAAGTGGGGCTATATGTCTACCAGTCCAATTCAGGAACCTGTTGGTTTCTGCTAGGGGATATTGGAGCTCTTACAGTGTAGCCAGATTACCTCCAAGAGGAAGGAGAGAGAAAAGAGTGAAAGGAAAAGCAGAGAAACTTGCATAGATGCACACTGAAATAACAGAGAGTCTTAATACCATTCAGTTCAAAAAAATCAACCTGTCAAGGGAGAGAAATCCATAGGAAATTGCATCTGATGAGATCTCTTGCTCAGAATACTTCTTTTTCCCCTTTGCTGTCCTGCAAAATATCAAGTTTCCCTCTAACAATTCTGTATTTTCAGTGGGAGCACAAAGAAAGACAAAGTCTCACTTTTGGTAATGTAAGAGAGTATTGAAGAAAAGCTGTGAAATGCTAGCATTGAGGTTTTTTCTCTCCTTACATTGCAGATACATTCCTCAAAAAAACAAACAAACACAAACAAAAAACCACACCACCAAAACCAAACAAACAACAAGAAAAAAACACCCACAAGCAAAAAACCAACAATAAATATATTTGGCTCTAAAGTTGTGGATCCTAGCACGATTTTGCTGCAAGTTAGGAAGACTTGCAGTGCCTCCCTGTGAGCTGATTCCAGGAGCCTGAAGGGAGGGGCAGTGTGCTCGTGTGGGGCTCGGATCCCCAGCAAGCCCCGTAAGGGCGGCTCCAGCTGCGCTCTCCCTTTTCCGCGGGTCACTTCGGCTGGTTTGAGGCGCCCGGTGCAGCGGCGCGGTCCCACCGTGCCCCGGCGGCTCCGAGCGCTGAGCGCCCCTGGCTGGGCCGGGCGCTGCTCCCGCCGAGCCGCTCACGCCCGGTGGGCCCCGCCCGGCCGAGCCCAGCCCCTCGCGTCACCCTCACCGGGAGCCGCGGCCGCCCGTGCCAGGGCATTCCTGCGGGGAGTCACGGCCCGGCCGCCGCCGCCGCCTCGCAGCCCCAGGCTGCGCAGGGCTGGGAGCGCTGCCTGCCCCCCGCCGCCTGGCCCAGACTCCGCCCGCGGCGGCGGGAGCCTCGCCCTCCGCCCCGCGGGATGCGCTGGGACCGGCGGCGTGCGCCGGCCCGGGCGCTGGGTGCTTCCCTTGGGTGAAGCAGCTTCTTCCCCGGCCAAGCGGGCCCTTTGCAGCCCGTGCAGGGACACGGCTGAGGAAAAGCTCCTTTTCCCCCCCGCCACGCTTGCAAAGCTCGTCAACCATCCGCGTTCCCGGGACGGGCTGACCTGATGGCCGCATACCAGAAGGGCAGGCAGAAGGAGGCAGCAGGGAGCGGCACCAGCATTAAGCCCAGCAGGGATGCTCGAGGAGCAGCAGGCACATGTTTTTCGGGGCAGGGTGTAATTCTCCCTCTCCCGCCGTGCTGGTAACTCACACGTGTCACTGAGTCACAACGCCGGGCACCCACGGGCCTGTCAATGGACAGCAAAAGAGAGATTTAATTAAAATGTTATGTCTTGTAATGACATCATGTTCGGGATGGTATTTAAACACAGCAAAATAGGACATAAAATTTTTTCCTGTGAGAGAAACATGAAAAATAATGGCAGAACAAAACAAAAATTTCCCCTACAGTTTAAAATACAGGGAAACTTCCCTCAGTCTTATTAATAAAAACAGATAAAAATTGCCTTTACATAATTAGCACATATTGGACTCTTACAAGGGTTTACACATTTGTAGCACTAGAAGAAATAGCTACAGTTTATCCTGATAGCCTTTGTAATTCCTGTATGCCCTACAAAATGTCTCCAACTGCTGCAGTGCCCTTTTGCTATGCACACACATAAACAGCACTCAGCAATTTTTACACTTTCCCCATGTCTTACAAAATGAGTGATAGTCCATATGCCGGCAGTCTTCAAGTTTCTATCCTCAAGCTTAGAAAGTCAAATTCTGCTGCCTCTTATGCTAGGATTTTAGTAGACTTACCACAATATAGAAACAGAAGTTTGGGGGTTTTTTAATCAGAACAGAGATAAAAGGGTGGGTTTTTTCCTTACTCTATGTTGTGGCTCAACAGTTGGTTCCTTGCTCACAATATTATATTAATTATATTCTATTATTACATATTATATTACATTTAGTATCTAAATATAATGGATCTTACAAAAAGAAGGAGTAAGGACAATAGTAGGGTTACTGAAGTGCACATCTACAATTCTCTTAGCAGTGAGTTCATCTTGTTTATGTTTCTGAAAACCTGTTGAGCCACAGAGCAGCGACTCCTCTCAGCAGACGAGCATGACAGCTAGAAAGGGTCATTTCTTTAATAGCCTCAGCGTGGTTTGCGGGACAACTGCCAAAAGTTAGGATACAGCCAGCCATCTCAGCAGATGGCACAGTTTAAACTGGTGCACCTCGAGGAAAAGGTGGCAATGGTTTCCTTTAAGATACGTGCATGCAGACCTTTGAGTTGCAGGGGCTTGCTGACACATAATGTGTATAATGATTGAACTTTGTTATGTTCTTTTTTACAGAAAAGACCCCCGCTGAGACAGCCAGGGTTCCTGGTGGGACAAGGAGTCCTTGTTTTTCTGTGCCTGGACAAGTGCAAAGCAGTACTGTACACAGATTGTACAGATATTTCAGGCATTAATCCCAAGTCTTCCAGGCTTAGCCTTTTCCTGCTGGCGTTATGTCATCATGTTGGAATAAGGTCCTTGGAAAATGGACTGTTTCTAATCATGATCAGCACTTCTATGGTAGTGCAGGTCTGACTTAAGGAGACATCTTTTAAATACAATAAAGAATCACCAGTATAAAGGATCAAATACTCTCCAGGAGACAGACAAAGCCCTGACTAAAGTGCAAAGATGGCAGAGATTAATTCGTATGGCTTGTTTAGATTGGAAGTTGTAGAAGTCGGACAAAAAGGAGGACAGACACTTTTGGTTCTGGAGTTTTAATACTCTTAATATTGCTCCAGACAGATCTCAGACTCAGTTTGCAGCATTGCATCTGAACGAAGGAAATTCTATTTGATGAAGGTTGACCCCAAGGATTGGTTCTAAGAAACCTCTTAAAGCAACAACCGTGGAAACTAAAGATGCACCGTCTAAACCTATTCAAGCATTTCAAAGCCCCTCACAAGATACGGTGCTTAAAAAGTTGATAGTGCCTTTTAAAACAATGAAGTTGTTCTTTTTCAGATAGCAATCTAAAAATAAAATTTTAGCTAACCCTAACAGGCTAAATACATGAGTTGAGATCACTTTCTGTTGATTGAGGATGGGCTTTGGGATGACTGAGGCTCAGGAATATTTATAACCATTGCTGGATCGTGGGGCTTGTCGGTCAGTGCAGAAGTGTCCTCTGGTGACAGCAGTGCTCACGAGCTGTGCCAGGACTGCAGAGCCCAGCATGTGACTGATGGTGGGATCTGCACAGGAATGCTCATGAAAAGCAACTATGAAGCCCCATGCTGACCAGAGTCAAATGCAGAACTACCATCCAAACCCCAAACATTTTAGCATCCTGGCTCCCATTTCTGCCACTTTGAACACAGAATTCTCAGCAGCTGAGCCACAGCATTGCCTGTCTCTTCCAAGTCCTTTCCTCTCCAAGCTAACTTTATAGGGTGCTCGAAGGAGAAAAATTGGAAAGCACGTAGATTATAATACATATTCTTATAAGACTGTGAACCTAGGAACTATCAATATAATAAATTCTAAATATAGTGGTAAGACAAGGCTAGCAAATTGAAAGCTGAAGTTAGACTGTGTGCTATCCTAGCAGAGCAAGGTAATCCTTGTAGAGGACTCCTTCTAACCTTGTTACAGGGAAGGTGTGGGACAAGCATGCCATTTTCAGTGCCTCCACATGGCATGGTTAAACCAAGGTAGCACAAGCATCAGGATAACTCCAGACCACAATGCTGTGACACAGTGCTGATGCAGCAGCTCTATGCTAGTCAAATAAAGACCCTTTCCTTCATGGTTCTTTGAAATCAATCTAAGGAAGAGACTAACAACAGCAGAGAAGTCAGAAGTGAAAGCTGATCTTCCATGGCCATTGGCCAGCATTTTGGAGAGTATGCTGTCATGTAACATCCTTGTAGGAAACTTGGCCCAATCAAACATTTGTCTCATCAAAAGCGAGTGACCTGAACAGCTGGATAAACATTGTGAGCAAGCAGGGATGTGTTGGCAGAATGCTGGGGCTTGCTGCCTTCTCCCCTCTCTGGCAAAGGCTGCAGGACATCGTGTGGGCTGAGCACCTCCAGCCTGGCTGGCTGCTGTGTACCCAGAGCCACTCGCAGGGCAGCCGCTGACACAGCCCCGTCTTTGGAGACCCCAGAAACACTTTTCCCCCCTTCTTTCACCCCTAAAAAAATTTAAAGATTGAGTTGCACCTAAAAGAATATATTTAAAATTAATCTCATCAGTTTTCCAGGAAAGAAGCACTACAAATGCAGGCAAACTGATACATTATGGTGTCAGTGCACTTTTTGGAAAACACATGCAGTCTGTGGCTTTCTGCCCCAAGAATGTTTCAGGTGTAGCTTGTATTGATGTGCATTTTAATGCACTCCAAAATGCCTTCCATTTTTTTCCATTCTTCCAGGAAGCCTACAAGAAAGCTGGAGAGGGTCTTTTTACAAGGGCATGGAGTGACAGGACAAGGGAGAATGGTTTCCCACTACCAGAGAGCAGGCTTAGGTTACATAAGAGGAAGAAATTCTTCACTGTGAGGTTAGCGAGGCACTGGAACACGTTGTCCAGAAAAGTTGTGGCAGTGTTCCCTGGCCGTGTTCAAGGCCATGTTGGATGGGTCTTGGAGCATCCTGATCTAGTAGAAGGTGTCCCTGCCCATGGCAGCAAGGTTGGAACAAGATGATTTTTTCAGGTCCCTTCTAACCCAAGCCATTCTCTAAGTTCTAGGATTCATGAATGACAACTATTGTTTTAATAGTCAGTGACTTAGAGCAGTTAAAAATCCCAAACTTTGCCTAAGTATATACACATACATCTACGAATACACAAACATATTTTTATTGGGAAACAAGGTAATCAGTTTACTTACCTGTCTTCATAATTCTCACGATTTGCAGCACAAGTTATTTTACCTTTTGCATCAGTCTTCATCCAGACATCAACTTCAAACCTGAGTGCCCTAAAATGGGAAGCTTTCTTATTGGTGGTAATTGAAGATTATCTGAGGAGTTTTTACACAGGCCTAATACTTGACATATACACAACTGAGCACTTCAAAGGCAAGGTTTTAATAGCACTGTCTAAGGAAGCACCGAATTAAGGGAAGTGGGTAGCTGATGAAGGGCAGGAGGAAGAATACATCACTTGGTAGCAGGCTGAGAAATCTCAGAACATCCCCTTGCAGCAAGGGGATAAAAGGACTACGTAAAGCACCAGGAGCATCTCTGCAGAACTAGACTACGTCACTATTGTGAAGATCAAGGCACTTTAGCAGTCAGTGCAAGAGAAAGATCTCACAGAGTTACAGCCAAATCTGTACAAAAAACTTCTTGCAGTTATCTGGACACTAGCAACTTCTTTAGAGTGAGAAAGCTCTTGGAGGGTAGAAATAGTCCTTAGAAATAGCCCTTGCTAGCCTCAAGAAGCGTTACCTAGAACTACTGTGATCAGGTACAACAGAGATCACCGATAGGTAACGTCACCAGTGGTAGATATTATTTATTGAATACAAACAAATAAAACTTGGAAGAGTCAAGATTGCTGCAGTGTAAGGGTTAACTCAGTGGTAACATCAATGATTCATAAACCACAAGTGTAATCTCCTAAATCCTGAAGTACCAGACTACCAGTGTGGCACAAACATGGTGTTGGGTAGGACTCCAGCATGGGCAGCTGTCCCCAGAGACCTGCTCCCTGCACATGTCCATGGAAAGCTCTTCAGTTCTACACTGTGACAGATGCAGGGACAGCTGGCTGTGGGGCAGCTGGTGACTGCAGTGAGTGGAGTGGGGCTGTTCAGGCTCTGCCTCCCTTTAACTATATATTCAGGCTAGTTTTCAGCTGCTATGTACTGGTTTCTAACGCCCATATTTGCTAAGATTATGCAAAATCGTATTTTTTTATTGTTAATACTAATGATTAAGTGCTCAGTGCTAAGTGCTTAAAACCTCACCCCTCCAGAAAAGAGCCATCCACTAGTGGGTGCTGGGGCACTGGCCCTAGCTCAAACCCCTCACAAAGAAGAGTGCTAGCTCACATCTGTCATGTGGGCTGCCAGACCAAAGCAACACAAGCTTTCCAGCATTGTTACAGGCTTCCAGAAATCAGACTTCCTTCCAGCAGGAAGGAATCTGACACTGGATATGCCAGTCAAGGTGATCACCTGCCTGCTAATACAGGTGAAGGCACTTGATACAACAAGTCCTAGCTACACTGTTGACACCTAAACATGAACAGCCAGTATCAGCTTGACTGCAGCCACCACAGAAGGCTTCAGCCAGCATTTGAAGTGGCCTTCTCCTTGTGCCCTCATCCTGCTTGGGTAGGAAGGGCTGCTTCTAGTACCAGCAGTCACTGTAGGGATTGGTCTTCTGCATCTTTGTGGCCTGTGGTGGCCAGGCGGTGAGCAAATTGTCTTTGAGGAAATGCTGGTGTTTCCTGGACAAGAGAATCCTTTGGGCTGGGAACCCAAAGGGACTGGTCCCATGGCTGTTGAAGTTATGTACAAAAAGCATCATAAGAAATTGCCCAGGGCAGTTACTCAGCTCTGACATGAATGAAAGGGGCAGAATTTGCACATCAGGAAAAGCAGCTGGTGTTGCAGTACCTGGATACATGCCAGGGCTAAGATCTATGGGAGCAACCAAGAAGGCAAGACTTTCACTGTTGCATCTCATTAAAATGTTTAGAGGACAGATGCTACACTTGAAGCTCAGTGAAGCCTACTGCCTGTTTTCTGTAAGAGTCTGGTACAACCTCATTTGTCTGAATCCAAGATGAAGCTGTTCACCCTATCCATTTTAACACCTTTGTGAAAAACTTTTGCTTGGAGCCCCTGACAGATACTGTACAGATCTTACTCTGGTGGTAACAGCAGGTGGAATGGCTGATCGTGGTAACACACTTTGAGAGGGAAAAGATGAATGAGTAGCATGAATATTTCAGCCCCTAGGACAAGGACGGAGATAGAAGTAACGCCTTTTCCCAAAGGCCATAGGAAAGATATCCTAACATAGCTCAGAAAAAGCATCACTGAAGTTTGAAAATGCTTCAAAGAAAGTTACCAGATCAGGCAGTCTCCTCTAAGGAACTTGGTTCATGCTCCATGAGCACCACTAAAGCCAAGAACAATCAGATCTGAACTGCACATACAGCAGACAGGAGTGTTTTAAGCACAGCTGTTCAAAGCAGAATAGTACCTCCTGCATTTCACCTTCACTGTATGTAACTGAGGCCTCAGGCTTGCAAACTTGAAGGGAAATTTGTAACTTTACTGAGCACAAGCATACAAACACCATTATCATAAGCAGAGATTTGGGTTGGACTATTTCCACTTGCTCTGTCCAAACCCAAAATTATAGCTGCGTTGTTGAGGGGATGCTATTGAAGGAAATAACCCTGGAAAAAGAGTGATAGGAATGGACAGCTGGGAGTAGGTTGGGGACAGAAATTATTTAAATTACATCTGCCACAGATAGACTTATTCAGCTCACTGTGCCCCCTCCTCAAAATGTATTTACATTCAAGTCAATGGGGATTATTCACATGAACAAGCACAACTGTTTGTGCAACCTACTAGTCAGGACTTTCACAGCCTCTTGGGACTGGACAGATGCAGGGATATCAAGTACAACTTATACCCTGCAACCAAGTCTTCTGCTGCTCATATTCCTTGCAGAATTTAGCATTCTTTACTGGGAGCATTTATTTTCTGGGAACAAAAAATGTCTCATAAATCTAGACAGAGACGTCAGCTCTAAACCGACACCTTTCTATGGAAAGCTTCCACAGAAACTTGTAAGTATTAGTAAACATTTCTGAACAACATGCCTCCCCCTTCTCACTCTTATGATTTTTTAAAAATTATTTAAAAAAAAACCCCAGCCTACAACTGCAACACTTTGAACTGATCAGTCTCCTGTCCACTGCCATCCATTCCCTAAACTCAAGAGAATGCCCATTCTCACCACCTCTAAGGCAAGGTAAGCACTACAGCAGCCAAGGAAGGCACACAATTACACACCAAGTAATTGTCTGGAGCATATTCAGGTTTTAACCCTTTAACATAAGCTGCCAAACATAAACACGGCATAAACACAGGGGAAAAGATGCTGCAGCAGCAAGCCTCATGTTTCAGTTTTTCCTACTGCTCCCTCCTATCCCCAAAATTCCACTCCATACTTTTTTCTCAAACTGAGCTTCATACACTTAAATTAATAAATATTGAAAATGAAACTATCAAGCATACTAAGGATACTTTAAAGAAGCTGCTGGTCAACTGAACAAATCTGTGAGGTTCTACACGTTAGAGATCCAAATTAAAGATCCATACAACTTACACTACTCACGTTATGCCATCCATTCTGATGGACACTTGCATCCCTCAGAGACCAAGTATCACAGTGGCTGCAGCTGCCCAGGGTGCTGGCTGGGGTACTCACATTGGAACCAGATTCTGCTGTGTTGCCTCCAGTAAATTGTCCTCATAAGTTAATGGGAAGGTAGTGTAAAAACTCAAGAGGAAGTCCAAGCTCAACATACTTTGAAAAAATGTGTCATTTTATTTGTACACTTCCAAAGTTGAATGTAGAAATTTAAGCGTACAGTCCTGCAAATTTACTCATTGCTAGAAGAACTGCCAGGGACACGAAAGGTATTTATTGATTGATCATCAAGTCAGAGGGGAATAAACAAACAAACAAACAAAACCCCACCCTCCAAAATTTAAAAAGTTATGGGACTTTTTTTTTGCCCCAAGTACAAATTTTATAAATACAAAACAAATTCACAAATTACTTTGAATGCTAAATAAATATCTACTTAATAAACTCAGACCGAATACCTCCAGCCAGCACTGGTACAGTACTTGAAAAGATATGCAGTTGTACTCATTAGTGTTGAGAAGATATGCTCAAACAAGTTTTAACAACACACAGTTTCTTCAACTGTGCTACAGCAGAAGATTTTCTCTGAGTTGATAAAGCCCTCAATACCACAGCTCCTACAAAATCTAGAGGATGAAACAACGTTATTTTGTGCAGGAAGAAACAAAGTACTTCTGGAAGATATCTGGACACATGAATGTATTAAAAATGTACAAAACCTCTGTAAACCAGTACTGTATCCAGTACATCTATCAAAATTATTAGACACTGAAAAAAACTGTAGCAAAGGTAATCTTTCCTACATTCTCCTGAGTGCTTAATATTATATTGAGAATATAGTGCAGGCCACACTTCAAGGTGGTTAAACAGTTGTTATTGCTTTAAATAGACATGACGACTGTGTAATTTAACAATCCATTTTAATGAATGTAATAAATTCCCTCAAAAAATCCTTTGGAAGGCAGAGGTTAGATTCGTGACTTCTTCGCCGCGGGAGCGGTGTGGTCCACGTTACCAGATGTGATTGGAAGTCCAAGCTTTTGAGCCTGAATGTGGAAGAAAGCTTGAAGTCTAGTTCCAGCTTTTGCTTCACTTGTGTTTCGAGGGTTGTATTCAAAGCAGTTCGAAAACATCAGCTCAATATCTTCAATGAATTCAGCTAGGGAATAAAATAAATTATTTTAGCATGTTTCAAGTCATCAGACAGCAGTCTGACAAACCAGTATGACACCAATAAATTAGTACAGTGATCCTATGCAGAGCAGCCAACATAAAAATGTCTTTATGGGTATCAAGCTTCTACCACTGTGTATCGGTGCTGTTCTATGTCACCTTCTTCAGTTTCTCTGATTATCAATACAGAAAATACAAATCAGAGACAAGAACAACAGTACCTTTTCTAATTATTCCATCAGTATCACTCACTGATATTAAAGGCCTGAGAATTACCAGAAATTTCATAGCTGCCCATTTCTTATCTATTCATCATGTATGTTAGTAGGAAAGGAGCTATGTTCAACAGATTTTGTTTTTAAAATATTACTAACAGCTCTTTTAAAAAACCCAAAACACACCACAAAACCCCAAAGCAAACACAATTTCAACTTTCTAATCATCCAACACAGCTCTATTTTAGGACAAGCATTAACAGTGAGATGGTACAATATAACCCTTTCAATAAATAATACTTACATGCTAACTTATATTCACATTTATTCACTTTTTCACGGATTATATTTAAGGCAATAGGTTTTTTGATTATATCATAGTAGTCCGGTACCTAAAAAAAAAAAAATCCAAACAAAAAGATTAATGGACAAACAAATGGAAGCTTAAATTCTGCCTATGTAAAACATTAAAGCAAATAATGTATCAGCAAAAAGCATTTATGTTTTGCTTTTAAATAAACAAAGGAGTCCTACATGACTACCTTCATTCCCTGAACTGAACACTAGTTTTCAGGCACTGCTTTTTTTTTTCCCCCCATCATTCAAGCAGCAGATTATAACAAACATTAGCTAGCAATTTAATAAATAAATCTACTCCTAAATGCCCTGTGAACAACTGTAAGAAAATTGCACGAGTAGATAAGCATTATGCTGTCCCAGCTATTCCCATCTGTCAAGTACAAAAACTATTTTCAATATTTTCAATTTTTTATTTTTCCTGTAATATATTACAATGTCAAAAGCTCTTTAATCATGAGTAATAACCATTTTGACTCCATCACTATTCATTCAGAATCCAGAGATTCCATTTAGTTGTGTTGAAGAGCAGCAAGCAGGAGACTGTACACAAGCACCAGAGAGAAACTGCCACTCCAGAACAATGTCCATGGGATCACGGGTCAAGGGAGGAAAGGACTGCCTAACCTGTAAGCGTACTCATCATTTGGATCTAATTTTGAATCCCAGTGAGCACCAAGTCTAGGGTGACTGTCTCACAAAGTGGGGTGGGAGAAGCAAAAGAAAAGGTATCTGATCCAAACGTGATTTCCCCTCCTCCAAGCATAGATACCCACATACACTATCATGTACGTTTTAAAACCAAGTTTTTGGTTATGGCCTGTAATTTTACTCTAGATCAAGTGCAACCTGCAAACGAACCTAAAGGAAGAATTAGTAGAGAAACAATTAAATTGACATATTTTTCATTCCTTTCCCTTGAGGAGTGCTGTTTATATAATTACTAAAAAGAAAAGTATTTTTCTCTTTCTGGCTTGCTGTGCACTGCTCATTCAATGTATTCTTTACATTGTCTTAAAAGCAGCTAAAAGTTTAAACCAAAATATCTATCATGATGAAGGAAATCTAGGTCAGGTATGGATTTCTCCTTCCATCTATATAGAAACTATCCCTTAGTGATTGATTCAGGCAAACCAGAATGCACTGAATTCTAGGAGTTTAATTTCAGCATCAAAATGAAGTTGAATTCTCCATCCTTCCTTGCATTCACCAGATTCTTGCCCTTCCCAACATAATTCTAATACTCTAGTGGGCAGTCACGAATCTCCATTTCATTCAAAAGTCCTCTCCTCCTCTACACTTACTTTGTTCATTCACATGTGTACATCATTCTCTTTGCCCAGATAGATTAATCCTTCCAACTATTTGTGACTCTGAACTCAGCGTTTCAGGTCTTCATTAAACAGCTATCATTGCTAATTTTAGCAGAGCTCTTAAACACCAAACTCTAGATCCTCACGAATACTCATGCAGAGTTGCCCCAGAGGGCTTGGAAAGGACAGACACTTTGGCAGGGTCAGATGGTTCCAGCAGTGCCTTACAATGGACAAGCCCGTGCACCCTGCAGAAAGCAGCTTTGGGAAGTTCTGTTGTAGTAAAAACCTCTGGAGCAGCACTTACTTTGGATACCCACATTATCATCCAGTATTTTGAAATTTAAACAAGAGGGAAATTAAGAATGAAGCTACAGAATCATCTTCTTACTGCATTATAGTTAAGATCAGCATGAAGTTGTTTCTATCTTATTACTTATTGCAGGTTTCTTCTCAGAAGATCTTAGCATAAATTAAAGATTAATTCAACTAATTAATTGATAACCACAAGTTTACCTTTAGCAGTCAGGTGCTCTACTTATTTGGTTGGAGTTTTTCAAACCAAAGCATTTCACATTTTAAAATGCCCAATGAAAAGCATATTTAAAATGTTGCCAATACTACATCAATTTTAGAAGTTATTCCTGGCACCAAATATGTGAGCTGAAATGGAAGAGTTCTCCTGAATCCCACTGCTTGGCTGTATCCCACTGTTTGCACCATGCTGTAAATTCCCAAGGTGTACCAGCAGCAAGCAGAACTCAGCCATTACAGTTCCCTCTACAGCTCTGTCAGTTACCTGGATTTTGGAAACCAGCTTCATGAAAGGCCAGCTGTCATCATGCCGCACCAGTTCCACTATGAGCTGTTCAAAAGCTGACAGTTCATGGACTCCGCCCTGACGTCCTGAACTTCTCCTGTTCAATACTGGAGGAGATGATTCTGGAAAAAAAGACAACCCAACACCCCACCAGATAAAAATTAAAGCCTGACAAGTAAAAAAAAAAAAAAATTTGAAACACCATTATTTAGGGGTACTAAAACTGTAGTTTAAAAGCACAAGACATGTAATTTGGCCTGAAGTATTAACTACACTCCAGTCTTGTCATTTACTACTAAAATGTCTCTCTTGTCATAGAAAATGCTAAGTACCAGGCCTTAGCTGGGTGCCTCCTCCATTTTTTTTTCACTGATTTCAATCTTAAAACAATTTGTTAAGCACTTGAAGAAAAGCCCTGTTAGAGAAAAACCAGAATAAGCTGCCTGCTCCTAACTTTTACTTTCACAAAACCTCTATTCAGACTGGTTTTATCTGCTTTCAAGAGTAGTCAGCAGGGTGGTTAAAGTAAAAGCTCAGAAATTCTGAATAGTGACAGACAGAAATGGTGAAGAATACAAGGCTGCTACACTGGAGTGCAAGCTCTTTTACACTCTTCAGTCTCACACTGGGTACTTTTTCTTTTTAAAAGGTATTGTATCTTTCCAAGTATTTCCTTACCATCAAAGTATTGCCTTAACAAGCAAGGACACTGTTAGCCCTATACCAGGCAGACAACATTTTTCTTCTGGTAGCAGTTTCTTGTTCTGTGTATATATTCCCAATTTTGCTACCTTCCCTCTATCTGTGTTTTTCACTGTTTAATTATTTAATAAAGTAAAATCATAAAAGCTACAAGTAAACATTTGCATTTGCATGGGTTAAGGCACTTCCAAATTTTCTATCCACTTATTATAGAGCATATTGTGTGCAAATATGAAATTTCAAATACAGATACAATAAATCTCAGATGGCTGAAAATTTTAAGGTTCACTTCTGTCACTGTGAAAGAAAAACTGTCTCACTGGAAGTGGCAAAACTGCCTTCAACCACTACTTATAGTCCCTGTGCTCTATCACACAAATATTTTAGCAAGGAACAGAACGTGGGTTTCACTGTGATAAACATATTTCTCTAACCTGTAGATTGTCGTTTTCTGCCTCTTCTCTTGGGTTCAGCAACGGGAAGAGAAAGCTTTGAAGCAGAAACAGGAAATTTCCTAAGCTGTTCACCGGGGTCTGCAGTATCAACAATTCTAAACCCAAGGGAGTTGGAAGGGCTGTTCCCCAGTGTGTTACCAGCGCTCTTTCTTCCTCTCCGTCTTCTTCGAGGACCAAGTAACTCCACAAAAACATCTGCTTGTAATGAACTTTGGCTCTGACGAGTGGTCCGGCTATTAAGTCTTAAAGTGGGCTTTGTCACTGCTGAAGAGGCTGATTTTATGTTTCTTAAACCCCTTCTGGTAATTTTTGATGAAGATTCAATTCGCTGGCTCCGAGAAGCGTATCTTGCCTGACGTTGGCTGTTCTGACTTGAGAACGGATTGTTGAGCTTGGCTGCTCTCATTTTTAATGGAAACTTGACCTGAGATCTTCCTTGCTTTGATGGGCTACAAAGTGAACAGTTATGTTTATTTATTCTGAAATTCCATTTGTCTCTTTTCCCTCAGTTTTCTAATTCAGCATTTAAAAACCCCAGTCATTCAAGACTGAACTGGTAAGCAGCTGCCTTGCAACCTGATGCAGTCAGTCACCCATAATTATAGTTATTTTAAATACTCCTCTGGGGTCTCTTAACGAAATATTATGTGGAGTACATACCTTAAAGAAATGCTCAGAATTCTGATCACTTTTGCAGCTTATGCAATAGAAATACATTCACTGGAGCACCTGCTATCAATTTCTTTAAATCACTTGTTTCTCACAGCATGTGTTAACTACTAGGATTTCTGAACATTATTATCAGCCACATAAATAAAATGCAGTTGTACAATGCTACTTTGTAAGAATTATGCTCTGGTATTTATAACTAATACTCAAGACTCCCCTTCCTTTACAGGGGAGAGACAAGATACCAGAGACAAATTTATTTCCTGAGGACAACCACATTCTCTCCAGCTACTGAATCTCAACTATCAGAGCTGCAAATAACCTTGCTTTAGTCAATTCAAAAGACTGTACAAAAAAGAGAAGAAAAATACTCTGAGACCAGAAAAGTTTCCTTCAATTTTTACGTTGCTGGCATGCATATCAAATCACATTTTTATTGAAATTATCACTTTGTATTATTTAGTTGATTGTGTAGCATTTTTTGGTTGGTTGTTTTTCAAGGAGGTTTTCCTGGATTGTTTGTTTGGGTTTTGTTTGTTTTGGTGGTGTTATGGTTTTGGGGGGACTTTTTCAGTGGGAAAGAGTGGTTTGGTTTGTTCATTGGCCTTTTTTAAACAGCTACTGCATTAGTCCTCATGCCTTCCCAATGTCATGTGGCCTCTGATGGATTGCTTTCTCTAATGTTCTAATACTGTATGCATCTACTCCTCCAAAATTCAAAAGTGGACAAAAATAACTCCTGGTTTTCTCCAGAAAACCTTTACTCTTTGAAACTCTCTTCACATTCAAAAAGTAGTTGTATAGAACTGCAGCTCTGATGGCCTTCTCTCACCCATACATTCAAAGCTGGAATTTTTATCCTGAAAAGTGAACTCAAGTCCAGTAGCCCTAGCTTTTGTCAGTATTAAATCTTTTGGCAAGAGCCAAATTCACAACAAGCTGCCATTTTTCTAAAAATAAACATATTTTTCAAACTAGATTTTCAAGACACATGCTTATGTGAACAATTACTCCAAATAATGACCAATGTGATATTTTAACAAGTCTATTTACCTTATCTCTTCTTCCTCTTGAGATTCATCCTCCTCATCTTGCTCTTCTTCATAATGCTCCTCCTCACTTTGTCCCAATTCATCATAGTTTGTATCTTCTTCCCCTTCTAGTTGTTCAGCAGCCTCTTCATCACTTTCCACAGAAGGTCTCTGTCTGGAGGAGAGGCGTCTAGAGCGCTGTTTTGGTCGGCACTCTGGGCAAAACCAATCTCCTTCAGGAATGACCTAGAAACAGCAGGGGAAATTAGGAGAAAAAGGGTTAGCAATATGCAAGTACGTTATAAGAACTATTCAAGTCCTGTGTGCAAAGGAAGCAGTCCTTTCTCCTGAGGTACCTTCAGCTTGGGCCTGATGCAGTAAGTGTGATACCCTCGGTCGCAGCCATCACACAGCACCATGCTTTCTGCGTCGCCTTTCTTCCGACACACTTTGCAGCGCGCATTGAGGATGGACTTGGACCAGATGACGCTTCGATCCAATGTGGACAGGTGAAGGAAGACTTGGGACAAGCTGGTAGAAGAAAGAAGTGACTCTCTCCAGCGATCCAGAACTGTTTTATAGGACCGTCCACCATCACTGGCATCTTCCATTGAAGAAGGGGATTTAAAAAAATAAGAAAAATTACAAACCCCCACAGAATTTTCAAACTTTTTTCAAATATCCAGGTTAATCTCGAATAAGAGGTAATATTCTGACTGTCAAACAGACAGCAAGTAGCAAACTGGGATAATAGTTCAACCTCTGTCTTATCTCTTCAGTACTGGAGTATTTTCTCCATACTTTCCAAGATGCTGGAGCTTTAAGATTTTACTCTTCAATAACTATTCAGCTTAGAACTTACATATACATAGGTCATTAATAAGACAGTAAACTCAGATATCAACCTGGAAACCTAATTTGATTCAATTTATGAAGTATAAAACATTACTTAAGATCATGAAAAAATGATCACATGTCCAATTTACCTTCCTTTGTATTTATATCTGGAAGTCCCAAAATGTTTAAAGAAAGTACCTGAAACTTCACTGGCAAAGAACAGCTTGAAAGGCACTTTTCACCCCCACTTGCCCCAGTACAGTCTACCAGAGAGCCTTTCAGCCCTCTGCCCATGCCTCACTGCCTTCCTTCCTGCCCTGCACACTACCTTCACAGCCACCTGCATCTCTGTGTGGCTGATCAGGTTGGGTGACTGACCTGGATGAAATATAACTGTTTCTTTAACACCTTTTAAGCAGTATAGCACACAGAAGGGACCTGTGGTGCACATCAAGTGCCAAACCTAAGTTCTTAATTAAGTTTAAAATAAACAGGGGAGGGAACAGGGGTGAGAAATTAGATGGCATTTTCAAACAGTTTTGGTTTGCAATCCAGGCCACAGAAGCGGCCACACAAACACTGAATAGTGAGGGGGCAGTACTGAATGGGAATGGGCAGCTGGGAACTAGAGAAGCAAACAGGGTGTTTGAGAACCTGAGAGAAAATAGAAGGTATATATGACACCCTTGCCTGCTGCTGCTGAGCAAAAACCTGATTCCTCTATTGAAGCCAAAAGTTATTTTTTCCATTTTAAAGTAAGAGAGTTTGAGGACAGGAAGAGACAATACAACAGTGCTTTTGGTTATGGAGATGTCTGCAGACTTCCCTTCTAAAAGTGATAGTCCAGCTACCACTGTGTGATCTCAGTTGATTAATGATGCACTCCAGTATATAATACCACCCTGCCTGCTGGACTGCTGACAGTGGGCACATGAATGGCCTGTGATGCACCTGTCTGCCAAATGATTTATTCCCAGGAATAGGAAGAGAAAATATCTAATAACAAACAAAATGTAAGAACAAAAATGAGACTAATTGCTCTCCTGGCAAGACCATTCTGCCTTCTCATCAACTGGCTGCCAGGATTTGTCTAATCTTGCATACATTTGCATTAGCAGCAAGCAGCACAAGAGAAGTGATGGGAGAAGGCAGAGGATAAACTGGCAACACAGCTTCATAAATAAAATACAGCCCCTCCTGAACTGCAAACCTGTATTTCCTAACATTTCCTATTACTTAGACCTTAGGCTTCCTGTGTTAAATTTAGTCTTCTGAAGACAGCAGAAAAGGTCCTTTTCACAGCACTGCAATTATCTTCTTATCTATGAATTTTTTTAAATTCAGTAGGAAAAGTAAAATCACTTAAATCTTATTTTTACTGTAACTGTTAAAAGACACTTTATCTTAAGCATATATATAGTCTAGTAAGCATTTATTTGGCTAACAATGACAGCTTGAGCATTATTACTTTTATTTGGAGGTTATTTTCAGCCTGGATTGGCTCACCAATATAGTTCATCACACAATACAACAAATATATTGGAACTGTGAATTTGCAGAGCAAGTAGAGATGAAAATTACTGACCACAACTTGCTTCAGCATGTCCTGCTGCTGAAACAAACAAGCCAAACAACACCCACTGTTTCAGATCCCAATTTGTAAAATAAGAATAACAGCTTTTTCTCCCAGCCATCATCTTTCTCATTTATATTGTTAACTCGGAGGGAGAAATGGCCTCTTCCTTTGTATCTGAGCAGCTCTACACGGCGCAGTGGGATACCCTTCTGTCAGCTAAGTCCTCCAATCCTTGCTACAATGCAAATGAAGTCATTTGACAGATCTATGCACTCATCTATCAATAGCTAATTGAGTTCAGGAAAGGGTTTTCCATTTTAGTTTTTCTAGAAAGGATATGCAGTTGCACAATGCTGTGAAGTTTCAGAAAAAATGGGGACATTAAAAGAAAAGGGGGGGAGAAACCCAGGATTATGTGAACAGGCAGATTTTGATCCCAAAGTGAAAAAAAAAATACAGTTATTTATTTCTGGTTGCAGAAACCTTTTTCTTTGTTTTAAATATTTGAGCTATATTTGTTTTATGTTTCAACCTCAGGCTTCAATACCTTCAATTTAAGGAACTGGCTACAAAATTAATTATGTAAAAAACAATAAAAAAAGAAAACCTGATATTCAATGCTTTCTAATTCTTAGCAATACAAGTAACATTTAAAATTTACCATCTCTCTGACTAGTCTTGTCTTTCACTCTCTTCCTCCTTTTATACCCCCAGTGGTGCCTTTCATCATCTTCTGCATTACCTAACATTAAATTCATAGAGTTATTTCAAATACCTTTTTGAAGCATGGCAGATTATTTTTAATTAATTTTTATATTCCATAAATGTGCAGTCTAAAAACATGACTTGAACAGTGGTTCTCAATATGTGCAGACAGTGAAGGTAGACAGTGAAAGGTAAGGGAGTACTGTGCATTGATGAATTGCACATCCCAGTGTTTACTTTGAGTCCCACTACAAACAGAATGCTTGAACTGAAAGCTCTGAATCCTTCCCTGCCTTACCTTTCTGTCCATCTCTGGTGCAAATGGCCACAGGAGCAGATACTAACCACAGGTTTCTCTCTCAGCAAACAATTTGTTTGGTCTGTGCTACCAGAAACCTCCTCACAGCTCAAAAAATGTAGCCAGGTTATGGGCACAGTTCTCAAGGGCCAAGAAAATTAGTTCATCTGTCCACTTTAAACAATGTATTTTGGCTATTTTTGTGCAGGTGTGTTCTCGAGTATTAAAATGATTAAATTAACCTCTCAGGAAGGAAGAGTCATGGTCAACCTCCTCTGCTCCAATTACAAGGCACCTTCTTTGACTGTCTTCTCTAAAGAGTAAAAAAAAAATTCTTTATCATAAAAAAGCCCATTTCCACCATTGCTGCCTCTGCTCATTAAATTCTGCAGGGAAGTAATGAAAGCATAAGAAAAAAGTATGTCTATATACCTATCATATCCCAGGATACTGATGGAAGATGTCTGATGTTACTATGAGGACAATTATAAATAGGAAAGGAAACAGCTTTGGGAGTACAGGAAACAAAGATAAAATCTAAAAAGAAAGGAATTGAATAAAGACAAGCAAAAAGGAACAACAAAAAAAGCTGTATGGATTTTTTTTGTCATACAAGAAGTGCATGGCACGAGTTACAAAGCAGGTAAATGGTTCCCTCAATCAGTCTCAAAGGTGCTCCCATGAATTAGAATCCAACCTTTTGCATGGAAATCTGAAGGATTCTTAAATGACTTTAGTCCTGAGCTAGTGCAGAAGGCAGACTTTTTTTGTGGATGCCTCACTGAACTCCAGGGCAACCAAATCACTTCATTTTATACCTGAATTTTCACATCTCTGTAAAAGGAATGATGAGACCTATTACTGCACTGCAAAGTATTTTGAAATGTAAGGAGGAGTAAACTTATATCAAAAGAGAAGCAAAATTCATAATAAAAACTGCATGTATTTCTTCCTTTTCAAACAATTTTTTTCTGAGAAGCAGCACTTCAGAGTTTCCTTCAAACAACTATTGAAAAAAGAAAACGGCTTTTTTACATCTTAACTCTGAAATTTTTACAGGAAAACAATGTACTGCAACTTTACTCCCTCCTTTCCATGAATCTCCTTTAACATTACCTTGGGCTGCACTGAAGGAAAATCAGCCAAAATTTCCTAGTAATATTTAATGAAAAGATTTCAAAAAAACAATTCCTAATTAAGAAATGTATACAATTTAAATCATGTTACATTTGATCACCAGACAACAGAAGATTAGTGGGCATCAAGCAGTTTTGTGAGGCTGAAGGGGCCATTTCTGGGGTTTCCAGGTCTCCTTTCACATTGCTATCTCCTCTGTCAGTCTTTTCTTGCTCTTCCACTTGAACATTTGGTATGCACCTCAACTCTAAACCTATCAGAATCACCAGCAAGGCTCTTGGCAGCCTGATAGAGCCTCAAACAAAAACAGAGCTGAGAGGAGCAGCTGGTCCTTTTATTGCTGTGCTGGGTCCCTTTGTCTGCTCTGCACCCTGGAGGCCATCAGCATAAACCTGCCAGTGACTGCAGGGAATTTCAGTGCGCTGGCTTTAGGACTAGCAGCCATAAATGTAAACTAAAAATTGTTAAGTATGGTTCCATTCCCTAACAGGAACAGAGAAAAGGGAGGGATAAAGAGGGCAAAGAAACTTTGCAGTGAAAGCAAGAACTGAAATACTGACAAAGGCAGCATTTCCAGTGTGGTTTAAAGCAAAAATGCAGGGACACTCTTTATACTGCAAGTGTTCCCCTGTACTGCTACCAAAATGGAACTCCCAGCACTTGCTTGACTTTCAATATTTTTACTTAAATGGTAACTCAATCAGCCAAAAAAGTTGGGATTATCAGATTTACCACGAGAAACAGATACGCAAGGCATTTTGTCTAGGGGGAGGTTTTCCCTTACATAACTGGAACAACTATTACAAAAAATCCCTCTTATTAGAAAAAAAAACCCAAATGTCTGCAGAGACACAGTAATCTATACAAGAACAGTTAAACAAAACCAAGAACTCCTCAAACTAAACCCCAGTGGTTACAAAGTTAGAGTTAATTTTTATCATCAGAAAGCTGTTGGTCACACTCTGGAGGAGCCAGGGAAAAAATGCATCACAGCTTTGAGCACACAGCAGTCCTGAGAAACAAGTGTCCACTTTTCATTAAAGGGTTCAGTGGTACTACAAACACCTCCTTGTCAAGTTAAGTAGAGAACTTTTCTATGTCTGTTGTACATATACAATCTTGCCTTCATTCACATTCACTTCCTGCTAAAAGCGGCCCATTACGCAACAGAAAACATGAGACATTTGGCACCAAAAAGCAAGAGGGAACCTGACACTGTCACTTAATGATTAGGGCAGCAAGCCAGACCAGAGGACACCTGGGATCCTTCCTGCTCCTCAGTGATGTAGGTTATTCTATACATTACTGTAATCTTAGAACAGTAGCATTTTTCACAGCAGAAGAGATGCATGGGCACATTACAGTAAACAAACATCAGAGATTTAAGACATGCAAAACACATATATTTGCTTTCCTTATACACTCCCTTTATACTCTGTATAAAACACCTAAGAGAACAGGATTTCCAAATTAAAGAAAAAGCGAACCTACCATCATTCTAAAGGTAAGGTAAAAACATGAACCAACATAAGATTATGGCAGAGCTGAAACCGCCAAAAAGAAGACAGGAGACTGCTAAATAACTTTCTCTCCAATACTTCTGGGGCATTTTTCTTCTTTCAGTCTTTTTCCTCTAACTCAGGATGCACAATCAATGACCACAGCCTGCCAATAACTATGTTTTTCCCCTTAGGGGAATAGTAAACTTACAACTGTCAGCAAGTGGCTGCCAGCAAAATAGTCTCAGACCTCATATGGAAATGGAGACATATAATGCACAATGTATTTACAACTTGTACATGAAAAGTAGGACAAATGCTAGAAGCACTGTCAATTAACTGTTGCACAGGTTGCAATCTAGTCATATAGCAGGAAATAAGTTGTATCATGCCTGGCTTGGAAAGTGCAGACATATTTGAGTTGACCAAACACTCAGCCAAGTAAAACTTTTAAACAGCTGCAGTTTCAACTATTCCTGTGCTCTCCCCTTTCATCTCAGTCATTTGCTGCACTTCCCTCTTCTAGAGGTCATCACACCGATATCAAAAGCTTGTGGAAGGGAACCCATGCCCACGTGTCAGTCTCTGGCACAAATCTAGCTCCAAGCCATCTTCAGTGGCAACTGATACCCAGACAGCAGGCTCCATGCAGGAGCAGCCAAGATGCAGAAACAACTTCAGGTCAACTGCACCAACAGGGCATTAACATCTTGTGTTAACCACCAAAACCTGCATTTTTGTTTTGAACTACTACAGCAGAGTCTGCCAGAACAGAAGGATTTTATATACAGTGACTATCAGAGGAGAGTATCAGTCTACCAGGGTGTGTAGTAGCTGCTGCTCTGCAGGACCCTGGAATGCACTGTGCTGGCAAACCAGAGGCGAGAGGTAAAGCAGCCCAGCAAGCAGAGAGCACAGCTCTTCCCCAGTGTGCCACCAAGACAGGAAGTCTGACCAAGACAGCCACCTTGGGAAGGAGAAACTACTTTGACACATTTCTCTAAGATCAGAGTCCACTTCTGCCCTGCAAAAGGATCCTAAGGATTCCAGACCTGAGGGATCATGGGAAAACAAACTTGACTTTATGCACTTTGGATCCTCTCTCTCACCTCTGGAGCCTCATCAGAGGAAGCCATAAGAAATATATGTCAAAGTCAAGCTATAATCCTGCTTTGGTTTAAATTTTTCTTGCAACCTTTTATTTCCAAGTTTTACAGCTCAAACACAAAACCTGAGAATCTTAATGTTTGCAATGTAAGTATTTCCTATACTTTACTGTAAGTATTCTGTTATTGCTGAACAGGGTGATCCAGGCACACTAGGCCTATATTGCTTTCACTGAAACAGTATAAAAAGAAGCAAACATTTTTGCAAACTAGAACTGCATGATATACTGACCTCAACAGTAATTCTGAATTATAGTGTTTCCCCAGAAAGCTTGATCATTTCTGCCTACGGGTACAATTTGTCTCCCAATGCATCAGTATAACTGTAGCACCACATAAACAAGGTCACTGAAAAAAATCTGTGTTAAATAAGCATGCATTTAAGAATTTGCTTGTTAGTTAATATATTTTATATCTATATATATATAGACATACAGATATATATATATATATGTGAGTGTGTTAACTTTTTGTTCTTTTCCCCAAGATGTCCTTCCAAAGCATCCAGTCTTACAAAACAAGCAAGTGGGCTTGGGGTCAGGGGTCTTACTGTATCATTGGGGCGGATGGGTTAGGTTTGTTAGTTACAAAATCTTACACAAGCCTAGAGACATAGTTTCAATTCTGAGACTTACCAAGAGGTGCTTTCAGAAACCTGCGCTCAATTCCTTGTTCTATCTGAAGCAGTGCAGATGCCAAGTAGTGGACCACATTACTGACTGGCTGAGGAGTACTTGTGCTTGTTGATGCAGCACTTGGAGCTTCGGTTTTCAACCCAACGAGTCTACAAGAGAAATGTTTTGAACTATCTTTGAAGTCTTGAAACTTAACACCAGAGATACTTGCAAACGTATGTACAGAAGCTTCTTATTTTAACTTCATGTACATGCATGGATTACTGACATGAATGGATACTAGACAGTGTGACGAGCCATCCTAGAGCTTATGTTTGCTGAGCTAGCCTAGTTGATCTAGACAAATCATCTTTAGGTAACAGTTACATAAATGTCAAGAAATGTGGATGACAAATTTCAAAACAATTAAGATTTCCAGAAAATCTGATGTGACATCCATCAGCTAGTTTATGACAAATTTCTGTGAAGAACAGAATCCCAATAACTCCTCAGTGAAAACACTTCCAGTGGTGAAGTGTAGCCTTTTAGAACACATCCACCTGCAGTTCAACTACATCTTCAAAAATATTTTTGAGAAGAAAATAAAAACCAAATTAATTTTTAAATGTAAATCAAGAATTGTTAACTTGTACATCCTCATCTTTGAAGGATCTTTATAAAATATTTTCATGTAAGGGTGGTTAAAAAGCCTCTCAAACAATAAAAAAAACCTAAAAAAACCCTTCAACCAACCAAACAAACCCCACAAACAAACAAGCAGATCACCAAAGAGGTAGTTTTCCAACAAAACAGGACCAAAAGACTAAGTAGTCATTTCAAAATGTAGCCAATCTTTCTGAACCACAAACAAAGTAATGTGTAGGAGAGCAGCTCACACCACTTAAAATGAAATTCCATTTCTACTTGGCGTTTATAAAAAATTAACGAATTAAAACTGTCTAGATTCTGCCTTATTCTTGTGAATAAGCAATGCTTTTGGTTGTCCCTGTTCTTTTTTTCACACTTAAAAGCTTCATTATATTTTGCAGTCACACACATTTTGAGAGCCTGAAAGCAAACAGAAAGAAAGCTGCGTAGTTATTTACATTTCACTAGTCAAACTCCAAGGTCTTAATGAGATGTCACTTGCTCCGAGGTGGATAAAAAGCCCCACATCAAAAGCAATCTGTCACATGATTTCAGAACCCATAGTCTGATTTAATATGCAAGACTTTATTAGAGTAGACTTTATTCAGAAACTCTGATGGAGTCAGTATCAAATGGAAAAAAATTAAGCTACAAAGTTCTGCAGTTGAATTGAGAGTTGACAATGGAACAAGTATCTAATGTTTAAGTGGTAACAAATAAATTTTAGTTTCTTAGTTAAAAGAGTGGAATACTTCTATATTGTGGTTTTTCAGGAACCAAATGTCTGTAAATTGTGTGATTAATATAAAGGAGGACCCCATCCATTTTGCATGGAACTAGAAAACTCTGATTCAAAGCACAGTCTTACAGGAAAATTCTAATTCACAGTGATGAGTAAGAACTGAAATAAAATGGGAAGAAAACCTGAAGAACTTCAAACTCGTAGTAGCCAACACAGCACTCATCAGTCCACTCAGAAATACAGCTTTTATAGAAGTCTAACAGCAGAAATGTCACAAAACACGTAAAGCAAACAGCATGTTAGTACAATGAGTGTCTCAAATGAATCTTTTTTCGTGAAGTATATCAATATTCACACCCTATCAAGAAATACAATTTTATATGCATTAACTATATTAAGGCAGACCTTTATTTCTGACAAGTATGCAACTTGTGAGAATTAAGAATTTGGAAATCTTCACCCTTTCTGTGATTTCTGAAGTTTGATTTACAACAAGAACTGCTATCAGAGACCCACATCTGTCTCAAATGTTTAAAAACCAAACACCACAAAACACTTTACAGCTACAACACGGTAGGATTTGAGGTCTCCTTCCTTTCACTATGTTGCAGTTTGCTCCACAGAAGAATTATCATTCCTAAAGTTGTAAGATCACATCCATTTTGCTGCTATACTTAAAGTTAATCCAGACCATGGCCTGTTGCCCCAGTGGTTCTTACTGTGACTCACAAGGTAAGTGAGCTGGCCAGTTCAACCAGAGATTAGTTACCATGACCATTTGTCCTTTTTAACTCCCCTACTCTTTTCAGAAATTGAAGTGGTTTTGATTTTGTTGCTTTGTTCGGTGGTTTTTGGTTTTGTCTCTTGTTGGAGGTTTTTTGTTTGTGTGAGGCTTATTTGGTTTGGAGTATTTTTGGGGGGAAGGTTCTTCTGGAAAACACATCATCAGTTGCCAGTATAATTTTTCCCTGCGTTTAAAATTTCTTCAAAATGAATCCACATGTTCCTTCTTGAATAATTAATGTTTACTTTGAGCAGTGTAATATCTGAACAATGAAAGATGTAAAAATTGGTGCCTGAATCTTATATGGTAATAGAACAGCACCATTTACACACTATAAACCAAAGTAAAATCCTGCATTTTAAGATTTGCAGTCTTAAAAATCACCACGTGGAAGAATTTGAGGGTAAAAATAATGTGAAGGTCAAAAAGTCCCCTGCCAAACAAAGCCAGAGCACTGCTACAAAACTCAGAGAGAAAAAACATTATTTAAACTATAACTCTTACCTGTCTTTCACAATAAACTTATCATGATCATCAGTTTCCATTTCTTCAGATTCTTCATTCACAGTTTTAATAATGCCATTTTCTTTGTTTTCATCATTCAGAAACTCATATCTCCCATGTTCCAGGGCTGCTCTCCAAGCCTGTCTGTCCGTAACCTGAAGCAAACATACAAATTTGAGGTTTCCAAAGAATCAAAGAACACAAGCTTTTAGTACCCATTACTATCTACATTTAATTTAATTATGCTTTTAGTAAAACCATTGCATGCAAGAGTTCTCATTTAAGTTACAGACTTGATGGCACCACTATGTTCCTACATTACGAATACCTTAATAGCCCCCAACGTTCCTTGGTAGATCCTGTCCTCAATGTCCAAAAGAAAGTCCCTAAGTCTCAGTTCAAGCTGCTTCTCTGCAGACAGGTGCAATCCATCATGGACATTCTGCATCCTTCCCCGTCCTATAGGAGGTCTGACATCACTTTGAGGTTTTTCTGCAAGAACAACAAGTAATTTGGTCTTAGTCGATCTTGTTCCTTTAAAGCAGCAGTTGGCAGACAGAACAATAGTACAAGACAGAACAAGCTGAATATATGGGTTCAAAATTCCCTTCTCGTAGCTAGGTGCCAACACCAACATCTGTGCCAACTAAGGAATCTGATTCAACCAAGCAGGGTAATGATGACCAAAAGATGGCCAATAGATGATTGGCATCCACTCAGAACAACTCATGAGAGAAATCCTTGCTAATTTAAAAGTAGTTATTTTGTCTTAAAGTTCTTTTGAAAGTAGTAGATAAGTAACACCAGCCTTGCTTTAAGTGCAAAGGGGAAAAAAAGAGAGAATAAAGTCACATTTCTATTATTTGATTGCTCTTACAATAGAATGATTCAACTGTCTTTCCAGCATGTATCTTTATCATAGAAACACTTATAATAAGCATGTGCAACTGAAAATCATAAAACCTAACAGACAAGATAAAATCTCTTTTAAAAACCTAACATTACAACAAAATGATAAGATGATACAGGCACAGACAAGACTGACTGTGTCCTCTAATTAAAGGCAAGGAAAAAAGGAGCAAGACAACATAATAATTTATGAAAACAAGGTGAGAGCTGATGAGAATGGGCTTTCAAGTGAAACCCTACTCCCAAGAGAACTCAAAGTTCATGCAAAAACTCAAAAGCCACAGGAAAGAGCTGAAAGTCTGCCCAAATCCTAAGTTAGTGCTTGCAAGTCTGCATCGGTGGTGAACATTTTTGTTCACAGGATTGACCTTAAAATCTTTGAGTGCAGTGATAAGAAGGTACATGCAACAATTTAAGAGATATTTAATAAGTAATATAAATAAAGCTGTTGCTGAGAAAGCACAGGATGAATTTCTAAGGTGCTCTCAATTGCTGAAACAATTCCCTGTAACTGAAGGCAATCATGCAAATAACTCTCAAAATGTAGACTAGCAACTCTAATGCCTGGATGTGGGAAAGGTCCTTTTTGGTTTAAAAGCAAGGAAGAAATGCTTCACTTGCTTCACAATGCTTTACTTGCTTCACAATGCTTCACTTGAGCAGAACTAGAAAAGCAGCAACTGTTTTTCAAATAATTTAAAAGGAGAATTTAGTGGATACCGGAATAAAATCAATAGCATATACCAATTTTATTTCCGTGCTCTTTTGAGCAGGAACTGGAAAAGGCAGAAATGCAGCCTATAGTGCAGGAGAATCCCTCTTGTCCTACAAGTCATTTGAGTGAAGGCAATAGGGCAGCATCTGGAGTCCACAGCAGAAAAGCTCCCAACATAGTACATCTACATGTGGCTATTTATCCCTGCTTATCACACAGTGATCTGGCACCATTGGTACTGGACCACGACATTTGAATTTTCTTGATCTCTAGTCAAGTGAAGTTCAAAGCTGCCTCTTTTTTTTTAAATGAAAGTCCATGCTATTCTAACATTAAAAGAGAAGAAAAATCTGTGACTGTGGACATCAAGTTGCTTCAGAGCAGAAAGCAACAAACAAAATACAGATAAAAGCTCAGCAATTAAGAAAATAAGGAACCATACATACAAACTCAAACATATCAGAAGATGACAGAGATTTTTGCACCAAAAAACCCCAATATTGAAAAAAGGCTTCAAAATAAAGCTTAATTACTATGCAAAAATTCTGTCTTTTGCTAGTTTCCACCAAAAGAAATGTTAGATCAGTTATAAATTTAGCAGTATCAGATATGCTCACAGCATGTCCTAGCATACCCACTCCAGGAAAACAGAATTTGTGTCTGCTGTTAATAATATTTCCTTGCCCCAGTACAGATAACCTGAAATCCTCAAGGTAATTTGTCATAACTAAAAACAAAATGTAATTTCTTAAACATGACCCTAGGGAGTCTTACTTTGGTAACACTGTCTGCCCATCAACATGCTATAAGCAAGCCAGCTGTAAGCCTGCATGTGCAGAACTTTATCAGTGATTGGAGCCAATGCCTTGCTAATAAATGGCAAAATACTTGGCTAGGATAAAAAGGAAATAGTCCTAAATCCTAGGTCTAGGAAGGTGCTCAGCACACTCCTATGTTTAAAAACCCAAAAAACATCTATCCTGCTGCTTCCTTCTTCACTGAGTGTCTGCCAAAGGAAGAAAAGGGAAAAAAACCCCAGAAAATAATAATATCACAAAATGCCACTGCACTGGTGTTAATCCATGTAACAACAAATACAGCTACATGGCTTTTGAGCACGTATTAACTTTTATTCCCTAGTTAATCTTTTTTTAAAGCTAAAATTACTTCCTGAAGTTGGCTGTTTAAAAGCGAATCCTGGTTTACTAAGCAGTAAGATCACAGAAAAACTATTGCTTTTTTTTAGCATAAAACACCAGAAAATACCACAAAGGTCTGTTAAGCAGAAAGAAAAAAAGACGCAAGGCAGGAAAAAACCAAATGTGTTTTCCATCAAGTGAAAAGAAGCTCAAGAATAATTCTTAGATCTTAGACATTACAGTTAAATTAGAGCTAGAGGTTTGTATAATATTATATAGAAGTTTTATCTGTAGAAGCAAATTAAGACCAAGAACCCTTCATTTACCTGGAATATGGAATTTCTCCACAGGAAAACTGCTTAGTTGTTCATATATTCTACTTTTCTCTTGTAAAAGAGTTTCTTTTAAGGCACTCTCCCTATGTCCTCGGGAATTGAGAGCCTCTAGGAGTTGGTCCAGTTGTTCCCGAGAACTGTAAAAGCACCAACGGTTTGGTTTGTATACTGGCCTTGGCACCTCTACGACAACACTGGTACGTGAATCTTGGTCAATATTGGAGGTAGATTCAGAGGATTTCAAAGACTCTCCAGTTTTACTGAATACCTGAGGTTCATTTGTGCAAGACTGTCCACTATTCTGAAAGGAAGACGTTCGAGGCAACAACATGTCTTCTGTGAGACCAGAATAGTCCTCCTCTACAAACAATCCAGGAACAGAAGGGAAAATCCAGTAGCGTCGGTACAGGCGGTCACGACCTAACGGGGTGATATTTGTGCAGGCTGTTGCATTCTGAATCTTTTCTAACAGATCTTTCTCCTTCTTTTGTTGCTCCTGTTTTAAAACTTCTTCATCTTCAGCAGTAAGAGGTTCGCTCTTTTCACAAGTGGTCTCTTCTTGTCTTGTAAATTCTTTAAATCCATTTTGCCCTCTCCTTCCTAAAATCAAAAGAAGTATGATAGCAATTAATTTACAGTTTTTTTTAAACCAAAAACTCAAGTAAAGGGCAGATTTTAGTTCTGCCCTTCTGGATGTCTAAACTTACACTGTAAAAGACCATCAGCTCAGTCAAGAGACAATACTGTTTTTATTAAAGAAAAACTCAAGTGATTAGCCCCCATTCCCTTGAAAAATGGGTAACCACTTTAAATACACCTTCACTTTACAGAAACTAGACTGTCTCATTTACTGATACTGTCATCTTCAATATCATATAAGAAGAACCAAAATTTTAAGAATGCAAAAATGTATAATAGAAGTATCTTATAAGGATAAAGTAAAATTCTAGCAATTTCACTACTGATTACAAACTGCGACCCAGACTTTATTTATTATACTCAAAATTACGATCTTAAACTGCCAAAGGTCTCAAGAAAGACCAGTATCCCTACACAGCAGCTTTTAAGGCAAACTCAGGTATCTTGCATTTAAAAACTGAAGTGATCAAGTATTTACTGTTATTTTCACCCCTCAATTTGTACCAGCTGAAAACATTTCAGTTCACATCTTTAGTTTACAAAAGTATTAAGTTCTGGTAGTCATCTAGACCACTGCTATGTCTCATAATTGATGCATGCAACCTGAAAGGTGCAGTCAACACTCAAATTCTACATGTCTCCAGTGTGACCTTCAGTTCCCTGGCTGTATGAATGAAATAATAACACTTGTTTGTCATCCAGTTGCAATGTTTCAAACATGACTATTCGAGAAACCTGAAAGTCTGTTTAAGAGCTCATTGCTTTTTCATGGCAAAGCTGTAACAAACATAAATCTGTATTACTGAATGACTCAGAATTTCCATCCCAGGTACTGTTAGAAACTGTACAAGTTTGCAACTTAAGTCCACAGTCATCCAGGATTTTCACTGGCACAGACACCAGCATGAAGCCATACCAGCAGAAAGACATGGATGATGTAGCAACCCAAAGCCATCAACCACTCTTCCTCCTGTGGTGACATCTATGTTTAGCTAGCAACAGGAGGCAGCACCATTTACTGCACTGCAGTTCCTACTAGCACGCTGCTGAGGAAATTAAATCTAGGCTTAAGTCTGGTTTTATTCTTGTGTAGGAGGCATGCTGCTTCATTAACAAAGGAAAACTACACCCAAATGTTTGATCTAATGTTTTCTTTTGAAATTCTAGTTGGCTTTGCACTTTATTAAAAATAAAAAAAAATTAAAAATATCAAACCCACACCATCTCCTGTTAGATGAAACTCCTACAACTGTCTCTATGAGGGCAAGTAGTTATAATGGCAACACCATAATGTTTTTTAGACAAAAGAGGAATCCACACAGCATGTATGGGAAACAAGAAGAAACAGAAGTGTGAAAGAAACATACAGCTGACCGTAAGAACTACACCAGGCTGGCTCAATGTACTTAACAGCCAATGGGCTGTTACGATCATGTCTGAATGTGGGTTTGCTTCCTTAAAAGAAAATTACAGCAAAGATTGATGCTTTTACTATAAAACACAAGAGCTTGCCAGGTGCATGCATGCAGGTGCACAGGTACACAAACAAATTCATTATAGCATTACCTCTCCGTCGTTTTTTGTTTGGTCCCAGCTCTTCTTCATCCTCTGTGACTGTGTCCATGTCTTGCTCTTTACGTTCCATCTCTTTGCTCTCTGTACTAGTATCAAGGTCCTCCCGTTCCTCCTCCCTGACACAGCAAAATAAACAAACAGTGACTAACCAACCATCAATATAAGCTGAGTGGCATCTTTGACACAAAGAGTACCTTTATCTCCCAACTACTTAACTAGTAAAATACCTATAATGCTCTGAAAAAAAATAAACTGTAAATCACAGACTATATTAAAATCCCAAAGAAACCCACTGAACTGTAAATGTGAAGTTTTATATTAAGGACTAAAACTTGCTCTTTGGTACTAACACTTTCATTTCATCTGATTATTATTATAATCAGATCATTTTTGAAGACATCTTTGTGTAGTTCTATTGCTGTAATTTTTTTTTTCATCCATAAGAGAAGTCTCCTTCCCTAAATGCATATACCATTCTGTAAAATGCTTGTTACACATTTTTGCCTCATCTAGCAAATATAATTAATACCCTACAGAAAACCAAGCAGTTTTTACAACATAACTTTACCAAGTTACACCAGCATGAAGAAAAATCAACATTAAGGAAAATACACTTAAAATATAGCTTTGTATATGATCTAGTCAATGAAACTACACATGTGAGGCATGGCCAGGAAGCTGAAAAGTGTTCTATTTATACATCACAGTAATACTATGTATCATACCCAACAGATATTTCTACAGCAGGAATTCTTTGCTCCTCTTCTTTCAGCTTTTCTTGTTTCTCTTTCATTTTTAACTCTTGTTCTTTTAACCTTTCTTCTCTTTTCTTACGTATCCTAATAGTAAGAAGGATATAGAAAACCAGTTGCAATTAATCTACTATCTGGTCTGTCCATATCTTTTTTCTTTTATACTAAAACATCATCCAAAAATAGCAGCAAAATAGGAAAATGCAATGTTTAGCACAACTAAGTTTCACTCCTGTCCACTGTCCCAGAAAACCAGCACAGAACAGAAACATTACTACTGTTTCTCATACGCCTTCTGCAACCAAGAGATTAATCTCATCTGTAGCACCAAAATTTAGTTTTCCACATCCTAGTTCTACCTTGCTGCTGCTGCCTCTCGTTCTTTGCGATGCTGCTCTGCCTTTAATTCTCTGAACTCCTGTTTTGCTTGTCGTAGCACATCAACAGAATCCTCAATGAAATCTCGAGTGGAGACGAGAGTCAGAAGTTTCCCACAGAGAGCATGAAGGATCTTCATCTTTTCTCCTAATAAAATTCAGACCAATGTTTATATTTCACTATGTAATTGATAATAAGCCTAACTCTTACAGACTCCAAACTGGATTTGTTCTCACTTAAGAACAAGTGAACAAACATTTGTAGTGCACTAGGTACACTCACAAAGACATTTCCTGAAAGCATGTCTGCTTTGCTCAGAGATACAAGGCTGTATTTTTAATTTATTAACTTTTACCATCAAAGTAAGTAGTAAAATGCAGTATTTATCTCTAAAGTAGAGATAAAGGAACAGTTGATAGAAATTCTTCTCCATTTCCATAAGTAATGAACGTAAGACCCAAATACAAACAGGAAAAAAAAAAAAGCAGGGGCTGAATCAAACACACCAGTGCTTCTTCCAGAGAGATTCCCTTACTCAAGTAACACTAATATTTTTTAAATTGGATGAAAGAAAAGCTACTAATAAGTAATGAGACTGCCTAGCTCTGCAATCTCTGATGTGGTGGGGGATGTGCTTGTGGGGACTGAAGCATTAAGGGGATGAATGTTGGTCTACTATGACCCCCAGAGATCCTTTCCAAACTCAATTATTTTATGATACAGTAAATTTTGACTATTACTGGTCTGAAGCAGTTGCAAAATTGACCACTTATTGAGCAATCTAATAACCTCTAACATGTGTTGTCTTTTATTACCTGGCAACAAATCATATACTGAGGTACTTGAAAGCTTCTTCAAGAGACCAGGGTTACTTAATCTCAGCTCCATGCAAGCATCATCAGTAGTATCAAACCCTCCTCGTTTCTGGTAACGGTATTTTGCATTGGCTGATGTTATATCAGCACCTGATGCTAGAATGTGCAGTCTGAGAATCTCAGAAAGAGTGCAGCTATCAAGATCCAAGTTTTTCAAATTGCAGCCTACAGTTGAGAAGAATGAACAGTTATTTTATACAGATATTTAAATGTACATAAATATAAAAATAGTTCTTTAAAATACAGAGCAAAATAATAACAAGAACAAAACAAGAAGTGAAACCCACACATACCCTGATGTAACTGGGGCCATGCAGCTGCCAAAGTTGCAACTGCAGACAGTGCAGATTTTGTGGGGTCTGCATCTTCATCCAAAGCCTCTGTTAAATCTTTAAGGAAATAAACACTTTATTCTAGTGCAAATTAAAACTTGTACTGTGGAGGGAAGTAAAGGAAGCTGTGTTTTGAGAGTTGCAGACAAAGCGAAAAGAGGGATGATATTTACAGATGCATCAATGTGTTCAAAACTCAGTTCATCATCCAAACAAAAATTTACAGATCTTGAAATGCAACTAAAAAAAATCCAACTAAAAGCTAAGGACATGCACCACATGCTATATAGAGGGACAACACTATATAAGCTGTTAAAGCAACCGCAACACGCAGAACATGCAAAATGGCAAGAACAAAGGCAGCAAGAACAAATCCAGGAACACACTTGAAAGCGCAGACAAGTAGCAATGCAGGAACACCTATATTTCCTTTCCTCAAACACACTGGTTTTTCTTATCATAATTTTGCATTTAGGAAGCATAACTCAAACCAATAATGTATTTTGACACTGGCTATCACCATTCACTTTATACTTTCCATCTGTAACTCGGATACAGCCTGTTCTGCACAAACACAATTGCTAAGACATTACAAATAAATCATATTTCACCAAATCAAGTACCTGCACTTAATGACCATCATGCATAAGCAAACTGACCAGGAAAGCAGGGAAGTGAAAAAGAGAAACAGCAAACTCCTGTTTCTTAAACAAAGGTTTCCTCAGCACTTACAGATATTTCTCCAGAGGGTTGGCAGAATATTTTCAGCAGTATATGCTGTTTCAACCATTTCACTTTATTCAAATCCAAATTATTAAGCAGTTAAAGTCATCAAGTCAAAATAAAACCACAAATACAAACTATACAAACAATACATAAAATGCAAATCCACAACAGTCC
Organism: Chloebia gouldiae; assembly: GCA_003676055.1. Taxonomy (NCBI): domain Eukaryota; kingdom Metazoa; phylum Chordata; class Aves; order Passeriformes; family Passeridae; genus Chloebia; species Chloebia gouldiae. The sequence goes on along the minus strand of QUSF01000004.1, from coordinate 19,954,550 downwards.
TCTAGGATGATAAATGTTGTTTGAAAACTGTCACCCCAACACAGCAAAATGAATCTCTGCACCTCCCCTCTCACTTTAACTGTGTAACACACTTTAAGAAAGTACAGTACGCCCCAAAACCACACATTGCAACAGTGATGCTCCCTGTTGCAGAAAGTCTGCCTGTACAGAATTTAACTGAACAAACAATGCTGACTACTGCTAGTTTGGTTAGCCAGAATTACAAAGCCAAGACTATGTAATTCTTTTACAGGAAAGAAGATGTCTAAACAAGAGTGACAAGAAATGAAAGTTCTGAGGCAAGTGAAACACAATAAATGAAGTGCCTTACCCACAACTCTGCTGAGAGAAACAAAATCGCAGACTTTTTCAATTGTCAGCCCCATTATGTCAAATTAAAATATGAAAGTTACATTATGCTTTTTCTGATCAGCTATATGAATAATATAGAATCTAATTAACTATTCTATGATTACCTGATAATCCTTTGTTTGTATTGCTGAGTATTGTGAGGCAATACTCTCAGTAGTTAACAAATACAGTTGAATAGTTAAATTCAACAGTAATTAAAATACAGTCTAAATTTATTAACACTGTCTCAAATCTCTATTCAATTAACAAGAGCAGATGCTGATATTGAAGATAGTGCCCATGCTTAATATTAAGATAATTTACAGAATGGACATTAATCTTAGGCATGAAAATAAACAATCTTCAAGGGAGGAATTAAAGGAACTTTTGTTTAACTCACACATCTGGCTTGCAGGGGCACCACGGAATTCACCTGACCTCAAACAGGGAGTGCTCTTATGTACCTGCCTCTAATGAAATATAGGCTAGTAGGATGGGTCAAAGCTTTTCCTTTAGTCAGCAAATTTGGCAGTCCATAAACACAGGACCACAAATTTGTAACAAAGCCTGCACTTCCTTCTGATCAGTGGTTAGTATACAATGAATGTCTCTGAAAATGGGGACAACATCAGCTTTAGAACAAAGTCAGAGTGATTGTTAGAGTCTTTAGTGAAATAACACACATGGTAGTATCAAGGAGCTGTGGATGCGTAACTGCAGGTCTTGACGGACAATGAATATTCAATTCTCCATTACAGCTGTGCTGGGGAGTTTTGGTTTTTAATCTAGTTAGGTACAGATTTTTTCACAGATGTAGACATCTTTGAGAATACTTAGGAAAATTATTTGTTTCCTGACCCTCAGGAGAAACATGTAACAGTGCTGGAGGAACAGGAGGAAGGTAAAGATGCTTCCTGCACCTCAAAAACACAAGCAATGCTGTTAAAAGCTTATTATGCTTTGCTGGATACAATCCTAGTAACAATGAGCTTCCTTTCTCTCTATTCCCCCCAGACCCTGTGGTCTATGCCCAGTTTAAGGCTTTAATTTTAGATAACAGAGAAAAAACAAGCCCATTTACATACAATATCCATGCATAATAAGACAAGGTTAAACAACGGAGTGCCGTAAATCATGCAACTTTAAAGTTAATTCCAGTGCATTTTCAGCTTTTCAGCAGTAAAATTAAAGATCTGACCTTTGGTCTCAGCATCAGCTATTTGATCTTTGGCCACTTCCTCTTCCTCTTCGGCCATTGCCTGAAAGATGGCAGTCAGGAAGAAAAACAGCAATTCACATAGTGGGCCTTCAGTGTCATTTCCTACAAGAGCTTCCTCTAAAACCTCTGTGAATAAAGTTTAAGAAGCGTCACTTTTGCCGCAAAGTTGGAGAAAAAATTATGTACTGAAGAATGAAAACATTTTTTTTCCTTCAGGTATGGTAATTAAATTACGTTTCCATAATTTACTGCATATATTCCTAGAGTGATGGTGCCAGAAAGAGTGCCGACCAAACATTATTTTCTTAATACATAACTGTAAGAAAAAAGTACAAGTAGATATTTTGATAAGCAGAATAACAATTTGTACACCAAAACTAATTTTGATTTTACAAATCCCTTGGAGTTGATTGTGAACTGAAAACTGGATTGATATGCATGTGTTAGCACTGACAGATTAAAGCCACATAGGAAGTTCTGTAGCAGTGGTACTTGGGTGCACTTCAGATGTTTGATTGTTTGGTAGAAGGCAAACCACCAAGGTGGGGCACCTTGCCACATAAGCCACAACTTGCCTAAAGTCACTCCTTCAGGAAATTCATCTTGAAGATCAAAAAGTTCCCCAAAAGCATGTAAAAACTCCAAAACCATCAGAGCATCACCAAAGATCTCAGGAGGAAGTCTCGTCTTCACTGGCACTGGAATGGGAAGTTCCTGCAAACCAAATGGGACGACTTAATACAGTATTTGGTTTTTGTGAAGTACACAAGTCATTAAAACCAAAGAGACTATTACTCTAAGGAACATATTTGTTGGGTCTCTGCATTTTACTCAAACGAGTCCCACAGGACACATGACCAGTTATCATGGGAACACTGGTGACAGTACTAACTTTGGAAACCGAAGAGCATACAATTTGAATGTAAAATTTTTGAGAAAGAAGTTTACTCATGTCCATTAAGTTTGTATCTTTATTAAATGAAGTTAATCCCACTACAAGTGGCTGTCAAGCTTTTTCCTTTATAGCTGTATTATTTCACAAGATTTTTGAATTTCAGTTTCCTGAACTGTCTAGACAAACAAAAATAGATATACTCTTAAAAGTTACTTATGATCACCTTCAAAGACAAGCAAACCAAAACCCTAACACATTCACATAAAACAAACTCTTCTAATACTAGGATATGCAAGATCATGTCTAACAACTGTGTGTTCTGGTACTGGGGTTTTTTGCATTTATAAGGCACTTATGGTAGCTGAAGATATTAAAGGGAGCTGATATAACCGTATAATAAGATTGTTTAACAGAGACACCACCTCCAAATTACATATTACGGTGCCTAACATCAACTTTGATTTTGAAACTACTATCTTCACATAATCTTTCAAGATTTGTCTTCATTTACTGTTTCTTAGCACACATAGTTGAATAATTCTCAGAATTATGTCTCTTCCACAAATGTGGTAGTTTACAAATACTAAAAAGAAGAAAGCCGAATACTATGCTTCAAAAGAACACAGTAAGATATTTAATAAGTTTCTAGAGGCAGGAATCTTTTCAAAAGCAGCCCTCACCTAAACTCATCTTTATTCTTGTCAATTCACAGAATCACAGGTTATTTTGAATTGTAAGGGAACCACAAGGCCCTTCAATTCCAGCTCCTGGCCCTGCACAGAACCATCCATGTGAACCAGCCTGTGCCTCAGAGCATTGTCCAAATGGTTCTTGAACTCCATCAGACTTGGTGCTTCGACCACTTCCCTTGGAAGCCTGTTTCAGTGCCCAACCACCCTCTGGGTGAAGTTTTTTCTAATATCCAACCTAACCCTTCCCTGGCACAGCTTCAGGCCATTCCCTTGGATCCTGTCACTGTCACCACAGACAAGACATCAGTGCCTGCCCTGTGATGAGGTGTTCCCTCAGTCTCCTCCAGGCTGAACAGACCAAGTGATCTCAGCCACTCCTCATACAGCTTCTCCTCCAGACCCTTCACCTTCCTTTTTTCCCTCCTTTAAACACTAATAGCTTCATACCTTTCTTGTATTGCAGTGCCCAAAAACTCACACAGTACTCCAGGCGAGGCTGCACCAGGCACAGAGTGGGGTGAGCAGAGCAGCAGAGTCTCAATGTAGTGATGACACCACTTTTCCACTCCTCCTTTTTTCTTTCCAGTAGAAATATAACAGCACTGTTTTCACAGCTTGCTCTCCTTTCAGCAATGGCCTTCCCTTTCTTCAAATTTTTTCCCCTTTCTACATAGCTAGGAGTTTTCACTCCCATTTCAATGGCCATACAGCTCTCCTTGCAAGTATGTTCAGCTCTCATATTCCTCCCAATCACTGCTTTCACTTGAATTCATTTAACACTCTCCTTTATTTCCACCTGCCCTCCTTGCACTTGTTATGATTCCCTGGGTACCTCAAACAGTCATCCTTGTGTTTCTGACTATTTGCCCCCTTTCACTATCCCCTGCTAAAATGAATCCCAATAAAGCATATATAAAACTACAACACTAGAAAATCTTCTGTTACATACAGCGACACTATAGTCTTGTGTAAAACCTAAGCTCTTTGAGAAGCAATTTCTTGTTACTTTCTACAGGTTTCCAGTATCACAATGAAAGATACTCATTAAACATGATATATACAGTATATCATAGTATATATACTATATTGCTACAGTTTAAATCAAAACAATGCCACAGGAGGTAACAAGCCAGTGTCTCCTTTACTTTCACAGCCAAAAATTTAGTTTTTCCATTACTCAATTTTTTAATGTAATTCATGTTTTTACAAGTGACCTCATTTTGTATACTTCACAGAAAAAACAGGTATACTCAATACCCTTCACTCTGTAATGCCAGCACATTGAACATACTCTACAGTAGAATGAGCACAGCCTGTAAAGCTTTTCTGGAGGTTGAAAATGCAGATGCAGATGATCCCATTAGCATTGGCACTGGGAAATAAGTAGTACACACTGCAGGTGACTCACAGCCTCTAGCATTCCAATCATATCTAGATTTGCCTCTGCATTAGGGAATCTAATCCATCTGGGGACCCTGCAAACTACAGTCTTCAGCTCTTCTAAAGTCAATCATACCTTAAGGTCATCACACTCCATATCTTCTCTAGGCTTACTCCACTGTTTCAGGTATTCCACATATTTTCTTTTTTCCTCACGCAGCTTCTCTCTTTCCTGAAAAAAAATCACAATTGTATATAAATATTGTTACATGGCCTGCCTTACTGCAATTTCTAAAACTGCACCACTTATTATGCAATCACACTGAAAAGTAAAACATCACATTTATAGAATGGAGTAATCTATTAATTTTTATTTTATATTAAATGATACTGGCAAAAATATTTAAATGAAGTGATACGTTGTTGGATTAGTTGTTGCTTTTGTTGGGGGGTGTTTTGGGTTTTGTTTTTAATGGAAGTGGCTAAAGAAAACATGCCAAAAATTAGACAGCGTTTATGAAAGTTGTCCCAAAAAAGACCATCAAGATAAGATAGTGAATGTTGCTGTAGCAAAATATAGTGGAATATATAATATCTTCATTTGAGTTGACAAAAGTTATTTAGCAATTTACATCCAAGGAGAATGCACACAGAAACCCACAACAATTAGATAGGCTGTCAATCTGATGCAGAACAAATTCTTCAAAGAGAAGACAACCATCAAATCAAAGAGTTTTATGCATTGTTGGCAAAAAAACCAAAAACCTAAACCCACATTATTGCTTCAAAAGTAAATTCAAATTCAAAATGAACTTTTGGCAAACTACAATTATAGAGAATGTTAACCAGAAATAGAAGCCATCATTAAATATTGTAACTGCCTGCTCTTCTAAAGTGCATTTCTAGAAATTGAAAATGATTAATGGAAAATAACTTTAAACAGAGACTAAGAAACAACAAAACTAGAAACCCATTACACTCTTCCTATATGAAACACATATACTTCAAAAGCATTACTTTTTCCTTTTCTATTTTGAGTCTCTCTTTCTCTTCTTTCTTCTTCATCCTTTCTTCTTCCACAATTTTCTTTAATTCTTCTCTCTTCTTTTCCTTATCTTCTTTCTCCTTTTTCCTAGCTTCTATAGCATTTGCCTTCTCTTGTTTTAATTTAGCTTTTTCAAAAGCTATAAAGGAAAACGACAAACCTAAGTTATTTTTTCTTTTGTAAAATGTTAGTTTTAACTGATAAATAGACTGTATTTTTATAATTACCATATGAAAAAGGTATGGTTATGAAGACTGAATTGTTTCCACACCAAGCAGAAATTCAAACACTTGGAAGTTCTTTACAGAATCAAAGTTTCAAGCCTATGTATTAGACATGTTTTATGAGGTTGTCAATAGGTAATAAAGTTAAATATATCTGATTTTATGAGTATACAGAAGGTTATTACTTGTTTATTGGTTTCTATCAATTGACATATGAAGATGAGAACTGATTCCAACATATAATTACACCAACATGTTTAGTAATGACTGCCTAATAAAAGCATGTCACAACCAGGTGTGGCACACAACCATGAAGTATCTGTGATAGTAAAAACCTTTAAATAAGTGATCTTTAAATATTTAGTTCTTACTGAATTACTGAAGTCAATACATTTTAAACCAATGTAGTATTTCAGTGTGTTTTGCTCAAATTTTACTTCAGTTACACAGTTTAAGCTGAACTTTAAATGATAATAAATGCTACTGCCTAAAGAGATGCAGATTTCTTTGCAGTCATGTGTAGAACAACAGGACACAAATTTCCACTTTGTGTGGACAGACAGTGCCTATCGGCTCACACACAGGCTAACAAATAAAAGGGGGTCTTACTGTTTTAATTGAATAAACAGGAAAGCTAGAAATAATACATGAATGAAATGAAAAAAGATCCTTACTCTTACCAAGTGGACAGTACTAACAAGAAAAACTTGTATTATATTTTCCTATAACATTCTGAAAATAGGCTAGGTCTCTTCTACAGATAGCTACTGCACATACCAGCAATGTATGCATTTGGCTAACAAATGCAGTGAAGCTGATCCTTGGGGTTTTCAACACACAGAGAAGGTTAATTTTCCAAGGTACTTGGTGTTTTGTTACCTTTTCACATTGTGAAAATGTGTCTTAACTACACTTTTAGAAGCTGCAGTTTCTGTGTACACAAGAGAGGAAGCAGATTCAGCAGATCAGCTGTTACGTCTCTCTTGTGCTGTCATTCCCAGCACATGAACAAACAGATGCTTGTGCAAGAATGTGCACACACAAGTTTAATAGAACCCATGAAATTCTAGTGTCCCCATCTCCTATAAAGGAAAGGCCCAAAGCTGGGTCAGACAATTTTGCTGTTATTTAAACAGATGTTGGACTAGATAATTTCTTAATATCCTTGCCATCTTAAAAAATTCTGTCTTCAAGAAGATGAAAGGCTAGAACCAGAAGTTCACTAAAATACTTCCACTGATGAAAGCCTTTCCCCAGGAAGGACAATCCTTACAATTCAGAAGAATGTCTCCTCAAGGAGACATACCAATTTATCTAGTTAAACCCAAGAAAAAGGCATATGGCCCCTTACTTCATTTGAAATCAAATTTTAATTGATCAGGAACAGGTTAAAAGTAAGCCAAAATAATTCAGTCAATCCAAACTAAAAATCTCTGAATCTTTTACACTAAAGAAATTCAGAATATATATCAGTTCTTTTAATTTTTGAGATTATTTTATCAGGAAAATGCATAAATTGAAACACTAACAGATTTGTGTTGCACATTTGTGCTTTGATACACTTTCATCTGGTAAAATTAACACACGACTTCACCATCCAAGCTGCTACAAAAAATTATTTAGCTCTTTTTTTATCTGAGAGAAAAATCAACAGAGTTGGACCACAAGCTTCCTACATTTCCCCAATTTAGACAACTAACATGGACAAAAAAAAAAAAAAAGAAACAAGCATGCTAACTATTGAAAGGAGCACTTGGCCACAGTGGTGTGGCAGTACACTATTAAATACATTTTCCCTTTGAAAGGTACAACTCCAAAATTACTCTAATTATGGCCTACTCTCAAATCTGCAAAAACTAGTTTTACTGGTCATATGAGTACACTTGAACTTACCTATGGCCTGCACATCTTCTTTTTGCTTCTGGAACCTTGCCCTTTCCCTTGATACTTTACTTTTATTTCCTGGGGTGTTTTGTTTAAGTTTAATATTGTCCTCCTGATAGAGAATTTTGAGGTGGAGAGGAAAAAAAGAGCATAATAACTACAGTGAAATGACCAGCAAAAGATACTCCCAATTTTAAAACTGTTCTCTAGAACACAATGAAGTAATATAGTGACTAAGAGTCTCAGTATTTAAACACAGGCAAGTGACATAATTTTGTCTGAGAGTCCAAATTAAAGCTTTTTAGTAAATCATTTATTAATCCCAGAATGGACAAGTACTCTGCCATCATAACACACTGAGAAACTATTTTCTTGATGGCATCCCAGAAATAATAACAAAAATCAGAAGATAACGTATCAATTATTATTCCTTTCACCAGCTTAACTATAAAGCAATCGCTTTAAGAGCAATTATAGAATATATTCCAATTGCCCTCAAAATGAAAAAAACCCACAATATCAACCCTGTATTTCAAATCATCTGAAAACTCAGACAAACAGAAGAACTTCATAGACGATGATTGTCTTCATCTGGGATTAAAAATGCTACTACTTACAAGACTTGCAGATGCCCTCTTTGGAGGTCGCCCTCGCCGTCTGCTTGCAGGACTGAAGATAAATGTGGGTGGTTCATCAGGAAAGAAACAGGAGAAGTTTTGTTCTGCTAGATTATATTTTTCAATTGATGTTGCCTTAGTAAGAAAGATTAAAATAGATATTCATGGTGAAATTTATAAACATAAGCTAAATAATCTAAATATAAGCAAATTAATCAACCATTAATTCACAAAAGAAGACAATAAGGGTAACCATATCCACAACTGCTTAATTGAGGATAAGAAATACAGCTCTGAAATAGTCTAAGTGAAGAGTTAATCTACCAAGTGGACAATGATAATTGTGTATGCAGCACACATCTGAAACTAGAATTTGGCTTCATTTGGTAAGATGATGTTTCTTTACAGCAAACACAGCTCGTCAGTGTCTTCCTGGCATAATACTGAAGCGTGTCAAAAATAAATTTTGACAGAAAATCAGAAACTTATTGAAGAGTTACATAATTCTCTATTACACAGATACTTATTTCTGGAGGAAGATTTTTCCGAATTTGTCAAAGTTTCTTCTCAACCTGATGACTTCAGGAAATCCGCCCTTATTGGACAATAAGGACACAAAGGAGACATTCCAAATACGACATGTTCACATAACTGAAATCAAGGCAATCAGCAAGAGGACAAGAAGACACTCTACAGAAAGCCCAAATAAAGACATGATGACAAATATACATATACAGAATGTAACAATTTTCCTGAGGCTCCAGAAAACATCACTAATAGATCACTAGTCCTTAATGTGGTACAATGAGCTGGGTCAAAATGACCACTAACAAGCCCAAGGAATGGGTGGTTTATCCCTTTCAGCTTTATTTTATTCTATTTCAATTTCTTTAGAAGAGACAGACTCTTAGAGGTACAAATTTATTTAGAAATTCATTGCCTTTGTTAGTTTCCACAACTTGTAGAAGCAAGACAGTCACTGACTCTCATCTCTCTGAGCCTTCCTGTGCAGAATAAGCAGTTGCACAGCTATATCAGAAAATTAACACACATAATAAAAAACGCTGCTACTTTCTAAAAACAAGAAGATAGCAAGGATTTCAGAGTCAAAGCTGCAGTGAAGGAGTCCAGGATCTTTTTGTGGTACAGTAAGCAAGGCAAAGGAAAATGCTGCCTTGAAGGAAAAGCTGCTCAAATTCTCAGTCATCTGGTGCCCACTAAGATGTGAACTTTAGTCTGAATTGTTCTAAGTATCACCATATATCAAAGATTACTAACACATGCACAGTCAAAATCCAAGGCCTTATCAAAAACCCATTCCAGTCACCTCTGGAACATGTCTCACTGAAGATTAGAAACTGAATTCTATCTATTATAAAACATTTTCCAGCCAAAAGAATTAGAACTGAGTAATACTGATTTCCTGTACCAACACAGAAACAGTTCACTTTTATTTGACTTAGAAATACCAGCTGCAAAACTTGAAGAATGAAAATAATTCATGTGCTAGACTAATCAAAAGTATATTATACTTGCAAAAAGCTAAACTTGATGTAGTATTTAAAAGGAGCTCTGAGCAGCTAGTAGAGAAGAGCAAAAATATACTACATAGTGTCAATATTCTATCCATAAATTATTTCTTCTTGCTTACCTTAGCTTTAATTACTCCATCATGTGGTTCACAGTGCTGTTTCAGAAAGAGCTTAAGTCTATCGCGAGAAAAGAGATGTTTCCTCCGGCTGTATTAGGAAAGAAAGGTAGCATTATCAACTAATATCTTTAATTAGTATTTAAGTTCAGCCAAAAGTATGTGCAAGAATACATGTGATAGACCATATGACTGATCTTTTTCTTATTTTTTTAATTATAAATAACACCCTTACTATTGTAATTAACAACCATTCTTTGAAAGCCCAACTGAATTTAAATTTTCCTTATGAATAAAACAAATCACAAGTAGTACATAAACAGTTGCTTTATGCATCTGCAATTTTTATTTTGAAAATTCTGTTATGTCCTCTTTTATAAACATCCTTTCGATCCATGGTAGATCCTCCAAATACTTCTTAAAATTCTGAAATAAAACTCAAGTCTAATTGTTTCAGAAGAGAGGGAAGACAAACAGGGACAGCAGGAAAGCAGCATTCACGTGTCTCAAGCAGAAAGGCGAGCCAACAAGTGACAAGGTGAATTCATATACTTCTCCATCAAGCTATGCCACTTTTTTCTACAGGACAGTGTGCACTCTGCTGGCTCCTGGCATTCCAGGGAACCGGCATTACTTCACGGGAAGGAAAAGGCTTCACTACACAGGAGTAGTTAATGGAAAAAGAAATCCTCATCTGTGCTGGAACTAAATGACTCGTAATCACACGAATTGAAGTTTGTTTGCAGCATCCAGGCTATATAAAGTTTTGATGCACGATCTACTCTAAACATGTATTTTAACTAAATTTGAGATAAACTTGTTATTTAAGAAGCGAAATTTCTACACCTTTCTTAACTCAATCTGATTGCCAGTGCCTGCTCCAACATTTCAAACCAGCAATGCTACCAGAGTGCTCACAACACCAACAGCTCATTATTGTTATTAGAGTTCTCACACTCTCTTCCTCCTACTCCAATCACAACAGTAGCCAAGGTATCAGAAGTCACAGTGCTGCAAAATATGGAATACATTAAAATCTTCTTAAGAAAGGATGTTCTTGATGTTTGCTCTTTGTATACTTTCAAGCCTAATCAGCACAAAGGGAAATTTAATACATGAAACAGAGAGCTTGGTTGTTAGCTACTATAAGTGATGTCCAGGTGCTAGAAAAATTAATTATTTGTTGCTAGAATTGTCTTGTTAAGGTTTAGGGCTGGACATGCTTCAGTGGTCTCAGACCTGGGGGGGAGGTTAACAAAGCTTGCCCACTGACAGTGGACACAAAGAATGCAGAATTTAGGGGTCACAAAGACACCGAGAAGAATTCCCAAGGTAAGGAAACCCAACCAAGCAACTGTACCAAACCAATTCCAACTGGGTAAAAGGTAATTCTGCAGGGGGAAATATGTGGCCACAGACTCAGGACCACTGACACAAGAAACTCACTGACTCAAAAGAGAAAGACTGAGCATGTAGACTAATTACTAAAAGATGCAGTAATTAATCAATTAATTGAAATAATTAACCAATAGAAAATAGAAAATAAATATAGTAATTAGCAAGAGAATTTACACAACTTGTAGCCAGTGAACATTCATTCTTTTGCTTGCTAAAACGAGCTTGATTTATGAATACCACTGATCACCTAGGCTTGTGCATCCCTGAAATAAATAACCTCTGTCTCTCTTGAGTGTGTAATTATTAGCTTGTTGCACTGGGTAGCTAATCATATTTTTGCAAACAACAGCAGGTCTCATCTGTGTGCCAATGAAAGCAGAGACTTGCAAGGAGTTGGTACCTGTGTTAATGCTAGCAAAGCTTGGAATCCTTGATACGGAAGGTCTGTATTACAGTATTTTGTTCCTGTGCTTTTAATTAGTAGCTCTAACATTGTTTTAAAATGTTATTTTATATCAAAAAATATTACACAATTCACAGTTACTAAGTATAATTTTAACTTCCACATACTAATTTTTACCTTAGTTGAGATGCTTTAACAATAACAGCTTCATATAGATGTTTTTTAATAGGTTGGACTTTGTATTTGAACAAAGAAGGATCAATTATGGCTTTCTTCTCCCTAGGAAAAAAAAAAATTAAAAGTATACATTCACATATTATCAGCCTCATATTTTACACACGTGATATATTTATATGCCTACACAATGTGCCACATCCACATGGCCTTCTGAACACTTCCAGGGACAGCGATTTCATGACATCCCTCGGCAGCCTATTCCAATGCCTGATGTTTCAGTGGAGAAATTTTTCCTATTATCCTTCCTTAATATAAACCTTCCCTGCCACAATTTGAGGTCACTTCCTCTCATGCTATCACTTGCTACCTGAGAGAAGAGATCAACATCCATCTCACTACACCCTCGTTTCAGGTGGTTGTAGGGTGTGCTAAGGTCCCCCCTGGGCCTCCTTTTCTCCAGGCTCAACAAACCCTGCTCCTTCAACCTTATCCTTCTGAATTACCTTGTCCAGGACACCTATCTACACCATCTGGTCTGAGTCTTGCCACAGCTACCTGTATCTTACTGTATTTAACAGAAATAGAAGGATTGCACTAAAAAATACTGAAAGTTAGAGGATCTGGAATGCCATCCTGAAGTGCTAAAATGACTGCTTGTCCCACTTTTTCAGAAAAAGGCAGTGGCTTTTCTTCTTCTCTTTGACTAAACTTGGGAAAGGAAAAAAGTCCCTTGAAGAATGCTAGCTAAATAACCCAATCATTTATGGTTTCGTCATGCTCCAGTGCAAGACTTACACCGAGGCAACCTGTCAGTAAACTGATCCCCATAGCAAGGCTGCCTCTGCACATCTTTGAAGGTTGCCACTGACAAGGAACTCTCGACTGAGCAATAACAACAACATTCCCTTTGGAATTGCAAATATTTCTTAAATAAAATTTCAACAACAAAACAGAGCAATCTGAAGACTGTTAGGAACAACATTCTAGGGACAAGACAACAGCATTTTGCAACAAAATTCTGACTTTTAAGTTTCTGGTGAAAATTTTAAGGTGCCTTTGATCCAAGGCCTTTGATCTTTTCTTATAATACAAATCATCATAATTATTCTTGGAATCAAGCAATGGAAGAATGAGAGAGGAAGAAAGGAAAGATAACAATTAAAGATAAAGAAAGATTTACTATAATAAATATATTATACAGCTTTAATGACAAACTATGCCCACATTTTGACATACCCAGTTCATAATTTTTTCTCCAAATAGAGTTTAAAAACTCATTGGAAGATTGTAAAAGGCCTGGATGGTAAGGTTCCACTGACATTATTTCCAAAAACTGTTACCTCTTATATCCCAAAATTTGCAGAAACAATTAGCCTTTCCTCAAAATTAATCTTAAATGCAAACTAAACAAGCACCCAAATTTACTGCCATAAACCAGCCAGGAAACAAATAATATTTTTTTCTACTATTTCTGGTCATGTTTGATGATTTACACTACTCATAGCCCCAGCAAAAGAAATTACATGAATAATTAACTTGCAGCTGAATTGTATGCATTGGGCAGCAAAAGCCCCTCAAACCTCCAGGCTGTTGTCGAGTGCTAAAGCCAATGCAAGAGTTCAACCTGACCTTTAAAAGCCTAGCAGTTCAAGGTATGAATATGGCTATTCCATGTGACCACTATCCTATGGTACCAGAGGCTCCCAGGGCATAGCAGAAATGTTAAGAACTCAGAAGATTGCTACCTTTTGCTATGTAACCCAGGCCTTAGAAAGCAGCCTGTTTTTCTGAGGGAAAGTAATCCCCTGTACCACCCCAACTTTTACTGAAGAACAACAATAAAGGTCAACAGGAACATTTGTACAGACTACACAGCTATTTCTGCCCCACACAGACAGAAGGAGCAGGGTCACAAAAAGGCTGGGATCTCTAATGGCATCTATTTTCAGTTAAGATTCTCTACCCTTACAGATTCTTTAGGAAAAATATTTGCAGATGGCCCATCAATCTGTGCTGTGCTCCCCTCCCCCTCCCTCACAAACACCCTGAGCATCTGCTCTACCATTGTTTAACAGCACTGCAGCTCTGCACAAAGGCTGGATCTCAAAACCTAGAGATTTTTGTGCAGGCTGAGGCAGAACTGTCCTGCACATATCAACCTGACATTGGTCCCAAGGTGACTAACATCCACACTCTCCACATATAAGTCTCTCCATAAACAGCAAAATAGTCTCTGAAATATTATGACTGCAAAACAATGTCATTCAGTTCAGTGGGATTTCATTGTTATGAGCAATGCTATAAAGAATCTTATATGTCAGCATATAAAAATTCCCAATAATGCTTTACTACAGATAGTTTTTACACATATTGCAAATAATACTTTTCAAGTCTGCATATATCCAGAATATAACTAGAAAATGACTGTTACTACACTCTCACATTTGTTATAAACAGACTCACTTAAAACTTACAGTAAGCATTTTAAAGACACAAGAGGTTTGCAATTTAACTTGCAGCATAAATGTTAGATATGTGACAGAACACAGCTTCAAAAGCCTGTATAGTCTCACAAGAACTCCTCTTCTAAGAGAAAGAAATTATTTTCCCTCCCTTCTCTGCAATGTCAAAACAACTAATCATCTGGGGAGAACCACAGACTGACTGGGAGTGGAAGACTTAGTCTTACCACCAGTTCTGCATGCATGGAAGTGACAGCACTATAATGGATCAATCCTACAGTCAGCTCCGTGGACGCTTGCCTGATACCAAGAATCACATCTTTTCAAATGCCACATGCCTTTTGGAATACTGAAAATGCATTTATTTTTTTCAAATACATAGGGCATCTTCATGAACAACTTAGACAGTGCCTTCAAGAGACAGCAAAGAAATTCAAAAATTATTTATCCCATGTTATTTTCTTAACCAAGTGAGGGGCTCCACCCTAGTTATTCTAGGCATGTCAGGACATGACTTCATCATAAAGCAATCAGTTAGATTAACTTTTGCATCCATGTGACATCTTTAAGTCAGTAACAGCTCATGCAAAGCCTGTATGTTGCTAGATCCTAGATTAGGGCCCACTTCAAACACTCCTCTTTAATCATCATGCCTATGAAGCACAGAAGTCTTTCTTCTCATTATACTGCTAGGATAGGCTCAATTACCACTCAGTAAAGGGACATTCCAACAAAATACAGAACACAGTTACAGCCAAGAAGCTCTCCTAGTCAATGTTATTAGGCTACCCCAGCCCATAGAAAGTTCCTCAAGACAAGACACACAGTTTCACTGCACCTAACATCCTAACCAAATCCATCAAATACAATGATATATTTATATGGACACATGCACAATGAAGAAAGCTTGGTATGTTTTTGGTTTTTTGGACACAAACACAAGAAGTCTCTGGGAAGACTTTTCAAAGAGTTCCAGTAAAAGCATGTCCTCCTGTCATCTCAACTCTGAACCCCATGATGGAAGTGAAGTGACAGCGACTGCAGAAATGCAGAACGTGCTGCACTTTCTGCTACAGCAGCACAGATTTCCCAGCACAGAGAACTACCAAGAGATAGTTCTTCCACCATCGCTCAGCAAAAACACTGTCATTGCAAAGAGATAACCAATGATTATCCTGTAGGTATTCCACTTCTCATAATGCAGTTTTCTGGTGTGTTAGCATAACCAGCACCTCTGAAGGTTCAGCTTGTCACCTTCAGCTGTTTGAATGCTCACAATCCAAACAGATCAAGTAATTTGTTTCAGTCAGACTCTGACACATCTGGCTTTAATCTCATTTCCACCCAGTCAGAATGACATACAGTAAAAGCATCATATACCCATTTTGTGCAGAGCTATTGTGCGTTTCTGAGTCGTCACTGTCGCTGATGACAATGGTGTCCCCATCAGCACTGCTGGTGTGGCCATTTGCCATTCCATTGTGATGGGCTGGAGCTATGACTTCCAAAACCTTACACTGCAACCTGCAATAAAACAGACATTTATTAAGTTCAAAAGTCTTTCACTAGTAAAAGGAGCCTAAAATTGTAGCAGATGTTATTTTAAGAATACATACATAATTGAACATTGTAGTGTCTACGTAAGTAACTAAGAGCCTTCAACTGAAATACTTGGCAAGATATTCATTTTGTAAGTACCATCTAATAAATGGACAAATTCATCTGCTTACACAGCAATCAGCTTCATGTCTCAGGAAAACAAATCAAGTTACTTGTGGTTGTGAGGGTTTTTTTCAGTTCTCATTTAAGTAAACTAAAACATTAACTTAATGTGTTACTTTAAAACTAGACAACAAAACTTCTACGTTATTTTCATAGCAGTCTAAGAAAAGCAAAAGATTTTGAGATCCTGAAGTATTTTTATTGTAAGAGATAGTCTTCTACTACTGTTGATGACCTAAATAAACAAGGCTGAAATGATCACTATGCATCTAATCTTAATAATGGCCCATTTATCTGCTGACACATATTAAGGCTCCATCTGGCATGCACACAATTGACAAAACAAGCCTATTCCTTTGCCATCCTGAATGCCAGTTATAAAAGGGAGAATTAACTACATACCAAAAAGTACAATTAATCAACACTTCATGCTGGGTAACTGTACTATAGCTGGTTCTTAACCACTAACTTTCACCCCTTTCTAGAATTCCATGGCTCCTATTATTTAGCTTAACATCCAAAAGCCTTGTCTGATTCATGTAAATTAACTGCTGTTGTCAATGGATGTTGTCACATTCTACCACTAAAAGCTCAAAGCATGGAGGAAAAGAACACATAATAATTTTCTTCTCAAGACACCAAGCACTCCTACTTGGAATATGTAAAATGAAGAATACATGAAGTCCTGGGCTTGAACTAGTTTAAGCTAAAAACAAACAAACCTCATTAAATCCATGACAAATTCTAGATGTTCTTCTATTTGAACTGAACATTGGCAAAATGGAAACAATGTCAAAATATTTCTTGAACACATCTTTCTTAAAGCAGACAGTACTACCCAAAACTTGCACACACAGAAAAGACTGGGGACAGAGAAAGGGAAAGAAAATATTGCAGTAGCCAGAGAATGCCCCAAAGAATTAAAATAATGTAATAACATTAAAATATCCTAGGTAGTATTCTTGTGACATTATCAAGGACCACTAATGTAGTCAGACCGTGTAGCTGCTCTTTCCAATAGGAAGGGAGGTCCAGGATGCTCCATCACGTTATTTAAAAAATTATGAAAATAATTGAATTTTAAAAAACCAACAAAACTATTAACATCCTTATGCACCCCTAAAGACAGCAATATGACCAATGCTTACAGTATCCATGGTGACACGAGAGCTGCTTGCACGCAGAGGCAGGCCCAGACTGCCCGCTTGGCTGGGCCACAGGCACACTGCCATTCCAATGCAGCCTATCTCGGTTCCAAAGCTGACTGGGCTGGGGCTGGAAGACACGTCTTCCCAGACACTGAGACCAAGCTTATTAACGGTAAAAAGTCTAAATAGACTCTGTATAAAAAACCAAGAGTGTCCAAGTATAGTGGAAGTAAAACCTGGTGACTCTTCATAAAATCAATCTAAGTCCAACAAGGCTTATTAACGCCTGGTCCAGCACCAGACTCCAAGTCCTCTAAGTAAAGTCTATTATTAGTAACTTGGTTTTCCAATATTTGGAACAACACAGTTACCTCTTCATACTAAATAATACAGAACTAACTGCATGACAGAATGTGTATTATTACGCAGGGTTTTTTAAATTCCAACAAAGATCATCTCCTAAAAAAGATTTCTTAGTAGAAATAGTTTTGTTTCAGATTATAGAATATATTTCCTAATGAGTGCAACTCAGAGAAGTCCCACATTAAGTTTCTGATGGAAAGGCAGCGGAAGGTCCCGACACGCCGCTGCTGTTGGGGCGCTCACCGCTGGAGGGGGCGGCACACGCCGCAGCCGCCGCGCCACCCGGGGCGCCCGGGGACAAAGAGGCTTCAGCGCACACCCGCCCCCGGCCGTCCTCCTGCACGGAAACACTTCAACACTCCAGGCACCGAGGAGCCTTCCGACACTGATTTTACCTGCTCATCCATCGAGCAGCCCCGTAATTTACAGGGCATCACATCTCCTTATCTAAGGATGGAAATTACACATTCTATATGCTTGACTCAATAAGCAGCAAAATCCCCAATACAGCTGCATTCCACTCCCGCCCCCTTCCCCTTTATTTTTCAGCAGGAAGAATGACTAACAGATTAAGCTATCTCAGAAAGGAAGTGATACTCCATCTTCTATGCCATTCAAATCATTACCAGAAACCTTTGGGGAAGGAATCAAGTGAAACACACATTACCTGGTGTAATAAAAGCACAATCCTGTGCAATTTAATGCTTACTGATGGACAGGAGATTAAAGACAGTGATGCAACCATTCTTTCTGGCATTAAAGAAATAATACATGAATGATTTTTTTAGCCTATAGTCAAGTCATGGCTAATAGCACCAATTCCCTGGACTAAGTGGCAAAAGCACTTTCTAGTGCAAGTGGTCTGCTCTTCTTGATAACCTAATAATTCCCTAAGTTCACTCACTACAACTCTTATTTTATATTATAAGGCACATAAAACAACATAGCTAAAAGCTGAAACATGACATTTAAATGAAGCATACTACCTGAATTACTTCCTAAAAAAAGATACTTCAAGACCTTTACAGAGTTCATGTCAAGCTATGCTCACTATGCCCCATAAATTAAGATTTGGGGGCAACTCAATCTAAAAAGACAGCAGCATCAACGTACATAAATATGTACCCTAAATATCCCCATCGATCAGGAAGCACTTTCTTCAAATTACAATAAAGATTACAGTCACACTGAGTGAATCCCAAAGGCTTTCCAAATATAGAGAATAGAACCATTAGGAACTTGCACACTCAGCCAGGCTGTCAGCTATGTCACCTTCCTAGAGGAACACACCCCTAAATTCCTTAGAGATAATTCTCTGGTGGTTTCCCTTTTGGTTTATAATACCTTAGGAGTCCCTTGCTCATCTCCATAAGACTGCATGTTCCATCATGGCTCACACATTTCCGAGTCAGAATATGGATGTGGATGCACTTCAGCTGGGCTACTGATTTCACTCCCAACACTGGCAAGCTGCACTCAGGCTTATCTCTGCCAAGCCTGGTCTTACCCCCTTCCTCATTCAAACCTAATTTTAAGCCTTCTCAATCACCCCTGCCAGCTAATGGACTTTTAGACAGGCAAACCCCATTTGTCTCCAGCAGGCCTGGTACCATAGAAATCCCATCCCAAGATTGCAAAAGCCAAAACACCACTGATAGCCCTTAAGCCACATGTTGCTCAGGTGAGTTCTCCTGTTGCTTTCAGCATTTTCCTCTCTGCTACCAAAGGGTTTGAGGAAAACACCACCTGTGTTCCTGCTTCTTCAATCTGTTGCCCTAGTGCTCTGAATTTCTTTTTGACTGCCAAAAGACTTCTGTCATCAACCTTGTCATTGCCAACCTGCACAACAACTAGAAGTGGGTAATAATCAAAGGGCTCAATTAGTCCTGAGAGTCTCCAAATAACATCTCTTACCCAGGTCCCAAGGATGCAGCAGACTTGCCTGTGGAATGGGTCCAGCTGGTATATGGGGCCCTCAGTTTCCCTGCAAAGGGATTCACCTACCATCACCTTTCTTTCTTTACACCCAAAGTTGTGATCCATCTGGCTGACTTGTTCTGGGCAAGCACCAAGAGAGAACTTCATCCCCACTATTATCTGCCTGACCCTGAAACTGTAGAGCTTCATACATGGGCACTTGGGAAGGAAAGGGAGGCTGGGGGGAATTGTCCTATCTCCCTGGGCAGGGACCTGCTTCCATTCAAACTCACCTTTTAGGTCACTCGCTTCTACCTGGTGAGAGGGTCAGGGTTTGTCTGACTCTTGCTAAGCTTCCATCCACTGAATTTTTCTCAGGGACTGAAGGATCTGACTCCAGCAGTCTGTTTTCTCACACACTCCTTAATACTCCTCAGCCTTTTCCCTTCCTTTTTAGAATGAAACAAACCAGAACAAATTCTTTCATTCATCTCAGCAACTCAAAGACATGTACAGAAGCTATTATGAGTTGCAAAACAGGCCAAGTATCTCCATCTACTGCTGCTGGAGAAGTAGAAGAACACAATTTAAACAAGAGAAAAGGATCTGTACTCCACTATGTAACAGGCCAAAACTGTTAGAGGATACCAACTGAAAAACATGGACCCTGCAATTACTGGCACTTTCACTTCCCAGAAAAGTTCTTCCCAAATGCCAAGCAGGCCTTTACATCCAACCAAGGCTGGCATTAGAGAGGCTCTGAGAGGAGAGACCACTTCTCACAGCTCCTCAATTGAGCACTCTGCACACTAACTTTTGATCTGTCTGGCATTAATTACTCTGACAAAAATAGTAAGTCTGGTATTCAGCTATGTCCCCATTTCAAGTCAAAAAAAACCCAAGATACCTTGAAAGCTCAGATTAGTTGTAAATGTGTTTCTTTGTACTTTATGATAAGCAGACAAAAACTAACCCTTGGATTGCACATGGCTGCTTCAAATGAGACAGTGGGGGAACATTGCTACACTTTGAAGCCAACTTTTAAAATAAAACTCACAATGATCAGTCAGAAGCAAATGCACTTTTTAAGACACACAAATGAAAGTGAAGCTTTTCAAATCCCAAAATTAAAAAAGCACACTTTTTCAAACAGTATGTAAAGTTAGTTGAATACAGAAACCCCCAGAAGAGTAATACAAGAAGCTGTAGTATCAAGTGCTAAAAAGTACTGAAAAGCTATGGCATCATTCTGTTTTGTCAGTTTTAGTAAGTTTTTAAGAAGCAAATGTCAAGTACGAGCAGTCACTCATATCCTCGCCCTAACAGTTCTCATACACTTGAGAGTAATTAAAAAGGTAAAAGAGAAACAAGATCTGAAGGAGTGACATCTTTTACTAAGCTAACTGATACTGTTTAATGCACAAACAAAACAAAAGCACACAACAAGGAGACAGGTTTTATGCATGTAACGGCTTCCTAAAGCACAGAAAAAGCTGATGCTTTTGAATTTTAGCATCTTCATTTGTCTGTCAAGTTACAGTTAAGATTGCATATGTTTCAAAGAAACCAGTAAGAAACACGGTTTTGCTTAGGACAAGAACAAGTACAGACTAGCTGTATCAGCTGTTTCCTGCAGAATTAGGACAGTACTACACTGGTATATGTATAATTTGATTGCCCAGCCTTTGGTTCATAACATTGTACTGATTAAAAACAAGTAAGTAATAAAATAAACTAAAACCTTTACCTTTGAATTTATAGTTATAAAATAGAGAGTGTGAGAACGACAGCTAACAGAGACTGGCAGTGCCAATTGTTCTAACAACTATTTAACAACCTGTAAGAAAGGAATTGCAGGTTCTTTCCCATATATCATCATCTTCCAGTAGTCAATACAAATATATTTATTAGTCAACAAATTTACATTTGAATCCCAAAGGATTTAAAGGCAATGGAAAGTAAATTCCTTAAATATGATTTTTCCAGGCCAGAAGTTGATTGATCCTTAAACAGTTATGCTTAAAAAATGCATACTGTATTTGTTTTATGAATAGGTAAGCTGCTCTCCAGTACTATCAGAGATGCTGCTTCACAGACACCACACTAGTTTTAATACTTTCTGGAATTCAAATTCACCTTTCAAAATAAAGTAGTAAACTTCCTTTGTATACAGGAACTTACATTTAAGCATTACCACTAAAAAGGCACACAATTAGCAATTATAATTTAAATAATTTAAATTCTCTGTATCTCATTAGTCTAAACATGCAAGACACTTTGTCACTTACTACCTAGTGGTCTTATTACCACTAATAACTCATCCTAGCCTCAGAAGACCACTACAAATATACAGACAGATATAAACGACTTGCCAGCTTGAATAAAAATGTTGGAAAATTAGCGATAACTTTATCTCTTGCAAGGAATATCTCCATCCTAACTCCTTATCAGCTATAGTCTTGACCAGCAACATGCTTCCTGTGCTCCAGTTAAGACTTTTACAGAGATGAAAACAGTATGCAAATCATTTAATTAGCCTAATGCAATGGTTAATTCACTCCTAAATGAACACTCCTAAAGCACTGTGACACCAGTCCAACAACTGATGAGTTAAAAGCAGTTTGATCTCTGATCATGTTTCCTGCAGCCTGACAACTGTCAACATCAGATCATTCAAAGCAGAGAAAGGATTCAAATGTATGATCAGATGCAGCAATCTTCCTAACAGAACATCATCTACTACTTCTGTAACTAGACTCATTTTTAAAAGCTTCCTGGTGTTGCTTGCTCAGAGACTTTAGGCAAGTATTCTTTTGCAGTGGTGTCATCTAGTGGTCAAATTCAATGAAAAAAATGATACTCCTTTCTGTATGATTTGCTTCCTTCTTACACACTGACCTTTAAGCAATCTATTTCAGTCTGTAAGTAGCTGACTTTTTAATTTACTTAACTGATGGACAAGAATTGGTTGTGCCCCAACCTCCACATGGGTAAGGGAAGACATCACCACATAAGCTATTTTTAAGAGTGCAGGCAGAGTTGTCAGATCTCCTCACTGCTCAAGTCAGACCAAAAGCTAATCGTTTAATTAACTAATTATCAAACTGCTCACCTATATATCCTGATAAAGGACATTACTTCTTGTGACAGCACCCAGACTCAAAATACTGGTGATAAATCACAACAGGTTGTTTACATGGGCTTTAAATGTAGTTTTTCCTCCAACAAATTAAAACAGTTGTAAATCCAAAGAGTATGCAGCTGACTTCAAGCAGAAAAGAACAGGTCTTACTGCCGAGCAAGTTAAGCTGTTGAAGGGGACTTTTTTAGTATGTTTAAGGCATTAGCTGAGGTTATTATTTTCAGGTAGGTCTTTCATAACACATAGTTTCAGCTTTCAGGTAACTGTCTTCAGATGTCAAAATATGTCAAAATCAATTTCACAAGTTTCAATTACCAATAATAAAACACAGTACTAAGACAGCAACAAATGGACAAGGTTACTGCAAGAGGCACTATTCCTTGTGGAAAATCAAAAGACCAACAAGTACATGATGGGTCTTGAACTTCCAGTTCTGAATGTCAAATATAGGGAGCAATTCCTTTAATGTGATCAACATATTTCCTCCCCTTCAATAAAATGTGAGCTAAAACATTAGCTGCTTATTTTACATGTTAATTGACCATGGCTAACATGGAATATTGCTCTAATCCTCCCCCCAGCAAAATCTCAAATAATTTCCATGCCTTTTTCAATAAACTACTTTCCATAAACTGCAATGTGGCATTCTAATGGACAGTATTTACAATGTCAACTGGTTTCATTTCTTTAGCAACTCAAACTTAATTTTAGATTAAGTTTTTTCTTTTTATTCTCTAACGTTTCTGACCAATATTTCAAACAGTAATTTTGTCTTTTGTGAAGGCAGTACTAGTAAAGTGTTGTTACACAATTACTACATTTCTTTAACTGGAAGTCTGAACACCTTGTCTCTGAAAGCATAGAACAATTGCCACTTTGGAGAAAAGTCAGCCCCAATTTGGCCAGAAAAGTCAGATACATACAAACTAAGCAACATGGCCATTTTTAATCAATACATCACTTTAGAGGGTTAAAGAGCAAGCAGAATTATCTCCTTGTTGCTTCTAACAGATTACCAAAATGCACCCATAATTTTTAGAGACCACCTGAACAAGGCAGGTGATAGGCTTGGGGGGGCTTTCTCTGCAATTTGTTTCTGGTTGACAACAGTTGTTGGAAACACTGGACATACCAAAACAAGAGGAGGACAGTATATCCCAAACTCTCCTGAGTTCCCCTTACCAGACCTCAGTAACAAGGCAGAATTAGTCAAATTCAAAACTGAGCAGCATAGCAAAAGAGATATAAGACCAGAAAAAGTAATGGAGCATTAGACACTGCAAAAACCAGAACACACAGGTTTCATACAACCAAAAAACCCAACATATTCCTATACTCTGAACAAAGCACTTGTCTTCTCTTTGCAAATCACCTCTCATCTCTTGCAGTATTATAGACAACTTCATATGCTCAAGGATAAAAACATTTATATTAAGCCAAAATGCTAAGCCTTCTAGTGTTTGGGTTCCCTAACACTTATTTTGTTCAAAATCTACAAAGCTGCAAGCTATCTTACAAGAATATTACACGTGCAACGTCAGGAGTTATAAAATAAAATATCAGTATTTAAATTGTTTGAGCAAGCCTTGGTTACATATGCATTATGTAGTAGGCTTGGCATTAAATGATGCACAGAGTTCAGAAAACCAAAAAATCCTACTGACATTACACATGCAAAAAACTTCAAAAGCAGTGGAAGAATTTACAACACCACAAAACAACTGGGTTTTCATGATCTGCCAAATTCTGTTGCTGTCACAGAACACTATTACAATATGGATGGACTGTGATAATTTTTTCTAGAGAAGATCATAAAAATGTAGCTGCAAATGACAAGTGCGTGCAAACAGCTCTGCTGAAAAGCCGTATTATGTGCAAGTAACGTGAGTTGGTACACTTAATCCCCAGTGCAGTACTTCAAAATACAGGTCAAAGTCAACTGTTAATTGGCAGACAAATAACTGCGCCTCACCTCCTCCCATTCTGTATTCTTTAATTATGTACCCCTGAGCATAGAAGTCCCTCTGCATTACCATGCTATTTGCAGCATTTCCTGGATTTGGTATTAAAGGTCGGAACTAGCTCACTGCTAAACCTTTGTCTAGAATATCAGTGGCATACTATCAGCTAAGGCAAGTTGTTTATTCTACATTTTACACCAATTTATACTTATGTAGTTTAAAACATACAATCTCTAGCAGGCTAATTTCTGATGGAAATAAATTTTATTTGAAACTTTTAAATCTTTTGAACGGTATCCAGCCCATATCAGAGGCTTAAGCAATTTAGCTTATATCCTATACATGTACTGATCAGTGAAAGTAGAACATACACATCTAACAATTTTGTGTTTATCTCAACACAAGTTCAAGTAACCCAGAAGGTTGAATTAAAGGCTGGTAAAAACCTGCAGCACTCTCTTAAGGAGATGTCACAATTTTACCTTTGGAAACATCTTTGGAAACTTACAATGCACCAATGCAAATATTTCAGAAAAGCAATAGAAATAGTCATTTTTGAGGGAAAAAAAACTTTTAGAAGAACAGTAATTTTTTGCTATTATTTCGGAAACTGTTTTCTACCTCTGAAGATGCTAAGGCATTTCACTGAGCAAAAGAAAAAGAACACCTGAACAATACTGACAATTCATAATATTCACGTTTCTAAATGAACAAATGAAACCAACAAACAGCTTATTCTCTAAGCAAATTAACTGCAATACCAGTGGTACCCTGAGTCTAGTCATTTGACAAGTACTAAGATGAGAAAGAGAGAAAGAAACTTTGGATAACAGTTTTCCATACAGAAGGCAGTAACCCTACTGAAGTTGTTCTCATCCTGGCTTTGCAAACCGGGACTTTACTGGTTGAAAAGAACAGAGCAGTGAAGAGATGGAAAGCTCTTCTATTAACTACTGACCTAATGTACATAACCATACCAATTTCCTTACAACTTATCTCCTGCAGTGCATCGAGATTTTTCTTCCTGGTGCAGTACAAAATATCTGGATCAGCCACTACAAAAACTTACACAGAATAACTATTCTCCAGTGACCATTTTGAACCAGGCCACTCCTATCACCCAACAAACACCAGACCATGCACTTTGCGTCAGGCTACCCACAGGAGTCCCCCCTACTTTGAAGTGTAAGCTGTCACCCACTTCCTGAAAAAAGCAAAATAAAATGACCCTACAAACAACAAAAACCGCAGCAGCAACAGCTGAACCCACGAAGGCTTGAGCACCCATTCTGCACGTATGTCCAAGCTGAGCATGTTTTTTCACACCTTAAACCCCAATTAGGTGAAACTGTAAACTCATTTAGACAAAGCATAGACCTTTTCTAGACCTCTCTTAGAAGCTACTTTAAAGAAAGACTCAAGCTTATTTATACTATAGAGCATGTGTACCAATGATATCGGAAAGAACATATCTGAAGCTTTGAATTCTTCCAAGGTTTTAAAGAGTCTAAGACGACAATAAAAACATTTGCAGTAAATACACCAGTATTACAGTAAGTATAACACTGAGAGGGAAAAAACGCTTATCAACCTAAATTCTAGATAATCAACTATTATAAACTTTATACAGTTAATTCCCAACTTCACTGATAATGCAATCACAATTTTTGCACTACCTAGGAAGCAAAAATCCAACATTTATCAATTATTTAAAGCTTTCAGTAGTTTGGCCATTAATTCTGAATGAGTCATCAAAACTTAACGTGCGTTGTTTTAATTAATAGCTTCCCCTGATTTCTCATTAAATCTTATTCTACAAACAACCCACCTTTCTTACACCAAAAAAACAACATTCTTTTGTACATCCACCACACAGACCAAAAAACATGCAGTGTCAAGACCTGAGAGAACTGTCATAGCTCCACAGCTGCTTCAAAGGTAAGCAAAGGTATCAAGCACAGCAACACAATCCTGCTCTTAATTAAAGCAGAGAAGCACAGTAATAGTACCACCAGGTTAAGCATCACACCTCACTTGGATGTATTTGTTTGATGGAGTTTATTACCCTGTGTACTGGGTTCAAAAAATTTTAAATATACTTACCTTGCACCATTATTTCTAAGTACTTCCACTGTTTCATCAACAAAATACCGATCCTTGACATAAGCAAAGATTTCATCACAGATCTCATGAAGTCGGGTGCGATGGGTAAGGGTGGCCAAGTAGAGAACTGGAATGATGAGTGCTTCTGGAAAACTTTGAAGATTATGCCTGGCTTTCTTCTCTGATTCCAGAGCTTCCTGATATGTGAGTCCTGGTTTGCCTGTGACAGCACAACTCCACACAAGGCTGTTGCACAGAATGGTGCGTTCAAAAAAATCACTGGAACGGAAGAAACGTCGGAGGGGGAAGAAAGAAAGAAAACAGTTGAGTTCTCACTAACATTTTAAACTTGCTCACAGTTAAAACAACAGCAAATTGCAAATATCTTTTACAAGCATGAAATGCAAAAGCAGCTCTGCTTCTCTAAAGTTGGTAGATATCAAGGGGTATTTGCCATTTTTCAGCCATGGCATGGTAAATTGCTGTTGTACAACCAAAGTATCCTCTCATTACAGACTACAGTAAGAGAACCAAGACCTAGAAATGCTGCAAACAAATACTCATGTGTAAGAAGCCTTTTGCATAATAATAATCACACTGAGTTTAATAGGTGTCATATTGTACTCACATCTCCCCCATTTCCACAAATATTT
The DNA here is from genome assembly GCA_003676055.1 of Chloebia gouldiae. Classification (NCBI taxonomy): domain Eukaryota; kingdom Metazoa; phylum Chordata; class Aves; order Passeriformes; family Passeridae; genus Chloebia; species Chloebia gouldiae. Next base: position 19,927,146 of record QUSF01000004.1, on the reverse strand, counting down.
GCAAGACAAGCGCCTAAAACTGTACAAACATGAAATAACTATAAGATCACAGAAACATGTTGCAACTTGAATAAGTTCCAGATTTTGAGTGCCTTAAAAGATGGGAGAGGTAAAAAATTAATGTCAAGTAGTTCTCTAAATAGTTTTTATTCCTTCACTGTTTGCATAGCTCTTACAGAAAAGCACTGAAATATTTTTTCCTACAGATTCTTTTCCTCCCATGTTCCGTTAGTAAATATTGGTTCTCTTCCTTCCACACATTTCCAATTAAGGCTAAAACTGCATTGTTGTTACTGCTTGCTTACTAGCTATTATATTGGAATCAAGATTGAAGAGCTTTCATTAGTCAAAATCTGTCCATTTTTGACAGGTGTCAGAAGAACAGCAGTTTATTAAAACATTTCCTAAATGAAGTAGATGGCATATCTATTCACAAAGCCATGTTAAAGCATATCATATACTATGGATCAGTGGTCAGACAGCAAAGCAATCTTTCAATATGCCCCTGTTCAGACAATGCTTTTACTTGCCTTAACAAATATTAATGGACTAGTATTGGTAACTACTGAATACACATGACAAACCAAGGTTTATCAGTCCAACATAGCTATTTCAAAGCACACAGTATTTGGCCAACTGTATGCATAAGCTACCTATACTGAGGTTTTATTTCATTCCTTTTACAAAAAAAAACCCCAAACTAAACCATTTTTAAAAGGATAGACCTGTTCAAATACTTTCTAGTAATGAGGTTAAGAGAATTGGACAGTTCACAATCAGTTTTTTCTTGCAGTCTCCCTGCAAACCCAAGCTGGCAAACATTCACTGGTGACACTGATGCAGATGATAGTGTTCACTGCAGATGGACAGATGAACCATAACATTTTGTAAATGAAAATGGAAATTTTCAGATTGAGGACAATGAAGGGTCTTGGCTCAGATAATCCTTTCTGTATGAGCACAGGATTCCTCTGAGTCAGATATGCTTTAGGAAGAACCATCAGCTGCAAGAAGGGGAAAAGGACAGAAGCGGAAGGGATAGATAAATTATCTGAATAATATTTAATAGCTAGAGAATTTCAGATTTCTATATAATCTGCTATCCTGCTACCTACTTAATATATTTTGACAGTACATGGATAATGTGGGCCTGCGTACTCTAAAGACAGAAAGGAAAAGAACAAAGGAGAGAAAATTAGATAAACTATTTGCAAAGATATGAAGAACAGATGGCTGTCAGTCATTCTTTGTGCATCTTTATTGTGCATTATACTTATTTAAACGTATTAAAGAACAGGTTAGACAATAATCTGTTTTGTGAGTTTGGGGTTCTTTTGTGAGGTGATAGAATAGATAAAATGTGATCTCTTCAGGTCTTGTCTTGCCCTACATTTCAGTATTTCTGTAATAGAATAAGTAATTTTTATGGATGGATATTCAATGGATAAAGTAGCACTTAAGTAAATCTTCATTCAGCTGTGTTTCTACACATATTTTTTTGTCTCAGTTACACAAGAGGCTCTTGATAACTATCTTTAGACAGGAAATAGAAAAACACTCTAAAGAGTTACTAAAAAATGTACCAGAACATAATTTTTTAAAAATTATTAAAGTAAAGTTAAAAAAAAAAAAAGCCAAGGAGGTATCAGAGGGCAAGAGAGAGACAGAGGTTCACACTGACAGTGTTCCTTTAAGAGCTGCTGTTATTCTTTGTGAGAGGACACTGGGCAATCATGCTATTTAAAGCAGCAGCATTGAACTTAGAGGAGAAAAAAAATTAAAAACAACAAAAAAAATTTAAAGTCCCAATCAACAAACTTCTTTCTAAAAATGCCTAACCATGATTATTACAAGTACAAAATGCTAAGATTACTTTAACTGAAACATATTTGAAGAAAATATGTTCCATTTGCTTACGAGCATATTTTGTGTATCTAGTTTCATTCTCCCTCATTTCCTCTTTTGTTTTGTGTGGATTTTTCCCCTGTGAATTTACAGGGAAGAAAAAAAAAAGAGTGTGAAAAAAAGCTACATTCCATTTTGAAAGCATTATTTAGCTATCTTTACCTTTATTGCATCAAAACCATCTGTGGCTTAGTCTGTTAGCAGAGTTTCACTGCAATGTTTTAAGGATCTCACTTTAACTTGGTTTGAGAGAAAACAAAATCCCACCGTATACTACTAAATATACTCTTTCTGTGTCTGTCTCTCCAGGGCACATTAGCTATCACAAAGTGCTTGACAAAGACGGCAGAACAGCTACCAAATCAAGGGAATGGCAGCAGCAGCAGTACTATCCTTTCCCTTTACTTGAAGGGTAATAATGCCCTTGATCATATTCTACATTTAACTTAACTTCACAACAGTAAGAGCATCTGCTGCTACATCACATCTCAAGTATTACCTATGTCTTTATCTAGGGAATTAGGGTTTCTGGGGCTTCCTTGCTGTTTCAAGATCTCTGTGACTCTTAGCAACTTGGAGAAAGAAGTTCATACAAAACACATCCACAAAAGTCACTTGCATGGGTGCATCTGCATTCGGGAAGTCAAACGCAACTGCAGCACCCTGGTGATGCCCACATCAGCTCAGAGGAGCATGGACTAAAAACTAATTTGTCTTTGTAGTTGTAATTAACACCAACTTCTCAGCTGGATGCCTCCTTTCATTTAATTAGCTAGTTTTCTATGCAAGGTAAGGCAAACTGTAAAATTATCAGCAAATCATTGAGTAGTAGTTTAATGCCACTACTCAGTAGGTATTTGATAGGAGGCAGGTCATTAACAGAAGCAAGAAATAAATTACTTGCAATCTCTGTGCTGACTGCATTTGCAATGGATATAAAAATCAGCCTAGAAATTATGGCTGTCTTTTTCTTGAACTAACCAAATATTCCTCTTGATTTTAAGATCAACTGTATTTTTAGTGTGCTTCAAGAGCATTTATTGCAAATATTTACTTCCATTCATTTTCTTAGCACATGTTAAAAACAAATAATTAAGTGTACCATAGGAGGGTAATTGGAGAAGATGAACTCTGCCATCCTGGATCAGAGTTTTCTTATACTCTTGGTCTCCAGAAGTAGTCAAGAATTTGCATTACAAATAATGCACAAAACAAACAAAAAACCCATGATAAATACATTTATTCTTTAATATTTGTAGGTTAATTATGCATTACGGAATACGTTTAAAGTGATGAGTTTCTCTCCAAGAAAACGGGAAAATTCACCTAATTTAACTAAGGACACTTAAAAAGACTTTTGAAAGATCTCTATTTGACTGTAACCAAGAACTCTATAGGCCAACCTGTAAAGAAGTTTCACTAAGTTTTGAAGATGAAGAGAAACAGCTCTCCCTCTCCCCCTCTCACATTCTAGAATAAGAAACATTCCTACCACTGCATCGACACTATTTATCATTGTCTTTTCAAACTGTCTTCATACACAAGACATCCCACACTTTAATAGTACCTTTCTCTGCACATCTATATCAGCTATGAACTTTCACAGACAAGGTGTCAAAGACTAGTGGTAATATCCCACTGGTTCAGTATGTTTTTCATGCATTCCATATAAGTCATGCACATCCATACTTGATCTTCCTACTTTGACCCCACAGACACTCCTTGCTGGTCCGTCTCTCTAACCAGGAATAAAACCAAGCATGCAAAACATCAGCTCTCCCAGTTTCTGTTACTAAGGATAAATATAACTGGACATGCTCCCCCCCCCCTTCTGAAAGCGTTACAAAATTATGTGATTGTATTTCGAATTAAAGAGGAAATACATTCTTAACAGGAAAGTCACTTTACAAAATACTAGTCTTGCCAAATTTTTCTCATATTAGTATAACCATTTCTTATATAGAAAAGAGTAATACTAATGTATGATTTCTAATCAACTCTACTACAGCTGACACAAAAGCAGCTTTTTCACCACTAAGTTTGCGCTCTGACAAAAAACCCACCAAACAACCCAACAAAAAACAAACACAAAAACAGTTTGAGTCTGAACTGTTTGTACTAGTTTAAAAGCATTTGTATAGTTGATGTAGGGGGTGAATTCAGATTATCATATATATCTGTACAGCCTTCTTGATCTAGTCAGACTGTAATTTTTAAATTCTCCCCTCAAACAGTAGGTTCAAAGCTCAGCTTAGACAATGGCTTTCTTTCATTAAATAGCTAATAAAAATTTTAAGAAGTGGGCCTTCCCTATCCCTACTATTCTAATTGCCCTTGCTTAGGCAAAGAAATAGGTAATGTTGTTTTCAGAAAACTATCAATCAGCAACCAGCAGAGACAAGGATCATCATCTTTAAAACTGTCTACCTTATCTTCTCCAGCAGATTATGCCACAACTAACACTAACCTAAACTTACTACCCATCTGTGCCAGAACACTTTGCTAGGTAAAGAAAGTACATTTTCCAATCCAATGCACCATCTTACCCAACCTAAAAAAAAGGGCCAGAAAATAAAAACAACCAAAACAAACCCCATTACCAAAAAACACACACTCCCATATGCAAAAAACAAGCATAGCAGAATTTCCTGTAGAGTCTTCCCAAATACCACATTCTAAGGCCTGACCTCTCAGCTAACCACCTACTGACATTTCTAGGGATTGCCTGTGTGAACACATCTAAATTTACTCCTTAATTCATGGATTTTGGTTAAGTAAGGAATTTGGTCTTTCGTACTTATTTATAACACCTCTGCAGTATAAATAAGCCTGTCAGAATACTTCAAATAGTCACCAAACATTTTGAGGACAGACATTGTAAAAGAATTCTTTTCATACTGAAATTTTAGCAAAACTACATGTACCTGAAACATATTTCCCTGTGTCAACAAATTTTCCCAGTGTCAACATATATATTAGAGTCACCTAATGATATGATAATAATTGTAATCAGAAAAGCAGCTTATCATAATAAGCAATTCAATATCAATAAGCAAAGCAATATCAGAAGCTGGGGGAGGGGGACTTAATTCCTACAGAAACAGGAGGCTGTCACCTCTCCCTTGTTAGGTTCTTATATGCCCTATAAGAAAAATACTCCTTACAGAACTCCCAACAACATAATCAGCACCCCTAGAGTATACAGTTTAAGGAACAGTAAGACATTACCCTTCAAAGTTACCTAATCCAGTTTCTTTAAATTTTTTTTAAGTGAAGTGTATTTGAACAACAAAAACAAGTCGAAACATGAAAAAGATTTAGGTGTGCTTTTATTTCGCATGCTGAAAATAAAACACATTTTAGATTTAGCCTCGTTAGTCTGCACATCTTTAAAAAATTATAGTTCGGGTGTGGGGGCCTTTTGTAGGTGGGAATGTTGGTGAATCAGACCGGTGGTGAAAACCCGCAATTTATCGGCTTTTGAAAAATGTCTTGCTAAGTACTTTCTGTCCATTGTTCTGACAAACGATGAAGTGAGTGGCTGCAAGTTCGGGACTACGCTTGCCATTCGCCTTCACCCGTTAACGGGAATTTCACCTATTCTGTTCAGCTTTGTACACGCGGAAAAAAATAAAAAGGATGGGAAGAGCAATAAAAGCCTCACTAGGAAAAAAAGCTCCTAAGGGGACAGGTGCGCTCGCTGGACTTCAGGCGGGGTTTAAGCCCCGGCTGTGCGGCCAGCACCGGAGGGCTCCGGCGGCGGGACCCCCACCCCGCCGGACAGGTGCAGCGACCCCGCGCCGCGCTCCCCGCCGGCCATTTCCAACCGGATCAGCCGGCAGCTCCCCGCGGAGGCGGGGCGAGCGCGGCCCCGGGCGGCGCGGCGAGGGCCGCCAGCGAGGGGTTAACCGCGGGAGCCGGCCGGGGAGCCCAGCGGGCCCGGCAGCCCGTGCCCCCCGCCCGGCCGTCACCACAACAATGGGGCACCGGCACACGCCGGGCGGGCGGCCCCCACTGCGCCGGCTGAACGCGGGCCCGGCGCGGCCCCTTCCGCGGAGCGGCCTAGCGCCGTGCGCCGCCGACACGCGGCTGCCGGCGGGGGCGGACGGGAGGGAGAGCCCGAGCCCGGCAGACGCTCCTTGCCGCCCGCCGCCTCCCACACGCGCAACTTTCACTTCCCCGGCGGGGGCAGGGGCGACACCGCGGAAGGAGCCGGAGAAGGAGAGGGGAAGGAGGCGGCTGTCTTCCTTCCCCGCGGGTGAAGGGGGCTGAGGGGTACCCCCGCCGAGGAGGGGCAGGGGGAATCCCTGCCCCAGGCGAGAGATCCGCCCTCTCTTCCCCCATCCCCCTCGCGAGGGCACAGGCTAGGCGCCAGCCGCGGTCCCCCACTCACACCCCCGGCAGGGCTCCCCGCGGCGATCCGGGGAATCCCCTTTCCTCCCTCCCTGCCCGCCCAGGTGTCAGAGTCGCAGGGGGCTCCAGCCGCTCCCTGCCCGCCGCCGCCGGAGCGCGGGGGGGTCGGCGGGGGAGCGCAGGACGGACATAGGGACGCGGACACCGACACGGGGCTCTTTCTTACTCGTAGTTCCTGAAGATCTCGTTAGTGACCCTGCAGTAGAAAACACGCTCGTCCGGTCGGAGGTCGGCGGGGGGCTTCACCCTCACGAAGGGCTTTCGGTGCAGTAGCGGCATCGCCCCGCTCCCGGTTCTCTTCCTGCCCCAGGATCAGCTTCAAGGGGTACGGAGGAAAATAAAAAACACGAAGGGATTAAGCGCAGCAGAGGCACCCACTAGCCCGGGGAGGAGGGAGCGGGCCCGGCTTGTCCCTCCTCCCGGGAGAGCCAGGGCAGGAGCAATCGAGAGCGGCGGTGGCGGCTCGGCGGAGCCTTTTGTGTGCCCGACACGCCGTTGCCTGCCTGGGACTGCGCGCGGACCAACGGCGGCACCTTCCTCCGCCTCCGCCCGCCTCACAATGGGGCCATGACGCCGAGCGGCGGGCGGAGGCGGCAACCCCCGCGCCAGCCGCGCAACGTGCTCGGCTCGGGGATACCCCGGCCGCGCTTTGTCTCCTGCGGCGCCCCTGCCTTCGGGTCACCCCCTTTCCCCCGCCTCTGACCCACACACGCCCGGCCGGACACCAACTTCCACTCCCCCGCCGCCTCCGCCTCCTCCTCCTCTCCGCAAAGCAAACACCCAGGAGGGGCAGCGCCGACCACTTATCTCCGTCCCTCCCTTTCTGCCGGGTCGCTGCCTAACTGGGGTCCTCGCCCTTCCCGCCCCGCGCCTCGCCCCGGCCCGGCAGCTGCCGGGCTCCGCCGCCGCGGGACGGCGCGGCCGCGGCGCGGGGGGCAGCCCGGCCTCCGGCCTGTCCGGCGGGGTCTGCGGGGCTCCCGTCCCTCCTGCCCACCTGGTGCGGCCGCAGGCTCCGCTCGCTGCTCGGTCGGTGCGGAGCGCGGTCCCCCCCCCCGCGTTTCTTCCCTTTCCCCAACCCCCCCCCCCCCCCCGCCGGCTCCTGGGAAGTTTTTGATCTACTTCTTCAAGCTCTCAATCAGGAAGAGCTGCGGGGAGGAGCCTTCCCGTGCTCTCCCCTACATCTTTATTGGCCGCTCGGTGCCTTCCAGCGTGTGTCACACAGGAAGACAGCGAGCTACATTATTAATTAATGGCTGAGAGGGCGCATCCTCCATTTTTGAATTATCAGCCGGAGACCTCCGGTGCGGGGCGTGCGCCCGGCGCGGCTGCCGGGAGCGGAAGGCGGCTCTCTCCGCGCGGCGCTGCGGCCGGCCCGGGCTGCGGGCGCCTTGAGCGCGGCGACCCCGGCGCGGCGGGGCGGCCGAGCCGGCGGCGTGCGGGGCTGCCCGCCCGCGCCTCCGCCAGCGGCGTCAGCAGCCGCTGCCGAGCAGCTGTGAGCGCGCCGGCCCCGCCGAGACCCACCGCTCGGCCCCGCAGCCAGCCCCTCTCTGCCCTTCGTACCTGCGCTGCGAGCCGGGGCCCCGGCGCGTCTCCTGCCGGGCTGGTTCCCGGCGCGTTTCGGCGTTTGACAGCGCAGGGCCGGGCGCGTTGCTCTCAGTTACAGCCCCCGAGCCACAGTGCTGTCGGCGCGGGCGGGGGCGTTCGGGTGTATGTTGCAAAAAGTGCGATTGTATATAATTAAGATGAGCATGAGGGTTGTACGTGGGCCCCCTAACATTGCTTTTCAGTTCACCGAAAATGTCATTAAATGGTTTCGTTAATGGATTCATTTTTCATTACCATTTTTTAAACGTTAATGCATTTACAGTGTCATTGGTAATTAAAACTGGAGTATTAAATTAATTGTGTTCCTAAGAGTGCTAGCCAGGTTGGAAGACAAAAACCACAGAAAGTCCATATCCATTGTAATTCATCAGGACTAAGTGTGGTGTTTTTTTAAAAAATCTATAGAGTAACTGTAAAAAGTCCCTAGAACTATTGAGGTGATTAATATCTGAAGGCTGATACCTAAATAATTCAACAACTGGAAATACCGTTCCTGCAAATAAAGGTCCGGTGCTGTTTCCTGCACCTGTGCATGGTTTGCTTTCCTCTGCAAGTAAAGCCAGCAATCGGCACTGCTGTAGCATGTGTGACTAAAACAATGTATACATACAATCCATTAATTACTTTATTTTTAAAATAGCAGGTTTTAATCAAAAGCACTGAGAAATGTTTATGATCACTTCTTCAAATTAAGTTTACAAAGCTTGTACTGCAAGTCAGGTTAACTCCTGAGTCCTACCAGTTTATTTTCATTTACCAGCTGGCTTCCCTTTCATTTTTTTATTTTAGTTTTTATTTTCTTTCTAGCAAAGGGCACAAATGTTACTTGAATTAATGCACTTGTATCTAACATCTGGTAATTTTTAGTCTATTTTGCCTCAAAACTGTATAGTACGCTGTGCTTATGACATTTAGTGTTGCCAGCTCTTAGGATTGCAGCGATTTTACAACACTTAGCTTTGTTTTAAGCTCTTCAGCAGATGCAATTAAATTGGGACTTTTGGTCACCTTAAAAATAATAAATCTCAAATTTGAGAGAAATGCTGGAATATGCAGCCCCAAAAGACTTACAAATTAGAAGGGCAAGAAAGCTTTGAGTTACAGATTTTGGTAAATCTTACTATTTTTAAGCCAGTATTATGATGTCTGGGAACCTGGCTGCTTTTTTCATGCTTGTATTGTCAGCACAGCATTATTTTAGCACTGGTTGGTATCCATGAAAAATGCATGAGCTGATAGAACTGTGACATCAAAAGCAAATTCCCTTTTCCTCTTTGCTCTCTCTTGCCCTCTTTCTCTTTTCTTCTCACCTTTTCCTCCTCCTCGTGTTCTTCCCCCCTCATTAATCCCTCGGTGATTTTCCAGTGAACAGATCCTCACTGAGTAATAGGGTTGCACTGTGTTTTCATGTTCTTAGGACAGACAGGAGCAGTTCATTTAGTTTTCACCTTTGTTTAAAATCTACAAATCCAGGCTCTGATTCTTCTTCCGGTAAGGTCAGCAGGACTAGAACAAGTTTTTATGACAGCCAGCTAAATGTCTACTAAGTGGGCATTGAGAAATCAACATAAAATAATTCTGAAACATCAGGAAAAGTATACTTTTCTTCCACAGGAGTTTTTTTTTTGTTTGTTTTTTTCTTTAACACAATGTTTAGGCTTTACAATAATTTGGAGCTTTTTTACAAATTACTGAAAGTAGTTTTAATTCAAGATACAGGAACGGGATGATTGTTAACATTCAGTGGGGTTGTTGATGTGGATTTTACCACAAACAGCGAAAATGAAGCTGCTTTCCTTGTAGAAGATGATTTATACACTAACAGATATATCAAACATAGTTCCCTAGTCAGGGAGATTGCAGTTCTCACTCACAGAACTTTAAAAATAGTTGTATTTGGAACACAAAATCTTTTAAAACACTTGGTCTCTATGCTTTACAAGGGTAAAACAATTTCCTAGGGACAGAGTCAGCCCAGGCTTGGGGCAGCCTCCCCCACCCCTGCCCAACTGCTTCTTTAAAGGTCCCCATAATTTGAAATTTTTTAAAAATTTCTTTTCACTGGATCCTTCCAGCATTACAGATTAATTTCCTAATCCTATTTCTTCCCCTCTTTAAACTACCAGGAGCTGTTTTACACAAAGATGCTCCAAAATTTTTATTCAACTATGTCCATTACAAAATAATTCCATATGTGACTGTTGTTATTCTGGAAAAAGTAGAGCACATGCAATATTTTACTAAAGGATTGTCAGTTTAAAAATCACAACTGAATTAATGTTGGAATAACTAATACTTGTCCAAATCATATACTTGGAACAGTGCAAAAGGAGAATTTTTACTCAGTTTTACCTATATTATCATGCAACTGGGAGAGTATTTTCTTCAGTGTGTTTAGCCACTCACTCTCTTGCTCTTTTTATTCTTTTTATTTTTTCCCCCAAAGTTGCTACTTTGTTCTCTCAAGGTTTTGCTGAAGTTAGAGAAAAAACATAATTGGATTCCTTCATGAAGAACATCCTTGGACCTTGAATGGTATGCTAGGTTCTCAACTCTAATTTTTGTAAAAAAACATATGGTTGAAAAGATAAATGTGAAAATGTGTAAATGATAGATTGCTTGTAAGTTCTTCTGTCAAATGACATGATAGCAATGAACCTTTTTCCCAGTTTACTAGATCATATATAAAGGCAGAACATATATATAACATATATGCAGGCATTGACTCATTTTAATGCACTGAGTAGATTTTGGGGGACTAGTATCATCCCTTTCCATTCCAAATGCTGTTTTGAAAATCCTTAATTTCTGTAATGTAAACATTTAGCATAGATCACTTTTTTAAAGCTTAGGGCACTCAGCAAAATATTTATCCAGTTATGCATTTTATAACTTACTGATACAATTTTTTTTCACCTTTTGCCCTTTCTCTGTCACCTTGCTAAGTCAATTCACTCTTTTGATCATATATCTTTATTTAGACTTTTAACTATGTGAGCAAAGACAATGTGCTAGTTTTATCAATACACTCCAGCTGTGGGTAACAGTAACATTTGGTCTATTGTCTTTTACTGGTTGTAAAGCACTATGTTCAGTGTTTAATAACATACTCACTTATAAATAACATTCTTCAGTCAAAAAAAAAAAACCACAGAAGAAGTACACATGATTTTTCACAACACATTTAATCTTTCATTCTGGTGCAGTTATATTTCAACATACTTTTAAAGTAGTTCTGTAATCACAAGAACAGGAAGTAAGTTCCTTTTTCTGCAGCTGCTGGATGCATTCATTACTTTGTTGCTTTCGTGAGTCACAAATAAAGGTAAAGAATCCCTGTTGACAGTGAATTTTTGGTAGTTTCTTAATAACCTTAAGCATTCCACAGCTGCAAAAGCAGGCATAATTGTTGGGTCTGTTGCTATCATGGAGGACATTAAGTCATGGCCAGGGTCTGCTGTGGCTCTTGTTGAACTTAAAGAACACCCAGTACAGCAGAGCCTATTCCTCAACAAAGCCCTCGGGGAGCTGTCAGGATGTTTCTTATATCACTGGATTCATTCTGTGGAAAGGCATTCCACATTCTTAATTTTTTTTCACAGTTTAATAGGATTTAGACATATGGTTCTCACTGTTTTTAACAGATATTGCATGTTTAATATCTGTGCAACTCCAGAAATTAAGAGATATGTTCCTTTAAAGTTTAATCACATCCTATTTTTTTCTCTCTCAAAAATGCTATTAAAGGTATTTAAGCCGGTAACTTTATACTAGTGGGGAGGAACTCTGACCTTATCTACTTTACAGCAATGACCATGTATGATTGGCCTCTAACCTGGTTACAAAATGATAAAATGATGTTGTGAAACCACTATTCATTTCCTAATAGTGTCTCTGAAACCAGCTTAAACTCTGAGAGGATTGCTACCATGTTTTCTCTCTTACCGTTGTAGTGCACAGGATACAGAGTATTGACACTACTGTAATTTTCTTATACTAAAATATGCTGAATTTCTATTGCTAACTCATATTTAGAATTGAATGATGGCTGATTAAGGATTTTGAATGAATGAATGATGGGCAGATTTGCTAAATTTTACTACATATGCACATTGTCACTACTGGAGCAATATATGGCATTTTACAATAGACTTAAATATTCTGAATCAGCGTGCTTGAAACCTGGATGTGTATGATTAAGATATTCTTTGTACAGTCAAATTTAAGATTGGAAACTCTCAAGCTGAATAATACTAACCTACTATTTACTAAGTTTACATTCATCTTATTTGAATTGCTTACATTGAACACCTCACTGTCTAGTTGATGAGTGGAACAAATAATTTCAAGGATGTTGCTTTATGATTTTATAATATGACTGTACAGTCCCAACTTGTTTGTTTGTTTTAGGTTTTTGTGGGGTTTTTTATCACCAATACTGAGATTAGGCATCCCGCTTGCACATTGAAATGATCCCATGCAGTCCAATTTCTGTTGAGGAGCACATGAAGAGAAGTTGGCCCAGTAGCTGATCTGGGTTATTCAGAGTTTACAGTGATTATTCAATCTGAAGCATATATATCTGCTCAATCAAATGCAGACCATGCTGGGTTTTCTTTGAGTCATTCATTTGACAAATGTGATGACTCACACCTGTGACCAGGATTCTGACTTACACCTTTGGCCTCCACCTTACATTATTCTGTCCTGCTACTCATCTCTAACAGAAGACCTTAGAAGTTAAGGCAAAGAGGTTAACTATCCAGGCACTCTTCTGATGGTAGATCCCAGATAAGAGCAGAATTGGAAGGAGAGTAGCTGGCTGAAAAAGACTCTGGATGTCTCCCCACTTAACAACACATGGGTAAGTCATGGTGTGCACAGGTGGAACAGCCCCACCATGATAATTCTGCTCATGCTCAGACCACTTCAGCCAAGGTAGATGAGGGCTGGAGTTAGCTGGTAGCTTGCTCTGCATACAAAGCAAGCTTCAGTTTTGATTTTGAGCTTTCATAGGATGCTCCAAGCCTGCTGAGTCCTACATCTGGAGGGGAGCCAACCGTACTACATCACAGCCACAGAATATAGTCCTTGGGAAATGATGTACTCCAGGAAAATCCTCTGAAAGGAGAGCTCCTCAGGCTCAAGCCCAAATGATCATTCTCCCTTGTCTCACAGATCCAGGGACAGGCATGATTTAGGTGGACACCACCACCCATGCTGGCAGCTCACACCCAGGGGAAAGTGAGATACTGACAGAATTTCTACATTTCTTAAAAGTCAGGCACTCATAACTATGTCTGTTTTATATAAAGCATGCATGTAGAGCAGAACTAAAGGAAACAAACGTTAAAAGTTGTAAATCCAGTGCATACTATAGTCTTGCTCTCTTTGGAAGACTTAGGACAGCTGGAAAGTTATTTGGATTGTTACCACGGAGTTACTACGCATTCATAGCAAGGAGGAAAATGTAAACATTGATAGAATGAAATTGCTCATTTCAGAAACTTATCAATTAAGAAGCAACAATTATTTCAATTGTAATTTCCAGTCATCCAAGAAGTTCTTAGACAAAAAGCAAAGGCAAGGGCAATCCTAAGACTACCCTCACACACAGAACTTACAGACTACGGTGTGGACACAGATATAAAGTTGCAAAAATGCTTATATCCACATAGTTTATTGTTTTATAGGAACACTTTCTAGTGATTCTATGTATCATCATATATCTCTAAATGTACCTATATTTAAGGTTGAATTGGCATAAATATCTCAGCCTAAAATACATTTTAAAAGTCTGCATCCTTGTTACAGTTACAGGATGTTGTAAAACATTGCATGTAAATCCAGATTTACAGAGACAGGAACACTTAAACCAGCATACCAACCATTGTGTTGCCCCCAGAAATCAGAAAGTTAATTATAACTGCAAGCTTCCTTTAGTGCAAAAAGAAACAGTCATCTGCAGTTCTGCTTAGTCCTTAGTGGATGCAATGGATGAGACCCCTCCTTAAAAATAACTTTCAGTTATACTCCGTACCACTCATTTGAGGCACAGTGAAATAAACGCAGCTGGCAATGAGAAAAAAGGAGAAAATGTGCAGAGTATTTCTTTTACACCTAATACCAGTAAGTATCCCCACTAAATCGGTACCAAGAGGAAAGGTTTAAAAGGTCAGATCAAGTTTAAAAATGCCTATGCCTTCCCATTACAGCCCTGAATTGCCTTGATTTTTATTTTCTAATGTTTGTGAGTGGATGTGTTGTGCCCTTGTGACAAAAGTGAAGTTCAGTGAGAGAAATTCCTGCTTCATAGATAGGTTTTTAACCATGCAAGGCATATGGATGACCTCAATTCTCTATTTCTTGCCTGTTGTGCAACTGAGAGTTTAGCAGCAAAAGGAGGTACAACCTCAGCATTATCTAATACTTGTGCATATTGCATGCACACATGCTTGGAAAAAATGTTTAGCAGCTGACAGAAGCTGAAATAAAACACTTCCTCCCCCCTGCCCCCAATAATAATTCTTTCACACCATCTAAAACAATCTCCTTGGCAGGAGGACAGTTTGTCAAAATATCAGGAGGAGGGAAAGGAAAGGTATGCCAGGAAACACAGCTCCTGTCTGTGCCGATGGTGGGATTCTCAGTGAGTTCCACAACAGGCTGTGAGTACAACCCATCTCTGAGTCCAACACATATGGATTCTTCTTAATGTTCGTGTAAAACCTGGTTACAAGAAATGGTGACTTTCCAAACAGCTTTGCAGAACCAAATAGAAGCAGCACTCTTCATCTGGCAGAGCTCAGTCCGACTGTGTGAATGAGGAAATGCTACCAGAAGAGTTTTTTTGCTGCCATTAATTTGTTTCTGTTAGGCTGATGTTGCCACCCTGGTGGGCACCACTTTGCAGGCTGGCCTGTCAGTGGAATTTGGATGGATTTTGGCACTAACGGTGGGATCTGAAAAAAAAACACTTTCAGGAACTACACATTTTGTGCCTAAACCATGAGCAGTTCAGGGGTCTCTAGTGGGCCATGGCAGCCATAGGGGGAAGACCCTCACAGCTGCCTCATCGCAGGTGGAGCATCCGCCCGCTCACCTCTGGATAAGAAGGATCATTAAAGCTTAACCAGAGCGGGCTGAGGAGCAGGGACAGCCCTCGCAGCCCTCCTGAGCATCTTGCAGGGCTGTGCAGGGGCTGGAGGCCGCCACTGCCAGGCCTGCTGCCTGAGGAGGGAGGCTCGGCGCTGTGGCTGCCACGGGACGTCCACCCCGGCAGGTCCGCGGACGGCGCGTCGGGAGCCTGGGCAGCGCTGGGGCAGCTGCTGGCCCCTGCACGGCCGGCCTGCACCACCAGCACCCCATGGAGCACGTCACCACCTGCTCCAGGGCGGCCACGGCCCTCCCCACCTTTATGGCCTTTGCCAAAATTGGGTGGGAAGCATCTCTTGGCTCCAAGCCAGGTAAAAGCTTTGAAGCCGGTGGGTGATGGGTGCCGGGTTTGGCCACCCCTTTATCTAACAGCATAAGAAACAGCACTGGGGTCAGCACTGCAAGCTGGGCTGCTCCTCCTGCACCAGCCGGATCACGTCCAGCCCTAGCATCAGTGCGTGGTATATATAAAACCTCGCGGAAATTAAGAGGTCCTTTTGCTGAGAGTCATAAAATGTAATCAGTTCCAGTGGGGGTCAAACAACAAAATGCTCCTGGGAATAATTTGGACTTTGTTTCTTCAGTTAAACCAGAATGAATCTACTAGATTAATATTTCAATGGTGTATAGACCTTGTGCATGTGACCATCCTTTGTTCTAAAATTAAGTCTGTCCCTTCTCTCTCTTTATTTTGTAAACTGTCAGTTCATAAGGATTTAGGGAAAGATAAAAGCTCCTGTAAATTGTTATGGTTTCACAGTGTTAGGGAATGCAGAACAGAACTTTCTTGATTTTTTTTTTTAACACATTCTACTCCTAAATCCTACTCTTAGATGTATCATAAGCTTTGCAGGCAGACCAGACCATGAACTAGTTTAACTAGAGTTATTTTGGCAGCAGTTTAGTGGCTGAGCTGTGACCTGTCAGGTGGACACATTGGGAAACAAGGTGTAAACACTACATTAGCACATTAACACAGAGTTTTAAAGGTATTTAGTTAAGTAGGAGTAAAAAGTGGTCTAGATGAGCCAGTGAAAGCTTTTTGCATAGACTAGTTTTTCTTTTTGTCTGGATTTGGCTTGTGTAGGAACTTTGCTTAATTCTGCATCAGATGACTGATATAAGTATATGCTTGTCCCACCAAAGGGAGATGTTGCCTTGAAGTGTCTGAAATATGTGTCCTAGTATGTTTCCCTCCTATGGTAGTAGTAAAGATAAAAATCCATATCTGCCAGCTGACTTACACACTGTTTCCTAGCTGACTTACACGCTGTTTCCTTTACACTTAGGTGTAGTTTATTAATTCCTTTGATGATCAATAACTATATATTTCAAGAGATAATTATTTTCCCCAGATGACTATGTTTTAAAGCCTTTGCAAAATGTCTGCAAGGGGAAAAGCTTGTTAGTGTGTTTGAACTTCTAAAGGAATTGAATGAAGAGTCCACAGTAAGATGAAAAGGTATTCAGAAGGATGGAATGTTATCCACATAAATTCACTCATACTAAAATTACCCTTGTGTTTATTATGAAACATGGTTATTTTTTCCTAATAAAAATAACACAGATAAGTAAGATCTGCAATTTTTCTGAAGGAATATGGGCAGAATCTTTAAAGATTCAGTGGTGCTCAGTATGTCAAAACACTGGAGCAGTTGTAAGATCAGAACCCAAAGGCCAACGAGCAAGGATGCAGCACCCAGGAAGACGATTAAGGTAAAATAAAAGGTGGTTATATGGGTTCCATTGTAGCTGCTATTTAAATAATCCTATCTGAACTTCACCACTGTACAAAAAAAATAATCAAGTCTTGCAGGTTTTTGCTTATGCAACTTGAAAACAAAATCTATCAGTTGAGCCAGGTCCTTGGCACTATTCCAATACTTCAAAACAGGTCTACAGCCAGCTTAACTGCCCCAGCCATAAGTATTTTCACTTCTTCAGAAACAGCTCTGCCAGGCATATGCCTGCTGAGACAGTGTACACTTCCCTACTTCTGAACTCTGACTCCCAGAACATAGAAACAAAAGGCATGGGAAGCATGGACCTGCTCTGCAGTGCATCTCTGTCTCCAGAATGCTCCCCCTGGGCTAGGAACAGCTGTTTAATTCTTTAAATAACAAAACAACCTCCAAGATAATTAAACAAAATGTTTGTCATATCTTTCTTTTCCTATCCTCCATTTTTTGTTGTTGTTGTTGTTGTTGTTTTTTTACCTTTTTTTTTTTTTTTGTCTTTGGAGATAGGATAGAATAAGCATTGAGAAACTATTTAATGTCAGCTGATAGGGTTTGGTCATGTTTGCTTTTCCTAGGTCTTTAGTGAATCATCCAAGGTATCATTTTAGAATTCCTCTTGCTTGTTTTATACAAACATGCTGTCAAGCTTCAGTCTGATGAGGAAGTAATGATGATTTGTGGAGTAATAAAAAGGAGTCAACATTTTAGAATGTTGAAAATTGTTAATAATCAATATCAAGAAGTTTTAATCTGTTGACAGTCATCTACTTGATTTATAAGTCTGGCTGCCCTACTGTCTCTTCTTTCAGGCTAACTGGAGTCTGCTCTGAGCTATGTGCCTTTGTACAGTGGTTACTCTGGAAACATGGAGGTAGCAGGATGCCAAAGCAAAGGGTTGAACCATTGCTGAAGGCCTGAGCAAGAAGTAGTCCAGGCAGTACATGTGATTTTCCCAGGCTGATGCGAATGAATTAAGAGTGAAGACACTGCCTCTAGGAGCAAAAACCCCACCAACCCCAGAACAAAAACTCCAACCCTCTGTCTAGGAGTTGCCTAGAGCAAGGAGATGGAAATTTTAGTTTTGTGTTCTTGTTGCCTAGAGTGATGTAAAACCGTTGCCCTTTTATAACTAGTATCAAATCCTGGAGCTGACTGGGTATTACACTGTGTGAGAATGAAGAAGAAAGAAAAGAGAGAAGGAGTCATCTGGGGCACTGAATGGACCTGAGGACCAAGCACAGGGTTTGAGAAGAAGAAATTTATTACCGTCTGTTTATTTTAAAAACTTGAAATGAAGGGATAGAGTTCATACTGCCCTATTATCCTCCTGGTAGACAAAGTAATTCAAACATTCTAATAATAACTTCTTATGCCAGGAAGAAAATGTTATTTTTCCTTTTACGACAATCAGATGTTTAGTGGGAGGAATGCTCAATGTGCATCTAAGAGATAGGTGATGCCAGTTATGAGAAAAAGAGGACTTCACACCCTCAAACTAAACCTGTTTGGTTGCCAGCAGAGTAAGCAGCCTGAACAGTGCAGGGATAGGATTATAATAATTTAAAATGTAGTAGGTAACACATAAAGCCTCTTATCTAGAGACACCATAAACTTGTATGGTTCACTTGGCAAAATGAAATGATGGCTAATGTTCTCCAGACTCAGGCTTGTCTCTTTCTAGGTTTGACTGAGAAAGGAGCAGATCAAGGACACCTAAGAAAGATGCTGATTTCAGCCTGTTTAAAGCTCCTTCACTGGTGTAAGTGATCACATTCTGTCCTCTTTTTCTGCAGGTGCATAAAACCCTGGGTCAAAGAAAGATTTTCATCCATATCCTGTTTTGGAAGGTTAGGTAGTGACAGGGATGAACACATGGCAACCAAAAAATTAAAAGGCAACACAGGTACCTGCTTGATATGTGAACCTTGTCTCAGAAAAAGATAAGAAAAATGTTATGCACTAGATAATTCAGATGACTCCCTATTCTGACACTTTGCAAAGAAAGTGGTGTATAGATCTTATCTGTACAAGGTGAAGTTCACCTTGCCTTTCATCACTCAATTTCGAAAATAATAGATTTATAACTTTTCTGTTAGTCACCCTTTTCAGCTTGGTTTTTGTTTTTGTTTTGTTTTGTTTTATCTCTGAACTTGTTATAGTTGCTAGAACTTATAGTTCCAGAATAGTTTAGATCTTGAGGAAAAATCAATTGTTAATGTTACTTTAACTGCATCCCTATCAATCAGAAACACAGTTTGGCATTGAACTGTCATATCCAGCTTCACAGCAGTAGTGTACATCAAAAGTTAGCTTGCTCTGATGTTATAAAAAGTTTTATGGGAGAAAGAATTCACAATTCCTTGGGATATTTATAGTATTTAAGAATGCTTTTAAGTCACTTATAATGGCAGATGCCATTGGGTACTCTGTCATAAATGGTTTCCTTATTCATAACAAGTAATGCATATTGTAGTACATTTCAAACCAGGCCCACATTAAACTTGATAGAAAAAATAAAGACCATGTCTGTATTACTGTATGAATTCCATTTGGATCTTGTTAATGCCATGTTGTGTTTTTTGTTTTGAATACAGCTCCTAAGAGGGGTTTTCAGCCACCAATTTGATTGTATGGACTTCATGATGGATTTCACTGGATTACATCTAAAGGTCCAACACAAGTACCAATGGCACAAGCTACATGGTGTTACCATCAGGTAGATAATGGGCCTGTTACAACAGAAACAACCTTAGAATGCCTTGGGCAGCAGGCCTGCAGAGTAAGAGCCCTGCTCTTCCCAGTGCTGGCTCCCTTCTGCCTTCCACAGGTACCTCCTCCTATCTACACAGCCTCTCCCCAGGAGGGCATTCTCTTCCCCAGGGCATGTAGCTGTGGATTGCTGCCCCTGCAAACATTGAGAGGGCTACAGTGCATGCTGGCTTGCATTAGAAAAGCAAGGACTTGAAGGACCACTAGGAACTCAGAAGGGCTGGGATACCAGTTCTGGAATCTAAACAAGCTCCAGTCACTAGTCCAGAAGGATCCCACTCATGGAGTTAACAGTTGTCAATGTGCTGGAAAGATAAAGTTAGAAATTACTAGCCTGTAAGTGATAGGATCAACTCACAACACCACAACTCTTCCTAGAACAGGAGCAGGACACATTCTAACAGAAATTGACAAGTTTGGTGAGATTTGACATTTCATTCCAGCTTCTCTAGATTGGAAAGTCCAGTTCCTTTGGAAATTACAGTGGCTTCTCACACAGTATGTGTGAGGCTCCTACCACTACTACAGGGGTTTTCACCTTTCACACAACACATTTTTGTCCTGTATGCACCAGTCCCACTTGCTGTCCCCAGCCTTACCTTTGCTTCCAGCCCTGATCCCTTCCAACTTCTGCTCCTCACCATCTAGTCATAATCATCCCTTTAAATACATATGCTCAGTGGCCAGCTTTTCTTCTAGAATGTCTCTGGTCATTCATTATTCTAAGTTACACTGTAATTGGCAAGTAACAAGTGATTTCACAGCTGTTGAAAAACTTCTAAGAAAATAAATTTGGAACTTCAGGGGCATGTAGATTGAACTGTTTACAGTCATTGTTAAATAGGTTAAAAAATAGGTCAGTCTTCTTTCATTTCTACTCCTTCCTCAGGCATTTAACTTCACATGTGAGGATTTTAATTTTCTAAGTTACACAGATCCCTTAATCAGCAATTCTCCCCCATCTCATAAAAATCAAAGAGTCTGGACCGGGAGCTTCTCACATGTTGAGGCCTCTAGTCCAAACTCCATATGAAGCACTGTTAGTATGATCCACACTGGGAAGATGTAGCTCTGCTGACTTCTGAGTGGTTTTTTTTTCCTTTTTTCCCCCCCTTTTTTATAAATTTTAATACATTGATGTAGAACTAAGCAGATAAAACTCTGTGAGGTTGCCTCAACATGCCACTTGAGTCAGTCTGGCTTCATCAAGCACTGATATGACACCCATCTTAGTTTACAGTTCCACTTGTAGCTGCTGAGTCCTCCCTACCGCAGTCATTCCACAGCCTCATAACTCAACAACCTGTCCTTTTTCCTGTCAACACAGCTTCTCTCTCAAAAATGCTGTTGACCAAACAAATACCTTGAAAGAGGATGAGACTGCTATTGCATGTTTAGCTTTTTTTAAAAGTCAGTCATCTGCTGAGGTGATGAGAATTTGGAGAATTCTGTGTTATAAATGCACCAATGTTTACAGGACATGTATGGCTTGCTTGTAGACAAAGTCAGCACTGAGGAAACTTCAGCATATAGATAGAAATAAACAGGTGATTTTTACTTCTGTCCTAGTGAATTATGTACCAGACAAAGAGACTGGAGGTTCTAATTTTGAACAGTCAGGTGTTTGAATTTTAATTGACACCATTTTAAATGCTCTAGATGAAGCTGGGGCTGGAAAAGGCAGATTCTGGTGGCAAAGGAAACCTTTATAATGCTGCTAGCCTACAGTTTTTACTTATTGCCTTTGATTATTCTTGAATTGTATAATAGATATGGCTTGTTCCAGTGTTTCTTAAGGGCAATGAGTGTTTTGTTTCAGCAAAGTGTAAAGGTTACCAAAAGAGTGCCTCCTAGAAACTAACAATTAAGTTCAGGAATGTAGATTTCATTTATAGGAAACTATTTTTGAGATGTAACATCACTCAGAGAACAGACTTGGATTGGTATAATATAGTTATTAATGGTTTTCCCATGTTGGGCATGGTATAGATCTGAATGTGATTAAGTTAGCAGGAATTCTGCCACTCTTTGGTGACAATAACCTTGAGTCCTGAACTGAAACATAGGAACATCTTAGCAAGAGAGTAGCTACTCTGAATAATTGAAGTATTAGAAAATTTCAGGATAAATGGGAAGAGCAGACCTCAGGATGAGTAGTTAAAAAGAACTACAGTTTTCAAGATCTAATTATTATGCAAAAACTGAGAAGCTTAAAAAATCCTTAATGTTACAGCTACATTTTCAGTCTTCTGGCCACTTTATTTCTAGGTGATGGCATGATTAACATAACTATGGAGGCAGCTCAAATTTCTTTTAATACTGCTTTGCTGTTAGCAATCCTATCAGTCCTAGCAGAGTCTCTAAACCTAGTTTTCAGCCTATTAGTACAGGAATAATTTGTTTCTCAACTGTTACTTTGAAACATATTGATTTTTCAGCCTACACATGCTTTTACTTGTTTGTGATCTTATCTTACTCAAATTTCAGAACCACACAATTTACTGCTAAGATAAAGAATGCAAAATTATTCACCCAGTTTGGCTTCAGACAAACAAATGGAACTCAACACAAACAAAGAGAGTTGCATCCAAGCATTATTTGCCTGAGTTCTTAATATTTCAATACTTTGTGGAAAAAGCAAGTTGGGCAACAAGCTGTTTTGACTTCACATCCAGTACACTTTCTGGTTTCTCTAGTCTCCAAAGCCAAGAATCCAGTCTAAAGATGCCACAAAGCTTCAGCATGCTTAAGGCAAGAAGACAGTGCTGTGTTCTTTTTCAATCTTTCTTGCTACACTTTAGAATAAAATAAAAGTTTTGCCATAGTGTATAAAATAAAAGCAGTCTAAGATGTTACCTAAATCCCTACACTTATTTCATATGTGATTTATGCTTAGAGGAAAGAACCTTGAGGTGGAACTGGTTACGTATGGTTTTCTGCTGAAACAAGTTCTGAATTTAAAGCATGTCATTGGAAGCACCCTGCTTTGACAAATGTTCAGCAATCAGAGCTGAAGTCTGATTGAAGTCTCCCCAAAATGGGGCACCATACCCACCAGGTCTCTGGTCTTCCACCTGCTGGCAAATGGCCTGTGCATAGAGCATCCAGATCATCCATCTCAGTATCAGCTGTCACAACTTCCTCAAAGAACAATTGTGACTTTTCTAGGAAAAACTCAGCCCTTACAAGTATCCATATTAGTATGAGACTGTTGCTCCACTGTTCTCTAGGAAATGGAACCAGCTTTGTAGAAAGCAGCCTCTTGCCTGCTCCGGGTTATTGAAGCAGCAGCTTGAAAGCCAAGCTTCCGCAGCCCCAGAAATGTCCTGGCAGTCTGCAAGCCTGAACTGTGGCCCTGTGAACTTTCTAGCTGCCCTTTCTAGCTAAGTATTTTTGATTAATTGTCTTCATTTTGTAGCAGCTTCTTTGTCTACATCAGTACCAGGGAGGACAGGATGTGACTTTTTGAACAACTTTTGTTTGTCCCCAGTAGACCTTGATACTCCTTGCCCATGCTATGCAAGGCTGGCCTACCCTGCATGTGACGGAATTGTCTGGCAAGAACTATCACCACCTTGCTTTACAGACAGGGCCACTCTTTCATGGCCAACTGGGAAGTGTTTGTCAATTTCTGTTTTCTTTTAATTTCCTCTGCACAGATCTGGAGAGCGCCTGCCTATAAATACTTGCTTATAGGGTACATGGGAAACTACTGTCTTCTACAAGGATCATGTTTTCAAGTCATATTTTACAGAGGGATAATAAAGGACCTGAACTGAATTTTTCTGCATCAGCCTCTCAGTCATTCATTCATTTGACCAGGTAGAAAAGCCTCATCACAAAATAAAGGCTGCAGTCTAAAGTGATGGTTTCAGAGAAAGCAGGATCCCAAAGCTAAAGGGCTCACAGTGTAATGGAGATAAGCAATCTTTTCCAAATCAAAATAAGTGGTGTAGTGATATCCACCAAATATGATATACAAATTTACAAGTCTTACTATAAAAAAACTTTTGCAGTCAATTCTGAATGTGTTTCAGACTGGTCTATGAATCAAAAAATATACATTAAAACAGAGACTAGAATGTGTGACTGAATTCCAATTCAGTCTTTGCAAGTGAATTCCAGGCATCACAGAATGATTTTCAAGATGTTATTCAAAGCAATGGAATATGTATTTAAAGGCAAGCTTAATCTTGACTGCATTTTGAATGAAAACATTTGGAAATTCATGCTAATGCATTTTTTTATTACAGTTTCATTTTTTACAGTATTCAAAAAGCAATTGGAAATTAAAAGCTGCAATCCTGCAAATATCACCATTAACTTTAATAAAACTACCAGCATGCTGTTAGGGGCTGCTAAATACCAACAATTAATAAGTGTATATTTTCTTAAAAGTCTTTGCTGAACAAGTACAATACTATGTCGGCATTAACAGTTAAATCATTCCAATTTTTCAAATGTTGTTTACCATGAATTTCTGAATATACACATCGATCAAAGCAACCAGCCAAAAAAACAAAGGTTTTGGGAAAGGCCAGACCTTTATTTGATAACATACTGCATGGAAATGCTTAGAACTCCCTGAAATGGATGCAAAAGATTTGATGTGAACAGCGCGCTGTGCTTTTGAGAAGTACAAGAGAAAAAGAGTATTCCCAAAAAAATCACCATGTGTTTCACAGCCCCTAGACAACACCAAAAAAAGACTTTAGAAATGTTTGTCCAGAGAGAGCACATAGAGAGTTTCTATCAGCTTCAGTAAACTTTACAATAAGTCTCATTGTACTATTTTAAAGACTATTTAAGAAACTTAATCTATAATAGTACTTTACAGTACTGTCATTCCTGAATAAGAATTAGTAATTTCTTGGTGCTGTTAATATACATTTGTTAACTGGAGAATTGTGATCAGAGAATGTCAGAAATAATTTTTTTTTTTATCTTGTGTTTTGCTTAGCCATCTTTCCTCTTTGGGGTGAAATAGTTGTGGCAGCACTTCATTCTTTGTCCTCATTACTCCATGAAATTATTATTTTGTGTGTGATTATCTTTCAGTCCAGTTTGTACCTCACTCATGACACAAGGGTGGTAGGAGCATTCTGCCAGAAGGCAAAGGGGGAAAAAAGCTATAGAAGCACTATCTAAGTGAAAATGTTTGCAAGTCAAAGGGAGGGCACATTTAACTTCAGAAAAGAAAATGCTGGTTTCTGTTGTAATGTTGGTTACACAATCACATAAGGTTTTATTTTTAAAAGCAAGTAAAAAAATTATAGTGCATCAGCTCTTTGACTGGTGTAAATCAAGATGGTTTTATTGACTTTGATGGAGCTATGTCGATTTATACCAGATGAGGATTTGGCCTACTGTATGGAGATATTTTTATTTCTCTTCTCACTCTATCAGTTAAAGAAAGGGTAATAATCAGCAAGCTGGAAGCAATTATGCGTGTGTGAGGAGGGGGTAGTTTCATAATAGCTAACTTGATATTATTTCCTGTAAAATGCATCAGGAGACTAAAGCCTGGAGCCTGCTGACCAGTTTGTTTTGTAAAGAAATATTTGTTCAAATCTGTTTATAATAATTTGTCAAATTATGGGCAGATTCAGCTGAAGCACTTGCCTTCCACTGACACCAGAGGCAGCAGTTCTGGAGCTGATCAGGGCACCAAGTGGCACCCATGAGGGAAGACCCAGGCAAAATTTGGCTTTCACTTGCATCTGTGTAAATCTGGAATAATTCTACAAAAATCAGTGGAAATATTTTCTATTTACAAGTGTGCCTAAAAGCAAAATTTGGCACCATCTTCAACTGAGCATTTATAAGCTGTTTCTGGCAACAAATAAGGATGGGGGAGGGGAAGATTATTCATTGCAGATGCTTTGTAAGATTACCAGAGGCTTTCGGGTGACAATAAAGTCTATTAACATAGTCACTTTTGGACAATGCTTTTGAAAATGTGATTTGAGGGAGATTCCTCTTATCCTTTAATTCTCACATCATTTCATGGTGGTAAAAAATACTAACCAAAACCTCAAGTGAAATTATTTAAATTGTTCTCCTTACCATGGTGAGGCAGATGAGTCCCAGCCTGCAATACCAAGTGGACTAAAGCAATTCATGGCAAGCAGGTTTCTAAGAAACCATCTTGGATGAATGCATTTCATAAGGTGCAGTTTAAGTATTGTTAAGCATCCACACATTGACAAGGGAGCTGAAGACAAAATAATCACAACTAAAATAAATGGAAAGATTTATGAATTTATTTTTAAGTTACAATGCAGATTATTCTGAAGTACCAACATTATCACTATAAACACTAAAGTATACCAACCAGTGTTTGCAATATAGCTTATTCACCTGATCTCTTTGCTCTCAGGAATGATTTAATATTTTGTAATGCTTTCATAATGTTTTAACTTAAGAATTTAAATAAAGTGACTTCCTGCCCTGCTAGGGGGAACATAGTTATACTAGGCTAATGGTGCTTTTAGCACTACAGCTTATACTCATATAACTAGTCCTTTCTGAACTGATCTACAGGTAATTAAATCCCAAAACCAGCATGTAGGTGAACCCTTAAGCAATAGCAGACAACTCATAAAAGAGTGGAAAATAAACAGTTCAGAAATTATTATGCATAAATACAGCTCTTGCCCCAACTAGGGAGAGCCCCAAGGAGCCCTTCATCCCTGCACTGGCCCTCTTCAGCCCTCCCAGCTGTGTCTCCCTGGGAAAGGTCAGGTAGCCTATTCATCAGACCCTGGACTTTGATTTGAAGTATGTATATGTCTACCATTTCCTGGATCCTTTTGAAGCAAGGAAGAAGCAGAAAATTTCCAGAAAAAGTTTGCTTATTTTGGTTTCTTTTTTTAATAGCTTAGATGCAACTGCCTTAAAACCTAAAGAAGGCTTTTCAGCTAGGGCAGGTGATGGCATTGTGACATTGAATTTAAATCCAACTTCCTGTAGTGAATATGAAACATTACGTATAAAGTGCTGCCTGCTTTATTCTGTGTGGTGCAATGCATCATTCACTAATTTTCTTACTCAGCTATGCATGGAAATTCATGTGGTTTTTTTTCCCAGTAACTTTCAAGTGTACATGCTGTTCTACACTGAAAAAGACAACTGCAAGATCATTATCAGATTTTCTAGTGAGAACACAAAATAGAAAAGTAAATTAAATAATGAACCAGCAACTACATTGATTGACTGAATTTCTATGATTATATCTCTGTATATAGGGGCATGTGTTATAAATGAATTATTCTATATTTTATAAATGCATGCACTCAATTGTTTTTACTATTTAATATATTACACAAAATATAACTGCTTACAGACAGTATTCCTAAAATCAATACCACAAAATCAATTCACACTAAGAATAATTTAAAATGATGAGAAAACTTTATTTTTCTGCTTAGGTTTCAGATCTTTACAGGAAGGAAAAAAAAAGATTAAAAGATCTCTTTCAAATGTGGTGTGTGCTGTAAAGATGATGTTCCAGCTAATTTTGATGTGGACAGAGGTTACAACTGAAGTCAGAAATTGAGAGAAGATTAAATTCTAAACCATGACCCTGTTTTCATAGCAACGTATTAAGGAAACATAATAGAATGGCATACCTAAACCAAAGCATTTTGAAGTAAGGCATCTGTCAGATTTTTCCATGAGGTATAGGCAGTTTATGATGTACTGTGATGGTCAGATTTCTGCATTTTAGTATTGCTCAGCTTTCATGGTAAGAGTGGTCCAAAGCCTGAAGATGAATTTCAGAGATAAACTGAACAGGAAAAAGGTTAATATCACAGTAGTAACAGGTTTATATGTGTCAGCTAACTTCAGAAAAGACTAGAAGAGGTGATCATTAAATCAAGTGAAGCTTGAATGGATGAGTAAATTTCAGTTTGGTGTTAAACTACATAGAGCAGTTTGGTGTTAAACTACATAGAGTCAGGTACTACACCAATATCTAATTCTGTACAAACTACTGGAGTTGGTGCTTAGTACAGCAGAACTTCAGGCTGTAAGCACAAGTTCTCATGGGGAATATCCGTGGCATGCACTGCATCCCTGTTTTGTCCTGATCAGGGACCAAGACAATCCTGTCTCTAGGCAGAACTGAAGTCTGCTGAGAGATCTCTAAAAGCCACCTCTTGGGGTCCCGAAGGAGCCACTGCTAATCATTTGAGGCTTTGCTCACCTGATGTTACCCAGATGCAGAAGAGAAGTGACTCAAGCACAAGCTGAACCCCCTAGCCAGGAAGGACTTGGGTAGAAACTGATAAAAATACCAGATTTCCCTCCCAAGTGCTCTAGCCTGATCTGAGAAGAAATATTAATCATATCTTTACTGTCTAAAATAGAGAAATAGAGTTCAGCTATTCTGAGGTATATATTTAAGGTTCTGCAGGCCTCACAAAGTTTTTTTTTGGGACTGGTTTTCCATTGGTTAGTTGGGTTTGGCTGATTTTTTTTTGTTTTGTTTTAATACACATGTAATTAACTGGCTTACCAGTTAGAAATAAATCTTTGCAAACAAGAGACATACACCTCTTTACATTCATCATGTTCCCTTAGGTATTATGATGAGTGGAACAAATAGGGCTGGAAGGGACCTCTGAAGATCATCTATTCAAATACAGGTTGAAATACCAAAGATCAAATTGCTGGAATATTTTCACTCATCTGTTTCTAGTGTGCAGCCTGAATCTGACTCTACTACAAGGTTTTACAAAAAGAATTACTGTGGGACTTAAGAGTTGCTCGGGAAGAAACGCAAACAGAAGTAACAGAATGACTTCCAAAATGCTGTTGCTCAGCTTGACCTCCAATTGAGTACCAGTTTAGGAGAAGTTTTAATTTAAAATTTTAATTTGATTAGTCTGGTTAGTCTTGAAATTTAAGAAGCTGGTATCAAGGCCCATAGAGACTGAGACCAAGTACAGTCTAATTACCAGGCTGGAATTTTTACATTACTACAGACAAGAGTACTGGGGGGAAACTGTCATGATTCAGAATTCAGAAACCACATCCTCCCTCTTTTCTGGCCATCCCACTCAGCCTCTCAGAGGGAGTGTTCAGAGTGAAGTAAGTGAAGGCAGATAACCACATTCCCAATCTGCTGTCATCCTCAGACAGCAGAATTTACAGTGATGTGCCTTCTGCTTACCAAAGACAAGTGATGAAATCAAAGAGGGTTTAAGTAACCTCTCTTGTCAACAGGTGTCTTCACTATAATTACTCATAGTTGGCCTTTTGCCAACAGGCAAAATTTCAATTAGCTTTTTAGCAAATTTTTGCCATGTCTCCACTTAGAAAACTCCAGATGAATCAGCTAAAATGTGTACAATTTAAGACACCGTAAACTCTACACAGAGCCTCTCATTCAAGAGCAAAGAGTCTGCAAAACTCTAACATATCTCCCCTTCTTGAGGTATCATAGTCACGAAGTATTAATCTCTTTTGCCAGGTAGCAGAGCAGGATTCGAGCATTTGTGAGGGATATTCTTATTTACAGCTTGGTGTTTTTGTACAAGCCCACCATTATGATTGGCTCAAGAGATGAACAGGAAGAGATGAGGTGTGTTACACACCTTGCTCCACTCTGGAGGAAGAGTAGCAAGCTGCTCACGCTAATGCACTGAACTTCCTGGATTTGGCAGAGGTGCCTATCCGTGGTTTTGGTTCATTGTGAGCAGTAGCATCAAACTAAAGCCGCTTGATTTGTACTGGAAACCTCCATCTTGGGACTGAATGCACTTTAAAGGCCCTGACAGATGGGCTCTGCTGAACTGAACAGCAGCAATCTGTGTCACTTTACCTCCCCCATGGCTGCTGTGCCTGTCCCAGTGCCCTCTGTCCCAGCAGCAGGGGAAACCAGCAGATGCTGGGAAGGGCAATTTCTCCATGGGGTCGGGCTGGTGGCCTGTGCAGGGTGAGGCAGCAAGCCCCTGCTTTGGCCACTGCTAGGGCAAGGACCCTGGCAGTGTGGTGGGGAACATGGGAGGGAGACAATGTGTAACCATCACTGCTAAACCTGACAAGGTTCCACCAGGATGTCTCACACTTAGCTGATTTGCCAAACCTGCTGCAGCTGCCTCGTGTGGCACCTTCTTCACACGCATAATAATTTGACCACAGTCTAAGTTTTTGCTTAAAGCAAAGAATAAGAGAATGCTGGTGCAGTGCGGGAGGAGAGCAGAATGTGTTTTAAAGCCTTTTCACAGCTTTGATCTGAAATCTTTTGGGTTCCAGTTAAACCCATTTTGCTCTGCCAGCAGCAATCCTCACAGGAACACAAACAAGGGCCCTGTCTCCTCCCTCTTGCACCACTCACACCCTCTGTGTCTGGGCTTACCTGCCAAATTTTGTGCATCTCTGTGTCTGGCACCTATGCAAATTAAGCAATCTGAATCTAACAATATATATTGTCATAAATATGCTTCTGAAAAAAACACTGGTAGGCGTGGTTAAAAGTATTAGCCTGCACCTTGGCTTTGTAGGGAGAGCTTCTTCAAAGACCAGGGTCTGACTGCAGTGGAGATGGGAAAGATTCTTCTTGATAGCCAGTCTGGAAAGCTTTTCTCTGGAAAACACAGGTAACAGGTACACTCAATGGTGCTTATGGGTCTCTTCCAGCTCAGGATCTTCTCTGGCCAATGAGCATAGCAGTGGAAGAACAGAACTTTATAGAGGGCTCTTCCCCATGGAAGGAGGAGTGTTGACTGCTATCCCATGCTACACGATCATCAGTGCTGCCAGTTCTTTGCTGGTTCCTTGCTTCCTCTTGCCCATTACCCACCTCTTCCTCTTCATTGGATGCCCAGTGCCCTAAAACTGTCCCGGGAAGGGGGAGTACACGGAGGAGAAAGGAATGGCTGTCCATCAGCTCTGCATGATCCCAGCTCCCAGGGGCAGATACGTAGACTCCTTGCCTGGAGCAATCTTCCCCTAATTCTTTCAAAACAAGCCCTTCTGCTCCTGATTTCTCCTACTTTTCCATCTTGCCTTGCCCCTTCCCCACCTCACAGGAAGACTGGTTGGGAACCAATATCCAGGTGAACCAGTTTGGGCAGAAAGAGATTCCAGTCTATTGACCTCTGTACTCCACCTTCCCTCACCAAGGGGTGAGGTAATTGGATAGCTCATATACATTTCTGAAAACATCGTAGGAAGAGTAAAGGAAACATGACTGGGAGAGGTGGGATGGTTCTGCAAGGCAAGGGAGAAAAAACAGTCCAGGTCATGCCAGAAGCAAAGTGGGAATTTATGGGGAGAAGTCCTCACTGACTTAGCAAATTCAATGGCTGCAGGAACAGACAGATGGCTGCTTAGGGCTGGAGTGATGGAAAGGGCCCAGCTGTGGTGCACTACTAAACAGGGCTTAGCACTAGGCTTGGGTCATTGTTGGGTCTGGAGGCTTTACCTCCTCTCTAGGGCACTGAGCAGTGTATGACTGCTTTTCCCACTGGACAGCCACTAGGCTGCTCTGGTGATGCTGAGAAGTTTGCACCTTGTTTCTCCTGTGCTGTGATCACAGCATTCCCATGCACTGGAAATACTTGTTTTGGAGCGTAGGTATCTCTGACAGTTAATTAAGGCTGTGAGCAGGGACGTCATCCACACATACAGGATGTTTGTCTGCTCTCCTCTCTGCCAAGGTCCTTCATTATGATTAAGGCCGACATGGGGAGGGGATGGAATTAAGTTTCTGACCAGCTCTGTCTTCTCCAGTCCCTCCATGCCCTTTGCAGCCACTTGCAGGAAGGATGATGGAATAATCCCAAGTCTGGATACCATATCACTGTAGCTACAAGACAGTAAAATAAAATAATTCCTTATTACTGAAAGGCCATTAGCTCTGGGTTGAATGGTCTGCTTCAAAGTCTCATTAAAATATCTCCTTCTAGCTACTAAATACTCATCCCTACTATCTGTGAGAGCTAAACCATATGCACAGTTATGATTAAATGTGGGTGCTGCAACTAACTTCTGTTAGTTCAGAGCACGACTATCAACTCAAAGCAATAAGTGGTAAGAACATCCTTCTGTTATGAGAGTTTAGGGTGGCATCAACTGTTGTGCATACAAAGCTTGGGTGAAGCACTTGACCAGGAAAGAAAACCCCACAGAACAAAATCAAACACAAAAACAAGAGACAAAACCAGGAAGAGAAAATTAACGCAGTGTTGGGATGTTATATCATACATGTACTGTAAAAGAGGATCAGTTTAAAAGGGATTGGGAAATTTCACAGAAACCATCTTGTTATCTGTGTAAGTAAAACCAGACCTAATTATCAGGCTGTGCTCAGTCCTGCTGTTCCTGTTAGCACAACAGTCTCAGAAAGTGAACAAAAATCAAGTAATTTTAGGGTTCCTCTTACCTGCAGAAAAATCTGAGGATGGAAAGGAAGAAAAGAGTAAGTAGCCTTAGGAGGTACTTTTGGCCTTCTAAACATTAGCTGGTAGTAGAGGCCGCTGGACTGCTAACCAGCTCATATTTGGCTACTCTGCAAGTTAAAGTATTATTTAACTAGAGCAAGCAAAGTAATACAAATAATGCAGAAATTCAAAGATACCTTAAATCCATTTTTGTACTTTCTCTCTCAGCCCATATCTTTGGCTGTAGCTCAGGGTCTGAGTGTCTGTGCATAAATTGGTTTAAAGATACGTCTTCAGAAATCTCAATGCTCAGAGTTGAAAATGGACAGCCAATATTCAGATGATGAGAACTGGAGGAAATTCAGTGAAGTCTTGCACACACAGAGTTCCATCAGCAGGCAGCCAAATCAGCCCCACCCCTCTTTAATTTTATGTAATTCCCATGGACCATCTATTGGGTCATGGTGGCTCTTAAATTGTGTCAGCTTTGTATTGCAGAGATACTTCAATTCACTCTGTTACCTGATGGGAAGGGATGAGAGGCTTGCAGCAAGCCCATTTGCTGGTGCCAGCCTTCTGGCACCTAAGCCAGCAGCTCTCCCATTTCCATGCATGCCCAAGGCACTGGTTCCAGGGCAGCAGTGCAGCAAACCTCACTGCAGAGATACACCAGAATGTGAGTCGAGGCATGGACCAGAATATAGGCTGAAAACCTCTGGGCATGAGCTGAGGCTCCTCTCCAAAGCTGTCACTCCTCAGGAAGCATTAAGCAAGAGCCAGGGGAGTCAGAGTTAGAAAACAACCCTCTAAAAGAAGCAGAACATAGCAAAGCTGGCAGCAGCCACAGACAGGCCAAGAGGCTGGATCACACCAGTGCATAGGAAGAGCTGGGACCATGCAGCAGCAGCATGAAGTGGCCCGAAAGCTGAATCTGGGAGAAGATGCTGTATTCAGAGTCTGCATGAAAAAAAACCTATAGCTGAAAGGTAACTTCCCAGCTATATTCCCCAGCGGAGCGTGTGTAAGTATAATGGCAGAGGTAGCGCAAGAAGCTGGTATTAACACCATCACAGCTAAATGTCAGAAGTAGCCTAGAGAGGGAACTTCACTCTGCAAAATGCATAGCTGTGAAATCCATCAACAAAACTCATGTCTGCTTCTATTAGTACCACAACAGCAGTTTGACCTAAATAGTAATTTCTGTTTGGCATTGAAAGACAAAGAGGAGTAAGGTCCAAAATATGAGTCACTAAAAATAAAAAAAGGTCAACAACATGTACTGTACTCTACAATCAGCCCCTTCCCAAAAGGGGGCTAAAAGCTGTACATATTTTGGATTCTTCCATAGCAAATCTTACTGCCACTCAGAATTTTTGGCTGACACCTTGATGACACTGAAGTAGAGAGTCTGTGACACAGAGATTTTACATAGACAGTGGTGGTCCTTACTAATTTCAGTGAGTGGATTAAGAAATACAGACTCACAGTATTGCAACACCACGTTGTGCTCACATATGCAGCAGTTTCGACTGTAAAATCCTTGAATGCTTGGCAACCCCCTCACTGCCTGCCTCTGGTTTGGATTTTTTTGCTGATGACCTTTTGGGTTATTGCCCTGGCAAGAATTGAGAGCTGACAATGACCTACCAGTCACTGGCTCAGTCTTCTAACACAACAAGTGGGAAAGAATCGGTAGAAATGCTGAGATGCTCCTGTGTAGACTTCTGAGAGTGACACTCCTAGTGCATATATGTAGCATAGTAGTTCAAGATCAATTGAGCTTACCAGCTCAAAATTAAATTACTTGAGCTTACTAGTAGCTAACTGAAATGTACTATTCAAAATGCTCTCAAAATTACAAAGCTGATGTACTTGTTTACTTACATCCTCAGCATGTACACCTTACACAGGACTGAAAGAAAACATGTAGGCATCTGTGATCTCTAGTAGAGAATACTGCTCCTCAGCATCCAGCCCTAGTTAGTCGGCAAGTGCTTTCACAACATCATGCTTAGTCTCATTTTAAGATGCTAAGCCTGATGGTTTGTTAACTTTCTGTTTCGCTTACTATTAAAATTAGTTATTTTTCCTTTGTTAGTTTCTTTGTTCAAGCGGCTGGAAGCAGGCAGCTCCACCCAAATTCTTCATTACACCAGCGCCCTTAAAATGTTTATCTGTGTGTCAGCTTGGTGCTTGTGTCTCAAATTGTTTTGCCAGGAAGCCATCAGTGATGTCCTGTTCCCCTCCCTTACCCCCACCCCACGCCAGTAAAATGTGTACTACTTGTCTTCTTAATGTCATTTTAAAAATAGGTATTATTTATTTTAACAGCTATGTATTTTCATGCTCACAATTTTAAGTCCTTAAAAAGACTGATCACAAAGTGTGCACTCAGCAATCCTACAGCAGACCATGTGTGTGCAATTACCTCATTTACACAATCACAATAACCACACAAAATTCAATGCCCCATCTGGAAGATAGGAAATACTATTTCCTTTCTTCTACCTTTGCATACATAGCTGACTCGAGGATAAGCAGAATCTCATTATGTTGGTGGATATACATACACACATACACAATACATATGCTCACACAATACTGCAGATAACTGGGGCTTGATTTCTGTTGGGGCTGCTAGCAACTCCAGGAAAATATTGTACTTTAAATTTTGGCATAAAATCTCCTGCCAACTTTGCCCATCCTTGCTATTCCCAGCTCAGACTGACAGTTTTGGCTGGCTGCCTTCCCTGCTTGGGTAAACCCTGGGAAGCACAGCTGAGCAAAGATGCAGAACCTTCCCTCTCCCCCACCTGCCCCAAAGGTGTTTGATGGGGCTTGAGCCCAGTGATGGAAAGTAAGCAATCATGGCCATTTTCACAGAGAGAGAGGCAGATCAGGAGAACCTGGACCTCTGATGGACCCTGTGATGAAGAATGAAAACTATTTTCTTCTCCTGTCCCACCAAGTGGAAGGAGTCGCTAGAGAAGCATGAATGCAAAAATCCCCAAGACAGGGTCTCCAGGTAAAGTACTACCACAACTGTGGGAAGAGCTGGGACATAACACAGGTCATGCAGCAAAAGAGAAAAAAAAAGGGGGGAAGCAAATGCTTAGTACAAAAGACTTACAACTAATAGTGAACTTCTGGGTTTGGGGTTTTAATGTCTCTTTGTTGGATGGGGAATGACTCTAGCATGTGTTCACAAAGAGAACTCCTACATTACATGCTACAAGTGACACTGGAGGTGATCAGTTCTAAGCCCTCCAGCATACTGCTACCTTGTTCCTGTTGGAAAAGACTCACCCCTAGGGTGACACAAACATGTCAATTTTTTAAGAGATACAAGCTGCACAGTTTCTGCAAAGGAATTTCAAAAACATGTGCACTTAAGCATGATGTTCCATCTCTCTTCCTTCCCCAAAACACTGTGCCACATTAATCTACTCTCACTTAATGAATGAGTGGAAGTATAGGCATTTCCAGGAGCATTTAACATGCATTTGTTGGAAAAGCAGCACTGCCATCTTCTCCCATTTATTTCTACAAATACAACTCCCTCTACTGCAGACGGCTTGTGACAGCCCAAGGCCGTATGAGAGGCCACTTGTTAAAATGCTGGCAAAGACTACTGGCATTGTGCATGTCAATTCCTGCTTTACCAAGGGTGGGCAGTGGGCAGCCAGAGCCTGAATCTGAGTCTGTTGTGAGGCCTCAGAGATTAGATGGAGCAGGGTCTGCTCTTTTCACTGGAGTCCCCACCAGGAATTCCTGGAGAGTACAAAGCAACCCCTTAAAAATCTTTGTCTCATTATTCCAGCCTGCAGCAAACCCTAGAAGTTGCTCAGCTGAAGTTACAGGTCACATTTTCTATTATTGTTTTCCAGTAACAGAGAAAACGCATATGCTGCAGTCACACTCAGACACAGCTCCTGCTGCACCACGGGCTGGTCCTGGCACTAGCTGCAGGGAGAGAAAAGACAGCTGAGAAGAGACAAGAGATAGGAGAAACCTAGGAAAGAGAGGTGTATACAGATGGTGAGGAATGAATGAGGTGGATTTGGGATTTTTCAAGCTTACTGCACTGTCAAGTTTTCCTAAGCATGGGCCATTAGCCCCTTCCAGTATTGCTTTCTGTGAAAAAGGCACGTGGAAAACGACACACCTTTGAGAGCCAGGCTGTTCTCACTAGGCATTTGGTGATTTTTTAAAAACAGTCTCAAGATATTTGCAATGTTTCCTGTCTGCAAAGTGAATCTATCATTCTTATAGCTTGACTTTTTTTTGTGCTACTACAATAGATCCAGAGTTTTTTTTTTAAACTCTTCTTTTACTACTACAGAGTACTTCTTTTACTACTTTTACTTTTTGATGGGTTCAAATTTCAGATGGGTCTTTCTGCAGAAACCAGGGTAATGGACGGGAAGTTATGCTACCAGGGGATAGCAGAGCTGCTTTCCACGTGTGACAGGAATTCCTGGCAATTATAAGCACTGCAGATATGCATCTCCCTTATTAATTTTTTCTAATTCAGGCCTACAAGACTGAAATTTTGTGATTTACAAGGTGTTCATGAGCACAGTGTACCGCTGCTGTAGCTGGGGTTGGGATCTCTGTCAGGCCACAGAGCTGTGTTTCACAGGCAGTGGCAGCACACAGCAGCTGTGCAGGGCAGCGAGCAGCTCAGGCTGGCAGCTTGTGGCAGCCACCGTGACATCTCCAGCAGCTGTCACAGGGCTGCCCTGCACGCAGGCCCAACAATCTGGGTGCCAGATACTCCCCTCTCCCTTCCTCCCAACACTAGGGGCCAGCTAACAGCA
This sequence comes from Chloebia gouldiae, assembly GCA_003676055.1. NCBI lineage: Eukaryota > Metazoa > Chordata > Aves > Passeriformes > Passeridae > Chloebia > Chloebia gouldiae. The sequence goes on along the minus strand of QUSF01000004.1, from coordinate 19,890,348 downwards.
AGGGCAGTGTAAAAACTGAGAGCACTAGGAAACAATTATTTATGCATTTTCAGCATTGTACTGTGGTTAATCTGTGCTTCCTTTTCAATACTGTCAGGTGAAGGAAAGAGCCAGAAAGTATCTCAGAGAGATACTGGTATTATCTTTGCCTTTCAGGTCTTTTAAATTAGGTCACTTTACAAAGAAGAGCTCCACTGTTTAACATTTTTTATATGACAATCTCAAAGCAATTGCTATTTGATTAATTCACAACCTTGCTCTGATTTTGGATTTGTTCTCGTTTTCACTGTAGACACCAAGGAAGAGAAAAGTTCAATCACTGGCCAAATACCATGCAATTCAGCAGTAGCAGAACTAAGAACAAGGACTCAACATGCTGAATATACTCCGGCAGCTTCCTCAAGCTGAACAAGCAAAACCTTAGTTGAGGCAATACACACACACTTGGGAGGATTTCAGCTGACATCTGAGGTCTTTTGAGCCTGCACAGGGAGGGCTGATTTGCCCCCTTTCACATGAGGTTTTGCAAACTACATCACAATTTAGCTTTGCTACCCTTGTGTGTGGGAATGTATAATGGGACTGAAAAGGGCCAGCTGGAAAGGAGACAACTACTACCTTCCTGATACATGAGTTGTTTCTAGCTCTTCAGCAGGTGATTTAGGCAGCCCAAAACATGCTAAAGAATGGCCCTGTGATCTCTGGCCCTATGAAGTCAAGTTAGGAAGAGGCTTCTAAGAGGACAGAGGAGATATATCTCTTAATATTGAGTTTGATAAAACCAAACAATTACCACCATCTCTTCTCAGTGAACATGTCAATGTAAGGGTTTTAACCAAGGACTTATCAAGGGCAGGAGAGGAAAACACACATTTCAGCAGCTTGAGCTCACCTCTTGAGTTTCTCCTGATGTCTAAAAAAGACAGGGGGAGCTTCCCTTTTGCACCCTCTGCTGCATATGAGCTCCAGATGCGTGCATGCTATTTTCAGTCAGAGGATACAGATGTCATTAAATATGCTGGTGATCTGCTCCAGTCTATTGAATTTTTTTTAATCTGAGATCAACACCCAAAAAAAGTATTTGAAGACTCAGCATGAAGAGGGGAAACAACTGCAATGAAAGTTGTAGTTCCCATATTACCAAAACAAGGTGCAGGGCACAGATTATACCCAATACCACGAGCCCCAAGTCCTGACAATTGATCTGGAAGATCTTTCAGGACTCTGGAGAAAAGTAAAAAAGCATTCCAACATGGTGTTTTCTTCTCACATGGTAGTAGGATTATGAAGCAGCTTTTTATGAGCCATTCAGTTTTTGTTTTATAGCAGCCTATTTATATACTCCAATTCAGTCTCAGCTTCCACCGTACCGATTACTACAGTGCTCATTTCCTCATTCTGAACTGTGCATGCATTTCTTTTCTCCATTTTATTCTCTCCTTATTAGATACGTTAGTCTTGCATTACCCCTCCACCCTGTTGCTTAGCCTCTCCTAGGCTTCTTTTCTAAGGGCACTTGTCTCACTGACAACTAAATAACCAATAAAACAAATGTTTTAAGAAAAACTTTCCATCTTTCTATGTTTTTAAATGCATGAAGAATAGATTCAACACAATATTTGAGCAGCGGTTCAGTATCACTCAAGTTAAGACATCCTCTTCCATTCTGAACAGGACATGAAAATAAGACTTCTTAAAACACACTATCCTTTCTACACTCCAGTTTATTTACTGAGTTGGTGAGTGCCTAAAGGCCACTGATCCCTTTTGCTTACAGCACGTATTATCGAAGTCACTGACCTGTACAAAACATGAAGATTGAAATCCAATTTAATGTTTTCCCATTTACACTAGACATAACTTGTGCAGCAAACTTTTTAACAATGTTTTTAATTCACAACACGCTTAGTCCAAAACTCCTGAAGTTAGTATTTTTGCACTTGAGATTGTTAATGTTTGCTAAAACCCAAAACATTCTTCAGCTGACTAAAAGCTTTACATCCTTAGAACGTAAAAGCTAAATATAAATCTGGTGGGCGTATGTGGATCTTTTCTCTCTGAGGAGGCTCTGTTACGAATTTTCACTGTTTTACGCCACCACCAAGCCTCTGCTAAGCCATGACACCTGTTCAGAATTTTCAGCTTCTTAACCCCTTATTATGCTTCCAACCATCCACAGAAGAAGTGCAGGAAAAGAGTTACATCATCCTGGATTTGCTGTATTAATTCTCCATGGCTCCTCAGTGTCCTTTAGTATTTTATATTAATACCCACCTTAAGGACAACTAACTAAATGGATGAACTTCCCTCCCTCATAACATATGCCAGTAGATAATCTGGTTACCAAGCAGACCCTGGAAAGAAAACCTAAAAATTCCATAGGAGGAACACCAAAGATAATACTCTTAATAAATATTATTGCTGATAAGAATAAATGGTTTATACCAAAATGAAACAGCATTACAGCTTTTATGTAACATTACGCTAAATGCATTCTTATAATTCACAACAATAAGGATTCACTATTCTTAGGTATGATATATTTAGCAAATATTGGGAGTGTACAATGCTACTGACCAAAAGTTCTTTTAGCATTACTATGTAGATGCTTTTTTTAACATTTCTACAAAAAATAAATGATGAGGGTATCTCCTAGTAAAAAGTCAAAATATCCCATTAAGACAAAATACATTAGTAAGAAAATCTGTTTCAAAATACTCTTTTTCATTAAAAACTAAATATATGACTCAAATTAACCACAATATGAATTTTGACCTGATTTATTCATACAAATCAATCCAAGTTCATTTTAGGCCCAAAATATATATCATAAAGATACTAGTAAATTTTTCCAGGTACTAGAGAATCTTGTATAAATGTATCTGTTCGAGTGCTTCTCTGTCAATATCCTTTTCCATATACACATCATAGTTCAGCTGCACCTCTTCAACCCATTGACTGAGCTGTACATCTGCCTGAAACAATGAAAGCAGATCCTTAAGTCAACACCATGTTACGAAACAGCAGGAGTTTCAAGGTTAAGGAGTTTCAACATTAAGAAGGCAAGACATAATATGAGAGATTAGTCATTCCAGATTGTATGACAATGATAAATTAATTTCTGGAAAAGCCATTTTAACTCAAATAGGAGATAATAAAGATAACTTTAAAAATTATCTCAGTCAATAGTCTAGATATTTTGTTAGCATATTACAACCACCTTTCTTTATGCATTTGTGTATGCCTCAAGCATCCTAATTCAAAGGGTGATGTTCTGACAGATGTGCTGAGGGAGCAGCTAACAGTATAATGGAAGAATCACAGGTATTTTCTTGTTTTACACCTAGGGAGTATTGTATTAAGGTTACCAAGGGCTTCTCAGCTGCTCTGTGACTACAGCCTGCTCCAAGGAAAGTTCAAATGACACCACTGGTGGTCTTGGGGCTGAGGATCTACTTCATCCATCAGCATACAGGCAACAAGCGATTCAATTTCTCTAAAACTAACTACTGTTGTGAGAAAATAACTTTATACATAACCTTGTCATGTCTGATCAGTGTTTTGTTTCCTAACTAAAGCTAGGCCACATAATTTGACCGGGTATCACACATATGATCTGCTGATGACCGATAGCAGAAGGGACAGAGTGGCCCATCAGGAGCAGCACGGAGCATTCAACATCTTTGAAAGATCCACTGTCTTCATAGAGACATGCAAGATGTTTGCTTTCAACTGCAATTTAAAGCCATGCAACTGATTCAAGATGCCTAATGGTAGTCACTTGGCTAGATGGGAGACCACATCTCTCACTACTCTGTACTTCCAAAAGCTCATATTGCCATATTAATACACATGTTAATACAATGATTCATGCAGCCTATGGATACAGGCTGGGATTTTCCTTTTCACACGAGGACAATCGAAGTACAGGAAGATGTGCTGGTGGTCAACCTCAAAACAGAATCCCGAGTCTTGCACCTTTTCATCTCCGCACAAAATTAAATACCTTCCTTACAGCAATACTGGCAAGCAGCTAACTTCAACTACAGAAATGTCTCTTTCACAGAGTATAACTAAGTGTGTCAGCTAAAAAAGGCTGAGGGAACTTACCTGGAGCTTTGAAAGTGATTCCTCAAGACTTGGAACTGTCACTAATAAGGACCCTCTTTTCCTTACATTACAAGCAATAAATTCCCAAGCTCTGAAACATATTTAAAGATAGGTGACCAGTTTTTTTTGAGAAAAAACCACATATTTGATATACAATGAATCTAATACTTGCACTTTATTGGCCAGAGGTATACTAAGCTTAAAGACTTGCAATACATGCTTATCAGTCATTATTAACATCTAAGCAAATGTATTTGCAGGAATAAAACCAAGCCTTGTATTAAAAACACAGGGAATACATGGTCTTACAATCTTAGATTTTGTAACTTTATCATTCTCATACATACATGTATATTATTTGGTATTTTCAAGAATTTCACTTTGAACAAGGATTAAACATTCACATTTAGCCTCTTTGGTTTGAAGAAAACCAGTCCTGAAGTGCAGTCCTTTATTAAGGTTCACAACAAGCTGCTCTTTACATACATACTTTGTGTACAGTCGTGACAAAGTACTTAAGACATTAGTAATCAGAGTATTTAAACATAGCCCCCAGCACTTTTTTTTTTTTATTTTGCAAGATCATTTCTCACAGAACAACAATTCAGACTAAAAGGACTTTAATTTCCAGTGTTCTTCAAATGTCATTTGTCTTCATGCTACTAATGCAACACTAAACCACTATTCTCAAGTTATGTCACAGTCAAGTGAATTCTCAGTCCTGGAAATATATTTCCTAGCATTTTGAAACACCTACTATCATTCTGTGCCTGTCTGGTTGGTATTACCACCTGGTATCCAGGGCAGAAGGGCAAGCCTTAGCTGAAGCTGGTACAGAATGACAGACTTGGCTGGGACCAAGTGGAGACACAGATAATCCTTTTTTCTGACTGCCCATTCTAAATTTAGGATGATAAGTTATTTACACTTTAAATGGATGCTTCTGGATTAGCAAAAGCTCATCTGTGAGTGCCTTGTACCTGAAAAAGAACCTTAGCCACGTGTTTGTTTGCTACCACATCCTTATGAATATCTGTTAGAAATACCATTCATAACCATGCTTTGTAGTCTGTATATATTAAAGCTCTGACATCAATGAGTCAGTGACTCTTACTTCTGAAGATTAAGCTCTATGCTGATACAGTAATTTCAGATTCTTTAGCAGCAAGATACTATTTTAACATATCAGTGCAAGGATTCAAGCCAAGGTTTGGGTAAACAAAGCAACAGTGTTTAGTGGGTTTAACAACAAACAACTGCCAGAACACCTTAGCAGTTAAGTATAACAATTAGAAGTAGGCAGTATGAAACAATTTCCTTATATAAATTATGTATGTGCCTTCAAAAAGCACAACCTTAAGGTTTTCCATTATTCACAAGGTTACACATATATTGCCAAAGAAATAGGGAACTTGTTTGGACACAGAGCTTACCTGGCCTGTTCCTGTTTGTCAAGAAAATATTCAAAGACATTATTCATTACAACAACATCAGCCTTCTGCAGAAGTGAGGGCTGAGTACAGATGTCTGCATGAACCACCTGAAGGAGAAAAATTTCCCAAGGCATAAATTAAGAGACAAATACAGCCTTTGAGAAGTCATGAAGCCTGTCAGCCTAATACAGCAGCTGCTACCACCCTTTTGAACCAGTCACAAAAACAGTCATTCCACTGGCTTCACAGTAGATAAAACTGACATACACAACCATAATAACCTTTCAAAAATTAAAAAAAAAACAGAATTAACTCTTCTAATTAAAATACTCGATCCATTATGCTCAGTAAAATAAAGTACATCTGAATTTTGATTTAGAACTGTGTGTCATAAAAGAGGAGATAATGTATGTGATGGCTGTTGCGTTTCCCTATATTTTATCACAAATGTCTAGTGATTTCAGGAAAGAAGTCAAGCTAGCTGAAGCTATTTTGAGGATAATAAAAGGCATCTCACAGGGTCAGTGGGTTACTGAAGGATTATAGCTAGAAAAGACACTACAAACCCAGATTTGACAGATGAATTCTCACAATGCATATTGGGACTGGGCATGTTGGAAAGGCAGGATGCTCAGTAACACTGGAGGATCCTACTAAACAACTGCCACTCCAGTCAGCACAAGAGGAGATGTTTTGATTTCATCTACCTTCACCTATAAAAAGGATATTAGCACTTTGTGTCATTTTTCAAAACAAGTGAGACAGGAGAATATGGATGCTCATTAACACTCTGATGTGTTTGATTTCTTCTTAAAGACAGAGAAATCTTATCATTCTGACTCAGTGATCCATGTGGGTCCTTTTCAACTCAGGATATTCTATTATTATGCATCCCAAATCTGATGAGAAATGTAAATTGGAATATCTTTTGAAGGGATAAGTAGTAGTCAGTATGGATTCACTAAGGGTAAATCATGTTTGACCAACCTGATTGACTTCTGTGATGAACCAACTACCTGCATAGATGAGGGGAGTTCAGGGGATTTTGCCTACTTTGACTTCAGCCAGGCTCTCAGCTCTGTTTCTCACAACATCCTCACAGGCAAACTCAGGGTGTGAGGGCTGGATGAGGGCTGGATGAGTGAGGACTGAGAATTGACTGAATGGTAGATCCCAGAGGGTCACAAACAGTGGCACAGGGTCTAGTTGGAGGCCTGTCACTACTGGTGTCCCCAAGGCTCAGTACTGGGTCCAGTATAGTTTAATTTATCCACAAATGATGTGGATGAAGGGGAGATGCCTCCTCAGCAAGTTCACTGAGACAGGAAGCTGGAAGGAGTGGCTGATACTATGAAGAGATGGGCAGAGAGGAACCTTCTAAAATTCAGCAAAGGCAAATGCAGGGTCCTACGCCTGGGAAAGAATAATCCCATGCATAGGACAGGATACTAATGGCAGTCCTAATAATTTAAACCACTATTCAGAAAGATGCTTAAACTACTGGAAGCTTTGAACATAAGTTGATGTTATCTTGACTTGAATGATACTTAAGACTTGACCTAAAATTACTCTGCATTTACAGGGTAGGTGACCATACTGACCAAAGTGACCTAAGCACCTCATTCTCCTCAAACATTCCTCTTGGGGGACTTGGGACACATAAGCATGTCTGGCTGCACAATGAGCCAGACCCAGATACTGCTCTAGTCAAAATCCCAATATTGCTGGGTTTGGTTTCAGCTGAACTGATCTGCTTGGCTGTGTCCCAGCAGAATAGAGGAGGCAGCAACTGATTTTAAAACTGCCCTGTCATCCAATGGAATACACACCAAGCCTTTCACGTCTACAGACAATTTCTGAATTGAGGTCTCAAGTTTCCTAAGATCTGTTGAACTGTTTACTTTCCTGCCAGTAGCTAAATGTTTCCTCAAATGGCAAAAGATGCTGAGCAACCTTCTATGTACTTTAACAAACCAAGTGTTGACCAAAGAAACACAAGGTTCACTCAGAGATTTAGCCACTAAAGATACCATTTCACTTTGCTATCCTTTAAGAACATAGTCTGATAAAAATTCAGAATTATCTTGAAAAAAACAGTCTCTATTTAAGAAGAGTCGCTAAAACGTTTTTCAAACTTGTGTCATGAATTAGGACCAGCATCTGGATTCGCATAATTTTTCAGTGTGATATGTACCTCTAGAGAGAATTCATCTGGGGGTGAAATAAAAATAAAAGATTGAAATGTTCAAAGCAGTGTGATAACAGAAGTCACATGACTAAATTAGCATTTAATGAGACTCAAATAGCTAAGTCCTCCGGCACTCCTTTGAAAACCTATTATCTTATCTTTATGCTCCAAAATGAATACTTCAGCAGAATTACAAGGTGTGAAGAAAATACATAAAAGCTTATAATAAAAAATATACAGTGCTGAAAAGCATGCTTATAGATCTCCAGCTCCAATGAATTAACTTGAGAGAGTTCCTAACTGCACTTTCACTTTTATCACAATAAAGTGTTATAAACACAAAACATATGCAAAACCCAAAGATTATGGATCTGCAACTGAATTGAGCAACCCAATGATACTGCTTACATTGTGTTAAATATGTTTATTATTTCTTTCTAGGTTAAAATTGGGTTACCTTAATACCCAAGAAATTACCATACTTAGCGTGACTCTATTCAGAAGCACGTGCATACAAGACAGGGTTAAAGCCAGTATTATACTCAACATATTCTACATACCTACATATTCTTGCTGGTAACAAAATAATGGACCTGGTCCAGAAAGGAATTTTTTTTTTCCTCTTTAAAATATTAGTAGCTATTCCTATAATGAAACTAGGGAAATGATTCCCATACTGATAGCACTTTGTTTGAAATCTGTTTTGTTTGTGGAAGGTACACATACACTGACATTCTATGAAAGGAAATATGGATAATTCTAAGTCTTTTAGGTATCCTTAGATGAAAATTTGCAAATCCTATTAACATTTTTCTGCTAACAAAAGTGAATCCCGGACATTTACTTTTGTGTTTGTGACAGAAATTCTTTATACACTCAGTTTCATAGGAGTGGCAATGATGTAATTGATTTCACTGGGTGAACCAGCTAAGATTTATCTGTTTTGTGTGAGCCAGTGGGTAAGTCTAGTTAGGAAAAAGGCTAAGTTAATAAGATTAATATTTTGATAATTTCCCTCTTTCTCTGTGCTATAAGGTCTTTTTTTCCTAATGCAAAGCCTTAGGATCAAAACAAGCAAAGGTAGAAACTTCTCAGAATGCTGATTTACCAGCCACTCACTTAAACCAGATACCTTGTAAACAGTGGTTAAAAATACATACACTAAAACATGTATTTAGTTACCTTTATTCTGTCAATGAACTCATACTTTGTAATCATCATTTCTTGCAACTGGCAAAAGTCTGCATTCATTTCTACTCCATACAGCTGGGAAGCTGAGCTATAAAGATAACCCTACATTAGGAAAAGGAAATTTAGTAACTGTGATGCCTTTAAAACAAGTTCAAAACTTTCATTTAAAAAGAAGAGAATTTAACATGACTTAAGATTAAAGAAACATTTTAAAATAGCGAGTTGAGAAATGTCTTTCAGTGGATGTGAAATATTTTTCAGAGCTAAGCTCCTGATTTGGCAATTCCCTCTTAAGCCTCAAAAATTTTAGTAAGAGATCCAAAATGACACATCAAAATAACAAGAAGAAAAGGAAAGCTCCAAGTTCACTTCAACTGCAAAACAGATGGAAAATAGTCTAAGAAAGAAAAAAGGTGTACAAAACAAGTTACAAAAACAGTGTAAAGGAAAAAGACTCTACATGTCATTTTTGTTTCTTGGGAGAATTGAAGAAGAAAATATCAAGAGAAAAGAACAAAAACATGAGACATAACAGAGTCAAAATGAGTGAAAATGGAGGACAATATAACAATAATATAGTGGGATATTTTGATATCAAGTCTTTGTCAGCTCCTCTAAGTTACTGTATTACTGACATTTTCAGATGTTTCATACAGGTACATATGCAAAAAAAAGCTAAATTATGACGTAATATTAAGCCCAAAAAATAGTTCAATTTTGGACTAAGACTTTGGGAAGCTGTTGGAAATGTTAAAGAAAAAAAGTACAAATACTTGTGCGTACAGTGCCCTAACAAAGTTACTGCTTTAAGTGCCACTATCTCCACTGAGCACAATAACTACACTTTGCCAACAATGGCAAAGACAAACAATGCTGAATATACAGAATATCTGAGATGCACAAGTATTACAACTTCATCATTACGGTTTTCTGAAGCCATTCAACTCAGACAGTAGAAAAGCAACCTGTGAAGTCACCCCTTCTCCAAGGCAAGACCATGTTACAAAGCAAAACTCTTTTTTGAAAGAGTGCTTTGAGAGTATATTCTACTATAATAATACAAGCATTTAAATACTTCAAAACAAATTCAGCCTAGCCAAACTGTTACCATTTAAGGACCCAATGCTGCAAATATTTACAAATGGGAGTAACTTTCCTCATTTGAGTGATCCCAAAATTAGACTATTCAAATGAGTAAAATCACATACTCAAGTGTTTGCAAGATTGAGTCCTAAACACACATTGACTTTTTTTAAGAAAGTAGTAGTGTGTGTTTTGCATTGCTGTTGGCCATATGTTGTACCAGCCATGCCAAAAGCAATCAAAATTGCACTCAAGTTTCTCGATGAAGTATTTTATGTGCATTTTAAAATGCAGAGCAGGACAATATGTTTTTGGAAACAAATTCATATCAAAGTCTTCCTTTGTATATTTTAACAGTTTATCAGCTTCATAAAGGAATTTAACATAACTAATCTATATATAGGCATGGTCAAGACATAAGAGGACAAACTTACTTATGAAAGAGACATCAGGAACAAGCAAAAGAGCAGCATGTGTGACAGCAATATGCTATTCTGTTGGACAACAGACTTTTCCTCTCCATAAGGAAGATCATTTGTATTCCCTCTTGTGAGGAACAGAGGAAGAACTGCAAGTGCTAGTAAATAGCACCTTACACTATTCAGAGAGTCGGATCAGAGGTGCCTCTCAGAATGACCCATCTAATATTGAGTAATGAGAGTAGGCAGTCAGAAAAGAGGGAAGATGTTTGTCAAAGTAATAAAATATGAATTCCTGTGCTGGAAGTTACCGCAAATAGCACTGCACCAAGCCTGGAGCCAACGTCAACCACTACCTTTCCTGTCAGGTCAGGCAGTACATGTTGATAAAGAAACTTCAGTTCCATGAGGGAAAAGGAATGCGAAATAAACTCTGGGAAATAAGAACAGAACAAAGGTTTTGGGTGGGCAGTACTAAACTACTGTGTAATTAACTATTGAAATAATAACCTGAAAAATTATCTTCACTGAAAACTTGTGTGGTTTCTTGCCTGCACTAGTGCATTAGGGCAGGGTTTTCAGATCAGAGGAAATCAGCCAAGCAGTCTGTCCCAAGTCTGAGGAGTCACTGCCTTACATGGAGAATTTTGAAATCCTTCATGAAACTGAATTACCTTTTTCTGCACAGTAACATATGTTAAAAAAATGCAAAACAAAGTAACTTGGAACTGTTTAACTGAAAAAGGAAACATAGTAAATACAATTTGTGCAAAACTTTTTATGGGCAGACATATTAATAGCTTTAATTTCAACTCCAAAGTTTCTGTGAATGGAACGTTCTCCATATAAACCATTCCTTCAATGGCTGTGCTCTACTGGCAACAGCACTGATCTATACCACACCACACACAAGCTTTAAGACAGATTGTGCTTTCTACTGCTTTTCAGCATGTGAGAGGAGACCCAGGCTACTGCATGGACTCTACAGTATTGTCTTCCTCTTGCATCTTCCTCTCCAGTGATACACAGCCTGCCTTTTACATGCCCAGTTTTTGTGGGCAACAGTTGTCACTCATACACTGCAAATTAATTCAACTTACATGTGCAGGAGGTTCCTTCCATTGGTTATGGGAAATAATTCTGGCCTGTATATTGCAGCAGTCTGGACAAAGTCTCCCATCAGCTGGTTGTTGTCATGTCCAGCTGAGTCACTGCACAAACCAGTTTAGTTAAACTAAATTTGTTTCTCTTGTTCCCGAAAAAACACTTACCTAAAGATGCAGTTTTGTATGAGCCACACTCTGTGCAGTAGCTCCTACTCATTTTCCCCTCCTCACACAATGAATCAACAACATCATCATCATAAAGGAATGCATCAACATGAATCATGGGCAGTGGATGCTGGTGTATCTGAGAAGACGAACAAAACCTTAGAAAGGCATAACCAAGTCTCTTAACTTCACTTACACTGTCACACATTAACTGTTCCACCATCCTACCTTTCTCAAAATCCCTGAGATCCAAGTTTTTCCCTATGCAACAATTACAAAAAAAATTTAAACAACAGGAATCCTGCATGTAAACTGGGTCATCAAATTCCATTGAGATAACCAGTAAGTGGTAGTTGACAAACAAGGGCAAGCTGGCTTTGATACCCAAGTAGGGGGGCCCGATGTGAATTTTGTCTCTTTAGCGCTTGCTTGGCTACAGAGAACATACAGGGTAAAGAAAGCTTTTTCTCTTCTTTTAATGAGCAGAATGTAACTTAAATTTAGCAGAAAGGTCAATTCTGCTTCTCAGCCTCAAATGACTATTTTCATCATTGTGCCTTATGTCTCTATCTAGAAGCACCCCTGATTAACATGAGTGTCACTTTCAATCAAAAGTATACCAGTTGGGGTGCTTGCCTTCTCATCATTTCAAGGAGCATAATCTTCATCCTCCTACTCATCTTTCCTCCTTCTCCAGGCTTGCTGCATGTGGCCAATCCACTTTTCCCACTGAAGAGCCACATACCACTTTTCTGGGAACTGCATTAACTTTCCTTGTATACTGACAGGTCAAGTAGGAAAGGTGCACTCTCCTCCCACAGGACACACAGCCCACCTGTTTCTGAGCCATGAGAATCTGAAAAGACCTGGATATAATCTCTGGGCAGCCCACGTTATGGCAACAGCAAAACACGGGTGCTGTGCTCCTGTTGTCTTTAAGGGGGCTGTTAAGAGTCTATTATGGAGCTAGCATTGAAGAATCACCGTGACAGCTGCCATACCACACAGAATGAAAGCTATCCCAAATAACATATGATCAAAGTATTTAAAACTACAAAGCAACCTTCTTGTAGTCATGAAAACATAGAGCAACAGACCTGAGAACCAAACTGAGATTTCCTATACTTCAATTCATGTTCATTCTCTATTATGAACTACTGGTAAAAATGCTATCAGAATAAATGATGTGGTTCAGCAGAAGCAGACCATAACAATTAGCTTACTTTCTGAACAGCCTGATGTTCCGAAGTAAACATTGCCTCGATGGGTAAACGATTCCGCAAATCTTCAGCGATATTTCTGAGCACAACATCATTGTTACTCACCACAAGCTCATCAAAGTCATCTATAAATCAAGACAAACAAAAACCCAAGAACAATCATATGCAGATCATGTGGACTAACTGATGACCAGTACAATACAGTTGCAAGACATAAACAACACCAGATGGATAAGGATTTTTATTCGTATGCATTTTTCAGCCTTTGTTAGCTTTTCCAGCCAATGACAGATTTGGATCATAGTAACTTTGCCACGTAAAATAAATGCACTGCTTTTCAGAAACCTCAAATTATTTTCATATTTATAAATTTATAACTCACATATGATGATCTGGGCTGCCACCAAAGTGATATTGTTTCAGTTTAAGATATAAAAAACATCAAAGATGTTTTTGAACTATTGGAGAAATTACAAAACTCAATAGTTGCCTGAATGCAGGCTTTTTTTTTTTAATACAAGTTTCTTTTTATATGTATGATCTTTCTCATAAACTTAAAAAAAATTGGGGATAATGCACAGTTCAACAGTTCAACTCACAATACCTTTTACATTACCTAAACTATCAAAATATTTCAAATGAGAAGGAAAATAGGAATGGATGTAAACCAATACATTTTTGCAAAGCCACAGTGTAAATATTTGTTATTTTTCCAGGATATTCCTGCATTACTTTAGCACATTTTTTAAAAAGACATCTAGAAAAAAGATTCAGAAGGAAACCATGTAAAGACACTAATCCTTTCTTCTTCCAAGGCTCAATCAACAGTGTCATCACTTCTTCAAAATGCTCTTTTAAAAATTATTGCTAATGCTCAAGACTCTACAACCACCCTTAGCCATCTATTCCAGCACTTGACTACCCTTAATTTTAGAACGGAAACGCCTTCTTAATTACTGATTTAGATGTCCTCTGCCACTACTTAGTATCTTCTTCCCCACTCACAAAGGAAATAGAAAACTTTGTTCCTTTCCATTATATAGTAACTGTTTACTTCCTTGAAGAAGTATCACATGTCACATCATTCTTCTTTAAAAAAAAAAATCCAAGATTTGCCTATCCAGACCTTCCCTTTGGATCTCCTGGACTCTCTCATCCTTTCTGACCTGCAGTATTGAGAACCAGACACTCCAGCTAAAGGTTTACTTGCTCTTACCAGAGTTTTCAAATCTTGCAGCCAACATCCTGCTTATATCCCCCAATTTATGTTAAGAGTATGATGTTCCTAACTGGCATTCAACACAACATCTCTGTATACCTATACTGTGCTTTTTTCTTGTTATGTTTTCCTCAAAAGAAGGACTAGATGAAATTCCTTTTTGTCTGGACATCTCACTGCTTTGAGGATGCTGAACTGGTTCTAAACAAATGCACATCTCGGGTCAAAACTACAAACCTGTACAAGACAACCACCACCATATTTATAAATATGAAAATAATTTGAGGTTTCTGAAAAGCAGTGCATTTATTTTACGTGCAACAAAAAGCAACTACTAATCTAATCCTGAAAAAATACACCAAACCCATCTATCGTGTCTCATCTAAAATCAGACATGGATGTCTCCTCTTCTCCACCCCTTCTGGTTTGCTTCTTTTTTATTTAGACTGCCAACATGCTGGGCAGTGACTGTGCTTTTTACATGTACGTGCATCACTCACAAAAAGAAAATCTGACAGCTTTTATAGGAGTTTTTTAAAAAAGCAACGTTTGTTATCATTGCTGTTCCAGGTGGGAATATTAGTATAGAAAAGCCTGATGGCAAAGAGGTTCAAAATAAATCTACAGAACACACTACAAGTTTCTCTATGCAAATATATTTAATCTTTCCTGTGGGTCACCAGAAATGCTAGAGTGGGAAATTTTAAGGCTAGTATAGGAATCAGAAACCTTCAAACCTTTAAACTATGAAATGGTTCTGAAATGGTTTTTACTTAAGCACTGTAGTGAGAACAATATGATTAAAGAAACCATCATTCATTGGTGCAAAAGGATCTCTTCTTTAGACTGCAAATGTAAATAGTTCTGTCAACACATCTGAAAATGGACCCAAACAGATAATCTTGAATCTCCTGTAGTAAGCAGCAGAAACTTTAAGTTATCTGTATTCCCCTAAGATATATTTGGTTTATCATTTATTAAATGTACAGTAGTAATGCTCCAATGGTGGCTCCCTGGTGGGCCATTACCATTGGTGGTTGTTATACTTCAGGAATGCAATTCACTGCTCCAAAGTGCTTACAGTTAGGTTCTCCAGAACTACAGCTCCTAAAGAGATGCACGCTTTGCAGTGAGGAACACAGAGGCAGCAGACACCAACACAACAGGTGCAATGCAGCAGCTCCAGCTTGTCAGCATGTTAATTTGAAACCTCTAATGAGCACCCATCCTGTTAAACTCACAGCCCAGCCAGCAATTTGCAGATTTGTTACGAACATCCCAGAAGCACAGTGATTTTTACAACCAGCTCAGGGAAGACGTCTATGGATGTGACACAGCACAGAAGTAAACCCAGATATCATGGGAAGGGAAGGTGGGCAAATCTAATTGTAGCTTAACCGAGACCATCAGCACCACAACATGCCCTCAAGAGTGACAAGGCACCAGTTTTCTGAAGCAGATAACATCTGAGAGAGCAACGGGGAAAATCGTGCTACAGACAGAACAAGAGAGTAGAAAGCTGATATTAGCAGCTGAACAGATCAGTGCCTGTGGGCAATAAGCCTCTACATCTGGCACTTGCTTTAAAACAATACTATTACTATGCAAGAGAGCTCATCCAGCTGTTATAGTGCCTGTTAAGAGTATTGAATTCATATATAGCATTTAATGAAATGCAGGAAGTGTTCCCAGACCACCAGGCCAGCCACATCACACCACAAATACAGAACTTCAGCTCTCTTCCTCTCAGACCTAGTGTGTCAAGAGGATCTGTTCCCTCATGGCCTGGGTGACCTTTCCTGGCCAACATTAGTGACGGATAGCTCTCCAGACTCTTCGGTGTTCCAGCTCCACAGAAGAGAAGCACACACCTTCAGCATGATGCAGGCAGCACATCCATCTTCCTCTAACCCAGAATATCCCTTCCCTGCCCTGAGCTCAGTCTGTGCAGTACCTGTCACAACACTGACCACCTTGCATAGGGCCCTCTGATCTCTCTTTGTGAAACAAAGTATGACAGACACGAATTCTCGTATGCTCTGTACAAAACAAGTCCTAAGGACAACACATATGCAGCTCAGGTCAGCTGTTGAAACACTGATCCTGAAAAATAAATGACAAATGGAAATGCTCCTTTCTAACTATCAGTTAATACTCTAAAGCACAATAAGCAGGAACAAAAAAAGAGAAGGAGGTCTGAACAGATTTCATCTGAGATGACAAAATGGCAGCTGGAGCAGAAGCTGTGTGTGCAGCACTCCACACTTGTGTGTAGAGTCTGTGACTGAACTCTGACACAGAGAGTCGACTCCTTCCTGTCAAAGCAAGAAATGGCAACAGCTACCACAATAACTCATTTACTTTTGCAGTATGTAAATATTTGTAGATTGTCATCAAGTAGGAAACACCAGTGCCAAATATGAAAATAAGCATCTCTGCTGGTACAGTTTTATCAACACCACTCTCATGTTTAACAAATTGTTCGCTCTTGAGAATCTCAGCATCGCCTTAAAAGGAATCTTCAAAGAAGAAACAAAAATAGAAAACTATTTTACGTATAATTTTAGTACCTGTTACATACATGAAATGTATACAACATGAAATGGAGAGTGTGCAAGCCAACCTGTGTTCATTGAACAGACAACTAGCCAGGAAAGAAACATACAGTTCATGAAACACTGCAAGATGAATCACAATCATTTGTTTATGGAGGAAGTCTGAGTGCGTAGTGTTTGTATTTCACTTCAAAAACCGGTTCCACTGGATTTACTCAACGCACGTTTATAAAATTTAATTAACACGTTGCAAAAAGCCTCATTATCACCCTGGTGCTAGTCAGCCTTTCTACAGAAGCTAAGAAAACATCATAAAGCCTCACACCAGATAGAGAGCACCGCTACACCAACATCTGAACACCATGGCACTGCAAAATACAAGAGTGAAGACAAAGCAGTGTGCGATTTCCAAGTGACAACAGAAGATTACATGTCACTGAAGGGGAGGAAAGAAGAGGATTTGGCAAAGGCAACTATAGCAGCAAGCACCTTATGGTCTTCTAGATATATACCCTGACTCACTGAAGAGAAAAGCAAATATTAACAGCTGTGTTACTTAATACGAGGTTAATTTAGCAATTCAGCATGTTTTAATAATTCTGGACAACCAAGTCAAGGAAGAAGCACTACAACCCTAAAACTTTAGTATTGCCCTTTTTGACTAAACAACTGAAGAAGCAATATGTGACATCAGTATACCAAGTACCTCAAGAACTCTAACTAATATTTATTTCTGTCCCAAAGCATACATAGTTATTGGTAGAAAGTGGCTTTTTCCAACATAAATATAACTAGAATTTATTTTATTAGTTGGTTTATTGGTTAATTTAAAGAAGCTTTGAAGTTACATTTTAAACAAGGTAAGTCTCATACCTGTTTTACAATCCCTAGTTTTCCCCACCATTATTATATTTCAATGACTAATAACTTAGAAGTATTTGGTATTCCTGAGATCTCTCTCACACCAGCGTCACTTGTCACAATAAAGGCAATTAATGCCAATTCCCAAAGTTGATGATTCATCCAATTATAGGTAACATCCTATTTTAGTTATCAAACAGAATAGTGGAAAATATTTTTGGTATGGTATCATTTTAACAAATAAATGCTAATGTCAAAATGCAATGCTATTTTTATCTCTTCTGAAATGATATTTTACTTGAATAAATCACTTCTACAAATTTGGATATGAAACCTTGTACTAAATACTTTTTCACACAAACACAAAAACACATACTATACTTGTCCCATTGCAGAAACACACATTTTCATCCTTTTTAAAGATACTCATTCCACTTTACTTCCATCTGCAGACTGAAAGGAAATATTTAAAGAATCAGGGTTTCTTTAATTCCGTTTCCTCTTCTTGTCTTGTGAAAATTATAATCTGATAACTTTAGCTATTGGAGAACATGCTAATTCCTTGATAATAAAGTACATGATAAAAAATGCTGGACACACTTGGTCTGCTCCTAAGAGTATGATGAGAAATTTCATTTTTGTATTCAGAACACTGTACTAAAGCAGCACATCCTCCATAATCAGTTAGGTTGATTTTATCAGATACTCTTCCCTCACTGCCTGTTAAAAGCCTGCATTTACAGCACTGACTGCCCTCAACTTTCAAGTCACAAGACTAAATTGAACACCAACCTCTTAAAAAGCTGGTTTGCTCCCAGTACAAGTGAATCCACAAAAAAAAATATTTGTACTTCATTATATGTGGTTTATCCTTAAATTAGAAGATTTGCAATGATTATTATTCAATTACTATTTTGAGTGATACTCTTGATATTGAATATCTGGAGTACTGTAGGAACAATCAGCAATTCAGACCAGTATATCACTTTGAAACCTTAGCTTCATATTTAAAAGTTTCTCAAGTCAGTATCACAACAGTAATTTTAGCCCTGATGGAAAAATATTTCAATCTTAGACCTCATGACAAGAACACAAAAAGCATAAAGGGTCTTATCACCTTATCTGTGCTTCACTGACATTGACTGAGAGACAGGCTGTGTAATCTGCATTTAAACGCTAAGTACAGCAAAAGCATTCAATTGTTGCCAGTAGTTAGAGTGGTTTGGTGCCTTCAATCTCAAATTCAAGATTCAGATTCCTGTATCTACTTCCCCTGATTCCTGTACTGCTGCTCATGTAAACAGATAGCTTGGTCAATTCACTGGTTATCTCCTCCAGCATTCATTCTTACCAAATGCAACTTTTTCTCCTACTGAAAATTTTAGAAATCTGGGCAGTGGAGGTTCACATGGGAATATGCCCCAGCTATACATCAAATGCTGGGACCCAGCTGAGGGGGATTGTCAGGGGGGTTTCCCCAAGTGGTTTGAATTAGCTCTTGGGCTTCACCCAGGTTTTCTGAGCCGGAACTTCTGGAACATGGTTATTGCAAAAGGATATTAAAGCATTAATCATCCTATTATAAAAAAGTTAAGACACCAAAGGTTCCTGTTCTTTTTTCCAAATCTTACTATTTAGTTTTCTTTAAGATCTAAGACAAACTCAAAAGAAAAGCTGGAATGCAAGTCACCGTGAAATGACGTATGTTTCACTGCAGTGTGTGGGAAGAGCTGGCTGATTGTGAAACAGCCAAGCAGTGTTGCTAAGCAGCTGCTTTAAAACAGTAACATCTTCTTCCATCACACACGAAGATTCGGAATTTCTAAATTCTCAGTACAAAAAAACCCCACATTCATAAGAAAAGAAAAAAAAACAAATAGAAAATAAAAAACGAATAGAATCTTTCATTCACTTATGTTCTCATAATTACTAAGGAAGACTAGTCAAAAATCATTGGAGTGAGAACACGTTCAATGCTCTTTCAGTTCAAAATATGTAATGCTTTGGTTTAGGTAAGATAACTCGCTTTACTATAAATCAATTTGTATCTTCCATGGAAGTTTGTCAGTAACATTTCATGCCTCCAGTGTGTGAGTCAGAAAACACAACTAAGTTACAGTAATAAATCTTTGCAACAGCACTAACCCTAAAGGTCAACCACCTAATGCAGGACTTTAAGGATGCATGTACACTTTAATTCAGAGAGAGCTGTAAAGAAGGAAGAAGCCTGACTCCAGCTAATGCTAGAATCATACCCAGTTCTCCTCAGCTGGAGGTAAAGTAAAAGCTCAACATCCTGACAGAAACAGGAATGGGATACAGGAGGAAATGGCAGGGAACTGACATCCCACAGAAAAACAGTTTGTCTGTGGGATACCATTTTTGTTTCCATTTATCCTATGCTAGTTTTCATTCAGAACATTATCCCTACTACTTTTTTTTTTTCTTTTGCTCATCAGAGGTTTGTTTCCTTCCTACATTTGTATTGCCAAAGACCAGGTTTTTATTTCTGTGTGGCACAGAGATCTGGTAACTTTTTACATCTCTCATAAAACAATCCTCTTTATGCATAGAGAGAAAACCACATTCCCTAGCTGTATTCAGGGTACAACAGCAGCAACCTCTACCAGCTCCTCCCTATCCTCTGTCCAAGCACTATTAACTATCACAGGAACCTAATCTACTCTTTAGGTTGTATCTTAATTATGAAGAGCAAATATGAGGCAAGAATGTGTGTATCCTTTCATTGAAAGACCTAGGCAAAAAGCTAGATCATTAAAATTCATTAAAAAATATTTGAGAGATCATAATCTAATAAAGGCTAGTAACCACAGCATATTATCTTTCAGAGAAACCATCTATAATAAGTTTTGGAAGCTGTAACATAAATATTAAAATGTATTCACTGACAAAGGATTTTGGAATCTACATAAGCTATGCTAAAATACTGGCTAAAATTTCCTATGGCAGAAGTAAAACATGATCACAGAATTGAAATAGAGAAAAAAAGTATTAGTTTCCTAACTGAAACAGCTCAGCATTTTCAAGTTTCACTAGTAAGCTCCCATGTGCTTTACTGTATTTGTAAAGGCGTCAGGAAGCTGAGAAAGCCATATATGCACACCACATGAACTAATACAGTGCACAGGAGCTGTGATGATTTATGTTAAGCAAAAAATCAATACAAATGGTTGCATGTGAAACTCAATGAGATTTTCTATATTAGAGCATATGGGATAGAAGAAAACCACTTCTAGTAAGATTATTGACAGTAACTCAAGTACTCTTTAGGAAGTGTCCAGACAAGACCTCAAAAATGGAAGGCTGAAGTACTACTTATAGCAGATTGCTCTAGCATTATGTCTACACATGCAGACACATGCATGTATAGGTACGTACATACACATACAGAAAACAAGAATGTTTAATTGCAATTAACACTAACTACTTCCATAAAAATTCAACCTTCAAGTTCTAGGGAGGCCCGTTCTCTGCTCTAGTCATGAAGGCTGACTCCCAGATGCTCTGCAACTTTTGGCAATGTCTCTCCTAAGAAAGAACCCGTTTGGGTGGGAGGGCTGCATGCCTGTCACCGACAGTAAAGGTTGTTCCCAGCTGGTTCTCTTCCCATAAATCCAGCAGAGGGCCTGCTCCACCTGAGAAGGATGTGTCCTGAATCTCCATCTGAGTCACTGTGGGAGCCACAAACCACATGCCAACAGTGAGTTTGCAGGTCCGTGGATGGACAACTTCTTGGTGTCAGAGCTGGCCTTTGTGCCACGGTCCCTGTGAGCTGGCTTAGGAAGTTGTTTTCAGCCTGAAGTGGACATGCTGGAGCAAAGATCTAAACAAAAAGCATAACCCAAGCAAAGCAGGGCATGACTTGGGGAAGTACGAATTTCTCCTAACAAAAGATCATCGGGGTAGGTTTACCATCCCAGGAGACAATCATTAATAAACAGGACACACACATACTGGATGCCTGAGACCGGGTCACAAGATTGGTGGGGTCTTTCAGATTCCTATCTGCAATGGAAAAATGCACATGCCCCCTGAGACTAAGCAGCGTTTAGACTTTATTCAGCATGGCACTACGTGACTACAGCTTTAATGCACTGCCTATGTTGAGGTTTTCCGTGTCATCCTTTGGGTTCAGTTGCAAATTTAGAGCTTCTGCACTGACCCATATTTCCTTTCTTCAAAATGCTTGACTCCAGCACGCTGATGAAATTACATCCAGGCATAAACAAGGGAGTAAACACAAAGCTATGTTCACTTAAGGTGACATCAAGTACAGGAAGCGCCGTTTGTAAATTAGCTCAAATCGCTATTTCCAAACTTCCGAAAGGCTGCTGCGAACACGTGTGAAGCTGGACAGAACAAGCCTAACAGGCAAAGCCGTCTGGGCGCGGCGGGAGCGGGCTGGCCCCGCACGGCCCGCGCCGCCGCGGGGTTTGAGGGTCAGCCCGTGCTGCGCCACCGCCGGCCCCCGGCACGGCCCCCGCGTCACGGCGGGCGAGCGCGGCCCGACCCGCCCAGCTCGGAGCCGGGCAGGGCGGGCGGCACCGGCCGCGCTCAGAGCCGCGGCCCGGCTGGGCGGCCGGGCCGGTGCCCGCCGGTACCGAGAGCCGCGTGCCCCCGGAACAGGGCGGCGAGCCGGCCCGGGCACGCTGCCCCTCGCCCAGGGTCCGCTCCCCCCTCCCCGGCCGCGGCTGCCGCGCGGCGCCCTGGGCCCGGTCCGAGCCAGGGGCGCTTACGGGAGTTGCGCATCCAGT
>QUSF01000004.1:19839763-19858023 GCA_003676055.1 Chloebia gouldiae | reverse complement strand
CCCCCCGCGGACGGCGCGGCCGGGGGAGGAGCTCCGCCCTCCCTGCGCCGTCTTAAGGCGGTGCGGAGCAATTCCCGCCCCTGCCGCGCCGGGGAGTTTGCACGCTGCCACCTTAACGGCGCAGTGGGCCCGCGCACGTCCCGGAAGCGGAAGGCAGCGCGGCCTGCGGGGCGGTGGCTGTGCTGACGTTTCCTTGGCCGGCGGCGGCCGCGGCTCCTCGCGCCTCCAGCGGAGTCTCGCCGGGCGGCCTCGCCCCGCCGGGCCGGGCACGGCCCCGCGCCGCGCTCCCGGTGAGTGCTCGCGCTGCCGCCGCAGCCGCTCCGCAAGCGGGAGCGCGACCCCTGACGGTTTTAGTGACGTGGAGGGTGCCGGCCCGGTCCCGGCGGGGAGGGAGGAGGCGCCGGTGCTGCCGACCCCGGCGATAGGCGGCGGTCCGTCCTGCGGCGAGCTGCACCGCGCGGGGCCCTCAGTCCGCGGGAGCCGTTCTGGGCCTCCCGGACCCGGCCGCTGCGCCTGCAGCTCCGGGACGGGACTCGCCCAGCCGCTGTCCGCGGCCGGTACACATACTGGGCTCTGCCCTCATCGTTCCTCACGTGAAAAGCAGGGCATTGGGCCATAAGCGAGACAGCCGTTCCCTGCTGTTGCCTTGGGGGCGCCTTCCCGACGTCAGCCGGGTAATTTTAGAAGGTGGAAACTCGTAAGTTGAGGTTGAGCGTAGCTGCAGTTGCTCAAGGCATTCCGAACTGTGAAGCAGCCACTTCTCTGTCACAGTGGTAGACTTGCAGTTGGTCGTATCCATGTATGTGTACATGTAGTACAAGTTCATTTTACAGTTTCTAGGTGTTTGCTTTGCTTGTTATCTTTTTAAACAGTTGCTATCTTTTAAAGCAGCTGTTTAAACTGCTGTTACCTACTAAGACTATATTTTTTTTTCAAAACACCCTACGTTAGAGGATTGCTAGTTTAGCTAGACGGATTTGTTTGGGGATTTATGCTGGGGGGTGAGCAGTCTGTCTCAGAATTGCGGGTTTGCTATGCCATGGTAAGGCATCCGCTATTCCTGGTGCCGCTGTGTCCCGGGAATGCCGGTTTGCGGCTGAAGCGCGGAGCTCCTGGCGCTGCCGCAGCCCCGCGGCCTGGAGCGGTGTGGGGGAGCCCGGGCTGCTGCTGCTGCTGCGGGGGACTCGGGCTGCGCAGAGCCCGCTGCAGGCAGCCCGGCCGCGTCCTGGGGCCCAGACGGGTTCAGCCCTGCCCAGTGTGTTCGGGGCTGCTGCATTCAAGGTAAACTCTCCAGAACTACGGCTGCCAGCACACACACTGCAGTGCAGTTACTGCTAATGCCCTTCTGGCTATCTGCCAACCCAAGCTGCCTACCTGCTAAAACATCTTGTGTGTCTGTCAACTTGGATGGACTGTGTTACAAGTTCTGTTAATTTCTGTACTTGACAGCCCTTAGAAATTTTGATGACTTATGATTTCTTAATATGCTAGTAAGAGCAGTATATATGAAAATGCTTAAACTCCTTAGCAAAGGATTTAAATTATTCCTATTGTAGGGCTGTCAGAAGAAGCTTTTGCAATTCTGCACAGGGACCATTCATTTATTAGGACATAACTAACCTTCTGTATTTGGAGATCTGTAGAACTCTGGAAACTAATTTTAAATGAGTATTCACATGACTTCTGTATATTGGTCATCCTATCAACTTTCTTAGCTGATGTATCTAAGTGTTATAGTTAAATTTTGTTATTGGTTGCTGTTTTAGCAGCTCAAAGTTCACTGAAGTGCAGCACTGTTTTTTAAAGGTTTGGGGCTTTGTTTTTTCTTATACACTGTGATTATCACAGAAAATGACCTGGAAAAT
Source organism: Chloebia gouldiae (assembly GCA_003676055.1). Taxonomy (NCBI): domain Eukaryota; kingdom Metazoa; phylum Chordata; class Aves; order Passeriformes; family Passeridae; genus Chloebia; species Chloebia gouldiae. The sequence continues at coordinate 19,856,158 of QUSF01000004.1, read as the reverse complement.
GTTTTGAACACCTGTTTTGCTGGGACTGTTTGGTAGAGCCTATTAATGATAATGCTTATTTAGAATTATTCTGCAGTAATATGACTTGTATGCCTTGTGAGGAAACCTTGGAGTTTTACCATTTTAGATAACATGTAGAAGTCCCCTTACAGCAATGTAAGAAAATGGACATAAATGTCTATTAGTGTACTAATTTGCAAATACTCTGCTGGCAGAGTTCCTTAGGAAACATAGACTAATTTTTAAGATTAATACTGAGATCGTATTATAATGGATATCATTACTTGTACATTCAGTGTACCTTAAATCTGAAATGTGTAAATATGTTTGTCATTTGCCATACCCAACTCCTGTACCTACATGGGATTTATTTATCCTACATCTTCTGAAGCTCCTGGAGACTTTGTTCTGCATTGTGACCTTAGTATCCGGGGAGGGTGGGTTAGACTGAAAGTTGTTTTTGGGGTTTTGTTGCTGGTTTAACCTACCAAGTTGATAACAATAGTAAGTCTCCATGAGACAAAGCAATCTGGAGGTTGTCTTACATGGGTGCCTTGTTATAGCTCTTTTGGAATATATATTTTATTATTTATAAACAAAAAAAATTAACATTTTAAAACATTTTAAACCATGCTTTTTGGCGTTTGTGCAGCTGATAAATCTCAATGTGTGTATAGAGTAAGCTGGTTTGTTAGGCACATTGATGCCCTCTCTCTTAAATAAAATCAAAATGTAGCTAGTGGTGCGTTTTTCATTTCAATAAATGACTGGCCTTTCTTCTTTGTTTTCTTCTCATTTGAGGCAGGGGGAAGTCACAAAAGTCTTTGAAACTCTCATCTGTTTTGATTACAGAGACTCCTATTATTGAGAATTTGGCTTTCAGTTCTGAAAGGAGGAGCTCAGATGAGAGATTCCAATTTGGGCTATCAGCAAGGAAGTTGTTTCAGCTGAGTACAGGAAAGCAACACTGAAAGTGGGAGATAAACAAGAAGTATTTGAAGTGCTCCTTTTCAGCAGTAGCTGTGGTGTTGCAAATTTTTGCTCTTCAGACAAGTTTTGGTTTGCCCTTAATCAGAATTTTAGGTTGCTGATTCTACCATGTGTTCTCCTGAATATCTTGCCACCTAATATAGGGGGTGGAGTGGTTTTGCATGTTAACTAGAATATGAACCCTTGAGAAATTAACTTTTATGGTTTCCTAAGTGTAAGTTAGGGTATGCTTTAGTCTTATATGTGAGATTTGTGTTTCTAGTGCGTAAAAATGGTCTGTTTTTCCAGTACAGCCATTAAAAGCTAGAATATGAATTTTGCTTATTAAAATGCAAGTATGTTTGTAGGGCTACTGATAAATAATGTTGAATTTTGCTACCAAGATATTTTGCTTCTGGTCATATAGACTTTGCAGAGTTTCTAGGCTGTTCTGATAGATTTTATTCTGTCATGTAGCATATTGCTGATAAGAGGATAAAAAGCAGTTGGCATTCTTTCTGGAAGTCTATCTGAACTGTTTTGTTTGTTGTTTTTTTTTTTTTTCCTATGGTGAATTCAATGCACGTTTATTCTACACAGTTAAATCATTCCTAATTGAAGTGTGATATCTCTTTTTAAGTAGGCCGTCGGGATTGCCTAAAATTAACTTCAGGCCAGTGTTTCCCAAAATAACTTTAAAAAGTAAAACTTGTGCACTTTCTGGAATGCAAAGGAGGATTTTTACCTAAAGGTTACTTGAATAATTAATTTGTGAATGCATAGCTTCAACTAGTTTAAAATTTTATTTCTTAATTTTTCTCCAGATCCTTCTGAGTCATACTTGAAGCCGCCAAAATGGTTCTGGCAGATCTTGGAAGAAAAATAACTTCAGCCTTGCGCTCACTGAGCAATGCCACAATTATCAATGAAGAGGTATGTAGTGTACTAATGTGATGACACTAGCACTGGAAAAATTCTGAGAAAAAGTTCTCAAAGGCTGATGAGAACTTTGCAGTGTGCTACCTAGACTTTTTTTTCATTCAAGTAAAATTTCTACTTAAAGTTTTAACCCCCTAACAGTATTGCCAGCATTTAAAACTAGATTTTTACATGGGTCATCACCTCAGACATAGTGGGTCCCATAGTCAAAGGGTCCTTGAGCCTGGTGGCTGCACTTAGGGAGATGAGTGTTCTGTGGAGGCAGCATGTGCCTAATTTGGGTGGAAGGTGGGTGCCTGCTCTGATTTATGTGTGCACACAGGCAGACTGTGCAGATGTGTACTAGGCTGCTAGAAGCTGAAATGTGGAAGAACAAATGTAAGCTTTGCTGTCTGAAATGTGAGGAATGTGTCGTATTTGCTGCCTTTATATTCAAACTAGTGTGTGGTTCTGGAATTTTGTTTGGCTTAATGTGGCCTGTATTTTCTCTAAATAAGAGTTTGAAATTAGAAATGTGTTCTGTCATAGTTTTTTCATCTTGCATTGAACTCCTAACTGATGTGTTGGTTTCCAAGTGTCTGAGTGCATAGTTTGCTAGTAAATTCTTTGCAGGTTGAAAGATGGGTGGCTTAAAGTAACTAAAAAATGGGCTCATTGAGAGCTGTAGGGTTAGAACTTATGCAAAGAGAAAATGTTCTAATGTATCTTCTGCTGGGAGACAAAAAAATCCTTAGTTGAATCTAATACAGCCCAATTAATGTTTTTCAGCAATGGAAACTTTTATTTTGCAAGAGCTGGAGATGTGAAAATGCCGCCATTTATGCAGGTGTTACTTTCAGAAAAATCTTTCTGTTCAAGACTTTGAAAACTCAGAATAAACTGAGTTTTCTAGCTGAGGCACCTGCTTGCATAAAAGGCATACAGTCAGAGCAGCAGTCCAGTTTCTGGAAATGCAGGTAGCAGGGTGTCCATCTCTAGCCAGGGAATACTGTTACAGAAATGGTGTTGTGATCTGAGATTTTTTTGGTGTATTCTCTAAGGAGTGCCCGGGGGGACATTCAGGAAGTCTCTTGCTGCTGTGTGAACTGTTTGCCATAATGCAGTAGGAAATGTTTTGTGTTGGTGTTCTATAGTGTGCAGTTGTTAGAATTGAGAGCCCTTCCCTTTCAGATTTAATTTGTTTTTACATAGGAAGAAATGCACAGACTTCCTTTGTGACAGTCGATTTAATGATAGGACTACATGCATTTAATTTGTGAAAGCCATGGTTATATCATAAATAGACTTTCACATTCTTATTTTGACCTAATAGTGGTCTAGTTAATATCTGTGTATTGTAAAACAATTTTTCTGATTTTTCTTTTATACTCCAAAGGTTTTAAATGCTATGTTAAAAGAAGTATGTACAGCATTACTGGAAGCTGATGTTAACATCAAACTTGTGAAGCAACTTAGAGAAAATGTCAAGTAAGTGAAATAATCAAAATGCATTTCACTTTTGATATTTGTAAAAGTCATAATTTGAGTTTACAAAAGAACAACTAATTTATAATGTAGTATGTTGGGAATTTTTTAGAAACACCCAGTTTACATTTAACAGGAAATCAGCTGTTTTAACTAAATAAAAACAAAAGAGTCTTTGGTCAAATTTAGCCATTTATTGCTGTTACAGGCTTATTTCAAAAATCTGTTGCTGTCATCAGTTGAGTCGTCTGATAAACAAGTTCTTCATTACTTCCTAGACGCATCGTCTTCATATCTTCTGTGCTGGCTATAAGTAAACCTCTGTATGTGACTAGCACTGTTACTTTGCCTATGTTTAGATTAATTTGAGTACATGAAAGTCTGAAAGATTTTGGAAGCCTTTGTCCTCTGCATAAGAATGTCTCTAGTGCATGTTACTTCTTAAGTACATCCTATCTGAAAACTCAGAACAAATCAGGGTGCTGTTGCAGTTGCAAAAACTTTTATTACTAGGTTCAAGTGATGCTTTAACTTAGTGTTTCATGCTTTTCTCAAACTCAGGTCTGCAATTGATCTTGAAGAAATGGCATCTGGCCTTAACAAAAGAAAAATGATCCAGCATGCAGTCTTTAAAGAGCTTGTTAAGGTAGGACTCAAAAATCTTCATTGCATCACTTTCCTTGTACAGTCTGGGCTTGGAAGTAGTGCAGGAGCAAGCCAAGCTTTTAGGTGGTTATGTGGTACCTGCAGTTATGCTTTCTGATGTGAAAGCATATCTGCAGTACTGCAAACAGCAGTATTCTCATTGAAACTATATCTTGGGCATTTCTCAAGCTAACTTCAGTTTAAGCTTTAAGTTCAATTATTCTTATTCGTCAATTGAAATGTAAAGATGAGTAAAGTACTGCTGGCTTCTAGACTGCTTCTGCTAGCTTCTAGACTGCCAGAACACAACTATGCTACCCTAATGTTCAGACTACTTAGAAGCCTTTGGAAAAGTGATAAGTAACAACCCAACAGCTCAGTGTAACATTTCCCATTAATCTGCCTGCCTGGTCAAATCAGGACTTGAATATCTGTGTTCTGCTCTCTTTCCAATTAACAGTGTAGTCATCTGTTCTTCTGTAGTCTGTGCCCAGAGGGGTGGTGGCTCAGGAATGTATCTACTCTGTACTCATTTTGCAAGTGAGGCAGCAACCTTAAAAAAATCTTCTGTGCTGTAGGATTCTCACTGGAAGAAGCCCATCCTGAGGAGTGGCAAGAGGGGTGGAGGTCACTTTTCTGTGTTGGTTGTTATCCTTGTGCCATATATACTGGCCATCCTGACTGTGATTTGTGTTAGAAAGATTAATACTGTTGTTGTTGCAGAATTATTTTGCAGAACATTATATAATATAGATACTTTGTAAGGGCTGCTGTTGTTCACTGTAAATCAGCAAAAATCTAAGCTAAATTAAGATGAGACTGCAAAAACTGCTTTTCTCCTTTGAATATGAAACCAGGCACCTAGCATGACTGTGATGCCAACTGTTCCATGCTATTGAAATTTGGTTCTGTTACCTGTGTTACTTTGTTCTTTAGCTTGTAGATCCTGGAGTCAAGGCATGGACACCTACCAAAGGAAAACAGAATATTATAATGTTTGTTGGTTTGCAAGGAAGTGGTAAAACAACAACTTGTTCAAAGGTAAGTGCAGTGGATCCCTTTGCATGGTTTTTGGTTTATGTTCACATCTGCAGCAAGGCCTTTCCTGTTTGTTAGTGTAAGGTCAAACAGAACACCATTCCTTGTGGGATTGTCCACTACCTGTGACAGAAGTTGTAATATCTGCTTTCCATTTTCCAGGAGCCTCCTGGACTGTTTGTGCTTCACTGTTTGTGTTGCTTCTCCAGCAGATGTCAGGGTAGTTTAAGTCCCCCACAAGAACCAGGGCCTATGACTTTGAGGCTGCTTCAAGCTGCCTGTAGAAAGCCACATCCACTTGCTCCTGATCAGGTGGCCTGTAACAAGCACCCACAACAGTATCACCCTCACTAATCTGCCCTTTTATCTCAAACCATAAGCTATTGGCTCGCTCATCATTCACCCCTGGACAGAGCTTGATACATTCCAAGTTGTTAGGAGAAAATATCCTGTGGAAAAAAGACACATCTTTGTTGTTTTTTGTCATGTCCTTTTGAGAGTCACACATAGTGAAATACTCAGTATAGTCTGCTCTGATTTCAGAAGACTTTCTTAGTGCTTATGTAGGTGGACTTTATTTTGAACATTTGTATTTCGTCACTGTTTTGTGAATATACGTAGCACCCGTAAAGCTGAGTGTTGTAGGAACATTGAGGATTCTGTTCACTGCTTTAAAATATATCCTTTCAATGGGAATATCTTTGTTCCTCTGAAAGTAAAAAACATAGAGCTGTACAAGTTGTAGGCATTATGGTACTTGATATTGAAGTATTGCTTTGGGTAATCTACATGCTAGTCCAGTCTGCAGTATTAGCACTAAGGAGAGTTCAGGAGTTAGTAAAATGGGAACTGAAGTTATTTGTAGTCATTCCTAGAGATTGCCATTTCAAGAATTGAAATTGGAAGCAGAATAAAGCAGGTGTTTTCATCTTGCTGTTAAAAAATATTTATAACATGCTTTTCTAAATAATGGCCATGCTAACTGTGAACAGTCTTATTCTGTGGCCTTAGTTATAGAAGGGCTGGCTTGAGTTTGTGTCCTCTGTGTGTGACTTCAGGCTGTTAGAAGTGTCATGGCAATGGGACTTTAGTGTAACTGCTTGTTTTGGGTTTCATTTCAGTTAGCCTACTTCTATCAGAGGAAGGGCTGGAAGACTTGTCTAATATGTGCAGACACATACAGAGCAGGTAACGCAGACTTCAGTGATGTAGTTCTCTACCTATAATATTTGTAGATTTCCTTAAGTAGTCCCTTGACTATACCTGTCTTACAGGTGCTTTTGACCAGTTAAAGCAGAATGCCACAAAAGCAAGAATTCCCTTTTATGGGAGGTAAGCATTTTTCAGAACACTTTGGAGAACAATTAAATTCCAATTACATATTACTCTGTTCTGAGCATTTTGCACTAAACGCCATCTAGCATGGACTAATTGCTTTCATTTCAGTAATATATTCTGAGTAATACTTGCTCTGATCAGATGAAAATTCTGTCTAGTTCAGTATATTGCCAGGAGTAGCAGGAAGGATAGTGTACAAAGAGATCAGGCATCCAGGGCTATTTCCCTATAGTGCTTACTCAATGTATAGCAATTGACAGACTTTTACCAGACATGGCCAGATTTTTGGGAAGTATCTCACAGATCAAAGGATATAAGTTTTGGATGCTTAATTTTTATTATCAAATAGAGACAGAGGGGGACCTCAAATGTCTTTTATAAAGCAGTAAATAACTTTCCCCTAAGATTCACTGGAGGTGAACTGTCTAGATGCTCAGCTAAATCTTATTTGAGAGAGGGTCTTGTAGAACTTACTGCAGCTCCCAGCAGATGAGACAGACTTCAGGCTTTGTGCTTCAGTTCACTGAGCAGTAAGGGTAAATGGCTTAGGAAGACAGATTTTTAACCAATTTTTGCTTTACCTAAGAGGAAATTTCCCTCTTGAAATCCAGATAGATTTATAGGTAACAAGTTTATACTCAAATGATGAAATTCTGAATCTATTTCTCTTTTTGATCAGTTATACAGAAATGGATCCTGTAATAATTGCCTCAGAAGGCGTTGAAAAATTTAAGAATGAAAACTTTGAAATCATCATTGTTGATACAAGTGGACGTCACAAACAAGAAGACTCTTTGTTTGAAGAAATGTTACAAGTTGCTAATGCCATAGTGAGTAGTTTTGAGAAATACAGTAACTTGGCATTTGATGATAGTTGATTAATCTTTATCCTAATGTTCTGTGTGCATTTTGCTTTATCTCCTAGATTATATTAGAAATCACAAACAGGTGTGAATAAGCAAAGGGTGAATTACCAGCATTTGTTAGTTTTGTGACAGTTTTAATTCTTCTATTCTTCTGTTCAAGGATGCTTGCATATAACCAGACTGCCATTCCTGCTTTAACTTTTCCTTTTCAGGATCTTTGCATTGAAAAACTAGATTAAAGAATCAGTCTGATCTGGTTTCCTTTAACTGTGAATACTAAACTTTCTGTGATTGTAACAAATAATTGCACTGAAACAGAGAAGATGATTGGATAACTTTCAACAGTTTTGATATGTAAATGAAGCTGTTGTTTCTATGGGTTTAAAAAGTCTGGCTATTTGTTTGATTTTGTGGTCTTGCATGACAATATGACACTTCCCACATAATTCTTGCAAATGGCTAACTTATTTTTAGAGGAATGGATGCTTAAATATCTGAATGTAAAACCAAATGGAAGATGTTTTCTATTAATTGCTTATAGATTCTAATTATCTAACTGGCTCAAGATACTAGCTAAAATGACTTGAATCATAACTAATGAGTACAAACCTATTAAACTGTAATGTTTTGTAGATAAATCATGTAGTCATACACAATCCGATTTTTTTAATGATCCTTAGATGATACTGTTCTTAAAACAGTGGTTCTGTTTTAAACTCTAGCATACAGCTCTTACATACTGTTATTGCAGTAAATTCTCTTACTGAACCTATATAATAATAATAATGCATGAACATTGTTTAGGCGAGCAGGAAATTATTACTTTGTGTATCTCATTTCTCCTAGCAACCAGATAACATTGTTTATGTGATGGATGCTTCCATTGGCCAAGCTTGTGAAGCTCAAGCTAAAGCTTTCAAAGACAAAGTAGATGTAGCTTCTGTTATTGTTACTAAGCTCGATGGACATGCCAAAGGAGGCGGAGCTCTTAGTGCGTGAGTACTGTGCCATGGTAGTGTCCAGCATCTGGCTGTGCTCAGCCAGCTGTGCAATGCGTTAGTGTCACTGTCACACTGCACAGATTGTGAGTTACAGTCACGCTTATCCTTCTGGTGGGTAGGATCACCTGCTGATGATACTTAAATCAGCATTCAGTGATAGGATGTATTTTCAGTGCAGTAGTTTATATTGTCACAGGTTAGACTTTTGTCTTCTGAAATCAGCATCAAGCAATATTCATTGCATATTGTGTGTTAGGCATTTTTCCAGAAAGATAAATTTGGGCTCAACAGATATGACTTAAATTAAGAGTTTTGCATCTCAAGAGTTTTTCCCAAAAGAGAAACTATACCTCTTCATATCCAGTGACCTTAAAACTATAATGCAGATCAAACTTCTGGATTGGCAGTGTCCAGAAACTTGATGGGAAGTTGTCTGCAGTCATACCCAAATTCCATTCTTGTTGGACTTCCCATGTGCTGTATCTTGACAGAGATTTGACCAGAAAAGTCTGTTTTATCTTCAGCCTTATATGGTTGTTTCAACTCCTTTCAATTATAGCTTGTCTGGAGCTGAGATTTTTTTGTCAAAATAACTGATTGTAACTTGATAAGTCCTTTCCTTTCTTTGACCTGAAGTGTTAGAGTTCCTAAACTGCCGTATGTATTTTGCTTTATTTATAGCATAATGTTGGAAGACTAAAGCTTTTGGTATTTTCATTTTGCTCTTTTTCGAGTTGTTGTGTGCTTGTGTGCTTTAAGTGTGCTGTGTTTGCTCTGTACTGTCTGTGGACTGGAAACTTAAGTTTTATCTAAGATAGTGCTAGTGTGGTGGAAAGGTTTTTGAGTTTTCTTATGTCTGAGCTTTTTCCTATGTTGAAAATGAGATTCTTTGGTATGAGGTACCTTGATGAAACTGTAATCAATACCTGTCATCTGACAGTATTATCATACTCAGTGTATTTATCAGTAATATCCCAGTATTAGGATGAACTGGAGATGATTTATTTTTCTTTCTTTTCTCTCAAGTTTCATAAACTCAGCAATGAAAATTAGCAACCTCTATTTCTGATTTTTTCCAAACAGAGTTCGTATTTTGTAAAGTATTAATTACATAAAATTGTTTTTAATTACTCTGAGCTAAACATCCAAGTGCTGGGTATTTTTTCATTAATAGTTTGAGGAGTAAGGCAGATACTTCAGACAGAATGCAGTGTTGATGATGCCTAGCTGATTATAGTAGAAAAGATGAATGGTGTTTGAGAGGCCATTTCATAAAATATATTTTATTGCAGAGTTGCTGCCACAAAGAGTCCTATTATTTTTATTGGAACTGGCGAGCACATAGATGACTTTGAACCCTTTAAAACACAGCCTTTCATCAGCAAGCTGCTTGGTATGTTCAATGTACAACTGTACTTAAAAGACACTTAGAAGTGGATAATAGAAAGTCAAAGTGTATTTTTAAATGGTAATTTCAGATCTGTTTTGTTTATCCAGGTATGGGTGATATTGAAGGATTGATAGATAAAGTAAATGAGTTAAAGTTGGATGATAACGAAGCACTCATAGAAAAGCTAAAACATGGTAAGTTATTCCCAAGGTCTGAATAGCAGATGCATTACAGTGACCTGACTGTGGCAGGTTCTCAGTGACAGAGACCACTGAGTTAATTGTGCTGTGTGTGGACACAAACAACTTGTTCATGTGCACAGTGAGGAATAGTCATTCTTTCTCCAGTAAACGTGGCAGCCAAATAAATGGAGTTTTTCAAATGATAAGTCTGTCAGACTACAACTGCAGAATAACTAGCTTAATGGTTCAGCGTGTGCCATCTGAAACTGTTTAGTGAAGAGATTTTTTTATCTACTTATCTATGTAGTATAGTATTTACTTTATGAATACAAAGACTAATTAAAAAAGGAGAGTAAGAGCAAAATGCTAGTGTGACTTCTGCTAACTTTTCTTTTGTTGTTGTGCTTCAGGTCAATTTACATTAAGAGATATGTATGAACAATTCCAAAACATCATGAAAATGGGACCATTCAGTCAGATCTTGGTTAGTTATCCCCAAAATAATTTTATTTTAAAACTCTTAATTGAAATTTGTTGTAATCTGTGTTCTGTTTTTTAAAAAGGTGAAATTATTTGCCTACTGCAGTATGCAACTACTGAACTAACAGTTGTCTATATTTCCTTCTTCTTAGTTAAAATTAGCTTTGCCTATTCTGACACAGCTTTTGTTTTCCATTCTTGAAACAAGGGCATGATCCCTGGTTTTGGAACTGACTTCATGAGTAAAGGCAATGAACAGGAATCAATGGCAAGGCTAAAGAAGCTCATGACTATAATGGACAGTATGAATGACCAAGGTAATACAAATTTCACCCACTTTTTTTTTTTCTTGATTGTTGAACAAGCTTATTTAGAGAGATCTTTCTAGAAACAAAAATTTATATTGGAGCATGTATAATGACAGAAAATGACAAGAGATATTTTACATTCGTGGGAATAGCAAGGAGTACATGTGTCTCCAAATTTCTTAATAAATCTAAATATCTAGAGATACTTTGCCTGTTACTGCTCTGTCTTGTGTAAAGTAGGTGAGATTTCAAATAATTTCCATTCTATTGGAAATCAATGTACTTTTCTTCATTGTATTGTAACTGTTCATAAATTATTAATGCTATACGTGTAAATTAATAGGTATGTTAATCTTTATTCTGGCATTACTGTCTTTTTTTCTACCCACCCTCAAATTTACCTAGTGACATAGTCTGGTCTCTGGAATTTTAAGTGTTTCTAGCCCTATAATTCCCTTAGTAGTATGCTCTTACCCTTGTGCTAAACCCATTAGTATGGCTTAAGAGCATAATTTCTTCACACAGCTTTTTTCTATCATGGTGATTAACATATGAAGAAAAGGCTTTTTAGTATTACTTCCTAGAATATTATGTCTCAATGATTTATGTAAAATTTTGCATTGTCACTTTTTAAACTAAGTTTTTATTCTCTGGCTCAAAATTAAATACTCAACAATGAAAACAGGTTTGCTGTTGTTACCAGTTGTAACAGTTTTTAATGTCAGTGACTCAATGGATTTTTCTTTTCCACACTGTAATTGTAGAACTTGACAGTACAGATGGTGCCAAAGTTTTCAGTAAGCAGCCAGGAAGAATCCAAAGAGTAGCAAGAGGCTCTGGTGTTTCTACCAGAGATGTTCAGGAGCTTTTGACCCAGTACACTAAGTTTGCACAGATGGTGAAAAAGATGGGAGGCATCAAAGGACTTTTCAAAGGTAAAAAAAAAAAAAACAAACAAAAGACCCCAAACCAATACCTAAAATTTATTACCCCAATACCCCACCCTAAAATTTATTAACTAAGAGGGGGAGGTCACTTGATGTGTGTACACAGAGGAAATGAGAAAATACTGATTAGGGAGAGGAGAAAATTAGTTGCAGCTCACTCATTTTCTTGTTTGAAAGTGTTTGTCACTGGTAAGAGCTGCACTATTTATTCTTCATGACACCAGTGTATAACTTGGCAAGGAAAGCTACTGTTTTTCTACCAATGCAGACTTGATTACTACTACAGTACTAACACTTCAGTCTGTTACGTGGAGTGCAGGGACTGTTGATCCTAAATGGACTTATAGTGGCTGATGTAGTAACTTCTGAGCTCATGGATTTGAATCTAGAACTTGGAGGTAACACTTGGAGTTATTTAATTTCTAGCAGCATTTGTTAATCTGGTTTCATATGATTGCTCCTTTCTTTTTGTTCAGGCGGTGATATGTCCAAGAACGTAAACCCATCTCAGCTGGCCAAACTGAATCAGCAGATGGCAAAGATGATGGATCCAAGAGTTCTTCATCATATGGGTATGTGCTGACTTTTTATAGCTTCAAGAGAGGACTGTCAATTATAGTGGAGCATTTGAGATATAGAAGTGAGGAAGGGGATGGGAGGCTATCTGCATTATATATCAGTATTAAGTATTTCTAGGGTTTTCTAACAAGAATCAGAAAGTTTAGTCCAAATACTTTGCACTTAGCAGTACTTAATCTAGTCTTTCATTTGGATTCAGCACTCAAAATGAGCATTTGGAATGGTGAAGGATGTCTGTGGTAAAGCAAATCTTCCTAGACTTCCCTTCTCTTCTAAGATTTGCTCAAGTAATTAAATTTGACAAGAGCAACTTTAAATAAGGAGTCCAATAACTGAACCTTACTCATTGATAATAGTCATTCCATCAGGTTTTTCTTCTGTCTAGCTCTTAATGCACGAGTCATCTTAAAACCTACATAAAGCCTGGTGTTTTGCAGACCTTTCTGTAATTACTCAGTTATTTATTTTCAATAGCTATTTAAACCTGGTTTGACAGTCTCTGGCTTCTGCCTTTGGCTATTACTGGAATAGTGTGTGTACAGTAATGATGCCTTGAGCAAGCGAGGTGTGCTTTAGAGTTCATTAACACATTCATGTTCTCACTTATTTTCTGCAGGTGGCATGGCCGGTTTGCAGTCAATGATGAGACAATTTCAACAAGGTGCTGCTGGGAATATGAAAGGCATGATGGGATTCAATAATATGTAAAGAAGCCTTAATACAAATGGACTTGGTTGACTCTTCATTGCAACTTCAGTGAATGAATTTGCTTTCTTCCTTTTTACAGTGATGAGAGAGTGGTCTTTTGAAATCTTATCCAGGCTTCTCAGTTTCTACATCTAATTTCTGAAAACTATTTTTGCTTAAATTAGTTCTCCTCCACTGATAACTGATGGCACAAAGAGCAATTCAATTTAATAAAATAAAATCATGATGTAAAATTTTAATATTTAGAGACACTTTTTAATTGTTTACATGAAATGGCAGCCATTATATTTGTAAACAACCCCGATCTTTGGTTATAGTAACATAAAATGTCACAAATATACTGTAAAATAAAATTTAAGTGGTTATAAACAAGGGAATGGCCTGTGTCTTCAGTTCCTTTTAACTGTCCTTTCAGTATGTAATGAGATTATTTTCTTACTTTGATTTTTTCCTAAGGACTGTTGTAACTTGTGTTTGGCATAGATACTCTAAGAATAGTTCAGTAGCTGAAAATGTGCTGTTGGTGCTCGTCTGTGGAGCATTTTTAGAATGTGGATGTGCTGTGCTCAGGTTTGTACAAGACTGTTGTATCAAATTTCATAATTCTTCCCTTATACACAGAGAATCAAGAGACTGAAAAAATACAGGTGTGCAGATTCCAAACTGTCTCATATGCTGAAGACAATCTTCATACCAGGCTGCCAGATAAACAGTTCTTTTGCTCTGGAGGTAATTTCTAAAGCCTATTAGGTGGAATTCTGTGCTGGTATTGAACTTTAAAACAGAGATAGCTGTATTTAACAGCATATTGCCCCAACACAGCTACATGTTGATCTTAATTTCCTATAGCAGTTTAGTATTTCAGTTTACTGTGTTGGCCTCAAAAGGGTAGAATCCACAGGCACACTTCAGAAACTAGGTAGACCAAGATGAATCTTGAAATCCAACATAGGTCTTGCAAATATGGTAAGATCTTTTACCCTTAGGGTAAGAGGGTGTAATGGACACCTGTGGCTGTCTAGATAAAAGTTAACTGCAGTAGTTAAAACAAGTAGGTCCCTCTGTCAGCCAGTTCTGAGATGGTAGCTAACAGGGAATATCTAATATACAAAGTTAGACTCATGCACAACTAAAACATAAGGTACGCTGTAATGTAGTTTATAATGTGAAACTATCTCCTGCTTGATTAGTGGTATGTGTTCAATGTATGGAGAAAGGTGAAAAATACTCAAGTATACCATCTACCTAAATGCACTGCATTTTATGCATAGCATTAATCTGCAAAAGGATCAATTAATTTGAATCTTTGTATTTTAAATGTAACAAAATAATGAGTCCTTGCGTATCACCAGCTTGTTGAGGAGCTGTCCTCAGCTTCTGAAGTGGTGTGCTTACTAAAACCTGATCTTTTTTTTAATAGTATTTTCAGTTCTTGAGCTGTATAAACCAATGCAATATGCAAAACCATGCAGGAAAGAGTATGAAATCTTGGTTTGAAATGCAATCCCTAGGGGAGAGTGGATGGTTAATGCTTTTGATGGAAATCAAGCATGAATAGGGATATTGAAGATGAACAGTGAGGCACTGTGCTCCAGGACAGGCTTAGTCAGACTGTCAAGTTCCCAACAATTTAACTCTACTTTCAGCTTGTGGCCTACATTTAGTTTTAACTTTTAGTTCACCATTTCCAAAGTACTAAAACTGTAACCAGATACAAAGTCATTAGCTGAGTGTTGGCAGAAACAAGGGCAAGTTGAGAATGCATTTCCTTTAAAGTACAGGGTGTGTTATTTGTAAGTTATATTCTGGAATGAACCAAGTGTATATTGCTGTTACCTTAGCAAGCCAGCTAGAAAATACTTTGGAGCCTGCTTAGAAAAATTGCCTGAGGAGCTCAAGTGTGGAAAAATACATCCATGATGGAGGCACTGAAAACAAGAGTTCACCTGTATAGGAGCACATTTAAATGGATTGCTGACTTACATGGCCTTTGCCTTTCATAACTTGATGCAAATAACTCTCCTGGCAAATGTGTAACAACACTCCCAGCACCACTTTCTTGCATTAGAGTTTTTGTCCTCATCCTCTGTGGTATCTCAGAAAAGTCTGCAGAAATGTTTTGTCTAGCATACAGGAACTGTGAAGAGTTAGAGTCAAGCAAAATTCACTGGAAATGCTTAGAAGACTGAGGTCTGTCTTCCCTGTGTTATATCTTGCTGAAAGCTGTTGCTGCTGTCAGACAAGCTTTTGTCTGAGCTGTTTGAGCTCAGGCTGCTGCTGAGCAGCTTGCTAAGAGGAAGTGGTTATGGTGGTCAATAGATAGCTGTGTGATAGAAGCTGGACAATTAAGTACAAACAGCTATGGCTTTATTTGTTAACTCTTTACCTTCCCATAGGACTTTGAACATTAATGTGCTAAATTTATTAAACTTGTCCAAGTTGCACATGCCAATTGTTCTGGGATGTGAAAGATTAAGTTCAATATGACTACAGCTGCTATAACCACAGCAGAGGTGAAGGAAAGGGGTTGCTTGGTTGATGATTTAATGCTGCTCTTGAGGAGCTGTTACTTTATTCCAACAAGTCCTTCACTAAACAGAACGTATAATCTGTTAAGGGTAAGAAATATTTATGTATCCTAATATTAGTTTATTTGCAACTTTAAGTGATGTATGTTTGTTTGCAAGCAAATATTCAGTCCTGTACTATCTAAAATAATATTCTAACCTTTCATTCTGTAAGCTTTGTTTTTATAATCATACATTGTATGTCAGCCCTTTTCACAAGGGAACATTTTCTCCCTAATGGTAGCAGAATCTAAATCTGTATTTTACCTGGGCTTTTGTCGTGGGCTCTGGATTCTGCTTTGATAATATGACTAAGAAAGTGTCTACAAGCCCATATTGTGCTGTAGAGTGTAAATTTTTGGAAGGTATTAATGATGAAGGATTGAAAGACAGCTCTTGCTGTCATGTTATGGCCATTGGTCCTAGCCCCCCCCCCCCCCCCCCCAAACAAACAAACAAAACCCTACTCCCTTCTCAATACCATAAAAAGGATGTTTCAGATGCTTCCACCTCCAGCTGTTTTCACTGGTAGTTGACATTTAATAATGTACATTTTGCCGGGATCAGCATACCCTGGAGGCAGAAGGGCTCTCACCTCTCTCCTGGAGCAGCTGAGCAAACCTCTTACCTGGCAAACACTTCTCCCACCCTCCTGGGCGTGCGTGTTATTTCCTCACCCAGCCGCAGCTCGGGGCCAGGGCACTCTTGGTCTGCATTCCAAAGAACCTCCAAGGGTTCGTTCTTTACAAGGGGCTGAGTTGCCTCAACCAACACCCAGTCCTGCCAGGCTGAGCAAGGGTGGTCGAATGGACTAGTAAGCCCACTAACTACTGCCAAGGAACTCCATCTGCTTCTTAAAATATTATTCTATTATTTTCGCTATTTTGGGAAGATGATGTGTGCGTTGCCCCAGAAGTGTGCTTTTCCCTCGGTGCAGTGGGGGAATGTTTCCGCCTCTGTGGCGGTACGGCTGT